>JAVKLA010000008.1:5448251-5500055 GCA_034782735.1 Sagittarius serpentarius
GGCTGTCTCCCCTCCCACCTTTCCTGTGCCCCTCCAGCCTTCTTGCTGGCTGGGCAGGAGAAGCTGAAAAATCCTTGGCTTGGTCTAAACATGACTGAGCAACAACCAAAAACACCAGGGTGTTATCAACATTCTTCTCATCCTAACCCCAAAACACAGCGCTGTACCAGCTGCTGGGAAGACAATTAACGCTGTCCCAGCCGAAACCAGGACAATCTTAATGCCAAATGTAGTATCACTGAACTCAAAGAGCATACTCTCCAGGTAAAGATATGTGTATATTACTCAGTCATGCTTTTGCCTGTAGCTATTTTCTCATATTAAGACAAAGTACCTGATCAGCAATAGTGCTCTTTTAAATTATTTTAGATTTAATTTTTAATTACATTTTTTAAAATTACTCTATTGTGAATTTGAAACAACATAAGTTTTATTTTAATCACAAATCTGATTTTAAGTAAATAGTTCCAACCTGGCATTTGTAAAACCCTGAGAGTACCTTTACTAGTGGAAATATTTCATGTGAATTTTTTTTTGGCAGATTTTCACAGATTTAAATGGCAAGTAATTCCCTGAGCAGCGGAATTTTCTGCAGACGTGTGTCCCTTCTTGTTTAGGCTATCCCACTGCAATACTCCGGCTCTCCCGCCTGTCTCCTATGGTGCTCCTGCCCAGCAAGAACCAGCAAGCGCTGTCACCATCTGGGAGCGGTGTGCCTGTGGCTTGGGCTGCCAGCTGCTGCTGGACGATATATAATGTATGAATTTGGACCACTTTTCTGCTGGGGGAGCACTAATTTGGGTCCCTCTTTCGCCTGGCTGTGGGCATCCTCAGAACCTGTAGGAACTCGGTCGTCCCCGAGTTTCACATTCGGTTGAAAAGCCAAAAATGAGTTCAAGAAGTGTTAGGGGAAACTGGCGGACATGGAATGTGACTGCCTAAAACTCACTTTTTTAAGACGGAAAGCCAACAAAGATCTAGTGGTTTAAGCTATCCCTTTGGAAGCAGGGAGCATTAACTATAGTAGACAAGAGGATGAAAAAGAGTTACATGTTATAGCTTGCTCTGTCATTTAATTTATGTAGAAAGAGGAGGGGGAAAAGGAGGTGATAGGTGGAAAATCAAGTAAACTTGAAGGACTGAGGATATGGTGGAGTGAAGTAGGGGCAGCTGAAAGGATAGAAAGTTGGTGATAACAACTAGTAAAAGGGAAAGAAAGAAGTCCAGCGCCTGGGGAGGAGTATGTTGGAGAGGTTTGGTTGATCGTCCCCTCTGGGGCTTCCTCTTGTTGACATTCAGAGAAACCTTCCAGGTCTCCCTGAACACAGAGGCAAGTTGGGGATGTGGTATGGATGGAAAAACAGGGTTGTCGTCACCCTCTGGGCAGCGTCGGTCTGGACACGGCTGCTTTGATGGGCTCCCATGAGCTTCCGTATCATACTGTTTGGTTTACCTTTTTTTTCCGCTCTTTTTTCTCCCTCCAAATTAAACAACGCACTCCTGTTTACTCTTTCCCCACTGGTCCTGGTTTTGGTGATTTTAGACCATTCTTTTGTAATTCTGGCCTTAGTCAGTGACCCTGGTAAGCCTGGGAACCTTCTCTGTTTCCACTGTCTTCTGATGTTCTTCATCCAAGAGGAGTTCCCAATACATGCCTTTCCCTGTGTGTGATACCTGGCAGCTTCTCCCGTCGTTTTACCGGTTTAGCCCCAGGTTGGGGTTGTCCAGCCACTTTTCCCCTTCCATTGCTCTCAGCATCTGTTAGTTTCTCATTTTGCTATCATATTGTCATGTTGCCGGAGCGCGTGGCATACAGGAGAAGGGTGAGGGGGACCTAACTGCTCACCTCTGCTGCCGGGAGGGGAACTGTGGAGAAGATGGAGGCCGGTTCCTCTGAGAGGGGCACAGCGAAACGTGAATGGGAAACACTCATGAGTTGTACCAGAGGAAATGCTGGCTGGAGACAGGGAAAAAGATCTTCCAAAGAGGACGGTCAAGCATGGAAATAGGCTGCCCGGAGCAGCGGTGGATCCTCCCTCCATGGAGGTATTCAGCGCTTGAAGGGACAAGGCACTAAGCAACATGATTTAATTTTTAAGGGGCCTTTGCTGCCCTTTGTAGCTGGCCAGCTAGCCAGGCTAGTCAGGCGGCCAAAGTATCCTTCTCTGGACTTGCAAGAAGCAGATTTGCTTGTCTTCTGTAATTAAGATTTGAAAAGCAGTTTCACCTTGGGCAGTATGATAGCAGCCAGTTGTCATGTAGACAAGTGTGTTGTCTAAAAGAGGCGTCCATATAAACAGCGAATCACTGACTTTTCACAGCCCCTGTACTGTGACTTTTCATAGCTCCAGTTCACTACCAGAACGCAAAGAGCAGATCACTGCTGATTTACGATGCGGTTTTTCATCGGGCACACGTAGAATAAATATCAAATCTCCTAACGTCCAAAGCATCAAACAGAACCCATCATCTGAACCCCGAGGGGCCCCACAGCTTGTCACACATGCCGAGAAGATCAGGCAGGTGGAGGCTTGGGATTCAGCTGAGCGGCGAACTGGGCGAGAAACAGGCTCATAAGTGAATGAGAGAGTTGATTAGGGAATGAATCACTTAGGGAGAAAGTTGTGCAATTAAACTGATAAATTTGGCAGCAAAACAAAAAGCAGAAAGAGAGAATGAATGCAACAATCAATCAATAAAGTAGTGAATCAATTGTCTAGCTAATAAGATAGTTAATTATGCAGAACAAAGCAGGCAAGGCAGCGTACTTGGTCAGTTTGGCAACAACAAATCTCCCTGGTATATTCCAGTCACTGCATCATTTACTTTGGCTAATTTTTGTTAATTTGAGTCCCAAATGTTTGACCTCTGAATTAGTATTCTCCTTCCTGTAGTAACCTTTAAAGACAGGAGCTGTTTCTAGACTGTCACGTTCTACTTCTTTATATAGTTTCAGAAACACAATAATTAGCTTATGATCTGGGAGAACTAGTATTCCGCTCCATCTGAAAAAGCAGTACTTAACTATCAGCATATTCTTATTTCTATTATTTCATGTTAGGGAAGATGCATATTCTATTTTATGTCACTACGGTATTTATCTGTCTTTCCACTGTCAACACAAATGTGCTAAGTGCTTTCCAAACTAGAATATGCAAACCTTTCCTCAAAATAGTTTCTATTCTGAAAGTATCCACTTTCAGAACACTTCGTTTTGCTTTTGAAACAGCTCTCTCGGTTTTCTCCCCGTTGTACAACACAGATAAAGAACTGACAATTCAGTGTCCTTACATCCTAAAGTGATACAATACAGTGTAATGCAGGAGGCAAAGGAATACATTAACCAGTTGCCTTGCAGAAGAAGATGGAGGCGGTGGATTTTCAGAGATTGTCTGAAGCTGGGACCCCACCCATGCAGATACCATCTTCATCTAGGATCTGCCTGCACACTTTGTCAGGAGCAATTTTGTTGTACCGTTACGATCAGCTTCCACACAGTATAGCTGCAAGACTGGGCAGTTTTGGACAAAATCCAGTTAACTGTCTCCACGCCTTGGATGTGAGTTTGATTTGGCCTTCGCTGTTGGAGCTGGACATCAGTAAGCCTTGAAGGTGCCTAAACTCCGTGAGCACTCCAATTTTTTTCTTCTGAATTTCCCAAGGCCTCCTAAGCTGTGCCTCTGGCCATGTCCGTATCTGCCCACCACTAGAAAGAGCTTAAGTTACTTGATACCTGTCTCGCACCTGAGCCTGAAAGGTCCATGATGAAGCTTTCCTTGTCAAAGTCCACAGAGGTCTTGGTCCCAGGCCAGTCGCTCACCCCAGAATCCAGGTCTGCAGAAAATGCAATTTAGGTGGTTGCTTTCTTTGTACACATCAGCAGTCGTGGTGTGATGCCCATCTGCATCCGACACCTGTTCAGTGTAAAATACAGAAATAATCCTGTCAGCAAGCTTCTGTGGAAGGATTAACCAGAGTTTGAAGTGTTGTAAAACCAGTATTGTCCTTGAATCTACGACTTTTAATACTCAGTTGAGTTATGAATAGTAGTTTCCAGAGCTGTTTTTCGGTAGGGTTTTGAAGATATTCCTTAAGGGTGAAGATGGAGAGGTTGAAGATGGGATGGCTCTTTTGTGAAACACTGCTATTGGCAACTGGATAGTCCTGTTCTTGTGTATGTGAATTCAGCCTGGTTTGCAGGGCTTGTTTGTCGTCAGTCACATAGTTGCCAGGGTCATTAGGTGACACAAGTTTATGTTCTGAGATGTACATACTAAGGGACCTTTATTTACTGGTCTTTCTGAAATGGTCTATGGAGGGTTTTACATTTACTGCACTGGCCTGATATTGCTCCAGCCAGGAAAACTAACTCTATTTGTCCTTTGCCCTGCTAATATCACAGACACAGAACAATCTTGTTGCAAAGTTTCAGCTGACTTCTGGTCTGTTTAGGGGGTTAATGCGGTTATCTCTTCCTGAAGCTTGAGACAGCTGTTAACGGTTAGTAATCTGTTCATTACTTCTAGTTGTCTGTCAGCTGCAGACTGAAATAATTTTGAGCAGCTCATCTTGTGGTTTCATTAAAGATTTCCCTTTGCCTTTTTACATAGTATGATATTGTTTTGATGGAAACACCTTATGTGGAGGCAGTAACTTTTGGGAGGAAGTTGGGGCGAAACATGGTACAGAAATCCAAATAATGTTCTCTGCTACTCTAGTTCTTGTTAACTCAGTGATCTCCTGTGCAAGAGGCGTCTTTGCTGAAGTGTCAAACACTTTGAAATTATTAAGTAGGTATTAAGACTTCCATAAAAATTCCAGTGACTGTACTTGAATCCTTCCAGTATTGTATGTGACAGGTTGGAGCCTGCCTACAGCATGCTGTCAGATGCTTACAGATGTGGAACGTGCTGGGTAATTGTTTCGTGTCTCCTTCCATGAGCTGATCTACCTAAAGGGAAAAGCGTTTTTACTCTTAGCAGACAAGGCATTCATTTTTCTAGCTCAGGAAGTCAGTGTTTGGGGCTTTAAGATTTTATTGTGGTTAATTCCTCCTAGACATATTTTGAGGACTGAAAGACTTGTAAGACTTGCAAACACAGCCAGTAAGCCCAATTTGTCATGTATAGTAGAAACACTGCAAAGAGGAGCTTGAAGAAGCTAAAAAATATGTTGTGTGCAACAGTGAGGAGCGTTATGGCCTTTATCTGGGCCATATACATATCCTCTTCAGTCACTGTCACTTTTTAGAAACACATAAGAACAGGCAGAAACAGAAAATAGTGCAAAAGCACGCTGGCAGCTTAATCAGAACAAGGCTTATTACAGTAGAGTGCCAATCTATAAAGAACTACTTGGTAATATCAGCTTCCTGTTAATCCCATAACAATCAAATAATGGTGAAATGTTGATTTATTCACTGATTTACTCTTAGCTAGATTGAAATAATGGAGTAAAATGAGCCCATTTAGACTGGTTCTTAAATTGAATGCTCCTAATTGCATTTGAAAGAATAGACCATAATGCATTTGAGTATCCCAGTGACCCTGCTAATCTATGCAATTAGTTAACTATTTTGGAAAGGAGGCTACCTTACATGTAGTTTTGTCTTAAAAACTAGAATATATTTTTCATATGTTCTATACATGATTCTGTACTAAAGTCATTGCCCATGTAAAATCTTTGATTTTACTCCAATACTGGTAGCTCTCTGTGTAAGCTTGCAATAGAACAGCTCAATTACTTTATTATATTTCCATTTAATTATTGACCTAGAATTCTGAAATTTGCACATATTCGTTCTGGGTCACAGAGTTCAGCATGGGAGGGAATCCCAGAGTACACATTCCATTAGAAATTATCAAAAGGCCATCTGTCTGTCTTAGTGGGTTTCAATCATTCAAAAGCCTGAGGATATTTAGGCAGGAAAGGAGAAGTAAGAGAGAAGAGCTCTTGCAGTAAAAAACTGAGCAGGTCACTTGCAAGTTTTGAATGTTTCTAGAGGGGTAGAAGCTGATTGTAATTTCACAAGAACCTCCTGCTCCACTTACTGTTTTTCACCCGTATATTTTTGGTGAATCACCTTTGAAGAGATGCCTCAGCAAAGACTTGGTGAGCTCCTGGCTGTTGAAGCTCCTGGCTATACTCCTGGCTATACTCCTGGCTATTGAAATAAAGCAAATTAAGGAGACAGGCTGGTGCTGGGGATTTGAGCACTGCTTCCAGTCAGCGGATCCACTCCTTGCCTTCATTCCAAGGTGGCCATATTGCCAAGCAGGCACCATTTTAAACAAGATTATTTGTGTTAAAAGTCTTCTGCGTATATTTACATCATAGTCCATTTTCATATACAGCTGGACATTACCATATTGATGATGTGTGCAGCTGCAAATGAGAGTAATTGAGAGCATGAGTCTGTGCATCTCAACAACCTGAAGCTGTACCCACCAGTTCTATCTGTTGGGTGTCTCCGAAGCTACAAGACACAAACCTTTCCGGTGCTTTCAACTGGACGGGACTGGACCATTACTGTCTTCCTGCCTTTCTGTGTTTAAACATTAGATTTCTAGGCTTTTCAGAGCTGAATTAGCTTATGGCTATTTGTATGCCTGGCCTCAGATTTATGCAGCACTCTAGTCCTGATGCATGCATGAAACAAGTCCTGGAAAACACCCCAGTCTCTCAGAATAGAATGTAATGCTTAACACCTTTACAATTACAAGAGCTTTTAAAATGAGCTATATGGTCTTCGTATGTTGATAATTTTGGATTCTTTCCCAAATAATGCATATGTTTTTAAGTCATGAGGCAACTGTTGTAATAACAGAACCTGACACTCCACACCACACTGTCAGAGCATTTTAACAGAATCTCCTGGGAGAGGAGCAATAAATGGTTTATCAGACTCTTTGCAGGAAATACTTTGGGAAGAAACTATAGGAAGGACAGCAAAGAGGTCTGTAAAGCTAGTGGCACCGTAACTGCTGCTAGTTTCCCTTCTTCTTGAGCTCATGGAATCTGTGGAAAAGAAGTGCAAGACGAGATGCTGGGTCAGTGAGTAAAGGCACTGGATGCATCTCTCCAGCTCTAGGTCAGGCTGAGAAATATTCAGGTTCATCAGATTTTGTCAGTACAGATATGCAAGAACAAAAAAAGAACAGTTAGTAAGGTTTGCAGCACCGTCAGCAGTGGAGGAGAAACCTACCCCACAAGCGCCACCTGACTGATGGGCTCCACTGGGGATACAGGGTGCTCTGTTCCCTTGAGATCAAGCACTATGAGCACTCTTAGGAGGGTATGAATGGTGATAATGGTTGGCTGTTCTCCCTTTGAGGATCTTATGATGCAACTTGATGTCCTGCGAAGTATGCCATTTGTCAGGAGTCCAAGCTCAATGTGATTGTTGCTAAATCTTGAACTCTGCTGCAAATAAATATAAAAACTTATTAAGATCATCACAGAATGGCTGAGGGTGGACGGGACCTCTGGAAGACATCTGGTCCAACCCCCTGCTCAAGCAGGGTCACCTAGAGCCGACTGCCCAAGGACTATGTCCAGATGGCTTCTGAATGTCTCCAAGGATGGAGCCTCCACAACCTCCCTGGGCAAGCCGTGCCAGTGCTCGGTCACCCTCACAGTGACAAAGTGTTTCCTGATGTTCAGAGGGAACCTCCCGTGTTTCAGCTTGTGCCCGTTGCCTCTGGTTCTGTCACTGGGCACCACTGAGCAGAGCCCGGCTCCGTCCTCTTTGCACCCTCCCTGCAGGTATTGATGTACGTTGGTGAGGTCCCCCTGAGTCGCCTCTTCTCCAGGCTGAACAGTCCCAGCTCTCTCAGCCCCTCCTCATAGGAGAGGTACTCAAGTCCCCTAATCATCCTAGTGTCCCTTCGCTGAACTCTATCAAATATGTCCATGTTTCTCTTGTACTGGGGAGCCCAGACCTGGACACAGTACTTCAGATGTGGCTTCACACAGTAGAGTAGAAAGGAAGGGTCACCTCCCTTGATCTACTGGCGACCCTCCTAATGCAGCCCAGGATAGCATTAGCCTTCTTTTCCACAAGGGCACGTTGCTGGGTCATGTTCAACTTCGTGTCCACCAGGACCTCCCGGTCCTTTTCTGTAAAGCTTCTTTACAGCTGGTTGGCCCCCAGCCTGTACTGGTGCCTGAGGCTGTTCCTCCCCAGCTGCAGGACTTCATGATTCCCCTCCTTGAACTTGATGAGGTTCTTGTCAGCCTGTTTTTGCAGCCTGTTGAGGTTCTTCTGAACAGACCAGTGTATCAACCGCTCCTCCCAGTTTTGTATCCTCAGCAAACTTGCTGAGGGTGCAATCTACCCCATCATCCAGGTTGTTAATGAAGATGTTGAACAGAATTTGACCCAGTATTGATCCCTGGGGTACAATGCTACTTAAAGGCCTCTAACTAGACTTGGTACCACTGATCACAGCCCTCTGGGCCTGTTAATCCAGTTTTCAACCCACTTCACTGTTCATCCAGCCCATACTTCAGCAGCTTGTCTATGAGGTTGTTATTAGAGACAGTGTCAAAAGCCTTACCGAAGTCAAGGCAGACAATATTCACTCTTCTCCCCGCATCTACCAAGCCAGTCATTTCATCACAGAAGGTTACCAAGTTGGTCAAGCACAACTTGCCTTCATGAATTCCTGCTGACTACTCCTCCTTCTTGTCCTTCATGTGCTTGGAAATTACTTGCAGGATTACTTGTTCTATCATCTTACCAGGGACTAAGGTGAGGCCCGTTGGCCTGTAGTTCCCTGGGTCCTCCTTTTGCCCTTTTTGAAGATAGGAGGGATAACAACAAAGGGACAGAGAGTGTGTACATAAGAGAGACGGTTCCAAGTTCCTGGTATCTGATGAACTTCACCATAGTGTATTTAGAGAACACCAGCACTTCAGGAGCTGTTGGGGGTATAGGTGAGATCTTCTGGAAAATGTATGAGGCCCCAGAATATCAAGAATGGGTAAATTTTTTACTTAGTTTTCAAGAGAAAAAGATGGAATCTGTCAGCTTAACCTCAGTTCCTAAAAACTGCTGGAAGAAATACCGAAGCTGTTGTCAGGCACCTGGAAGGTACAACTAAGGCAAAATTGTCAAGAACAACTCATGTGGAACCAATCTAATCTTTTCTGACAGGGTTGGCTGATAGCAGAGAATCGGTACCTGTCATCTCTTGACTTTTGTGGAGTTATTACATTTGACATCCTCATATGGAAGGTAGAAAGCTCAGTTCTGGGAAAAAAACGTAGTAGAGAAATGTACAAAAAACATTGCTTTAAGAATAGTTAAAAATAGTTTGCTATAAAGACAGGTAATTATGGCCAGCTGAACTCCCTCCTCCATGAAAACATAGAACTAGCGCAGAACCTCCTCCCCATTGCAAACTTTCTTTCCCTGTCCAAACTAACATCTCAGGCTGTTACTTTCTGACATTCCCATGGATGCCTAGCTATTCAATCAAGGTCAGGAAGGCCCAAAAGACCTCCTTACGTGCTTCAGCGCTGTGGAAAATGCAACTAAACTGCTTGCGGGTCAGGCTCTTACCCTGGGCATCAGTTCTGATTTCAACCGCATTCCAGATCTTTCTGAGTAAGATGCCCACAATCTAGTCTTTCTGTTTACTTGCTTATTTAAAACCATTGGCTTCAACCTTGAACATGTTCAAGAAAAGCATCTTTGTGGAGTTTGTGGGTACATATCCCTCAGATTAGGAAAAACTCCCTGCAGATATATGCTAAATCACTGGGACCTGCTCTTGGAAGAAGAGAAGGATATAACTAGGCAATGCGGCTGATAGGCAGAAAAGTATGTCAGAGAGGAAGGCTTCTATGGGGTAAGAGTGAATTTGCTGGAATGTGGCTCTACGGGGGCATGAGTGGGAAAGGAGAGTGGAGTCCCAGCTGAAAACATGGAGTCCCAGCTGAAAACATGATCTGAGGAGCCCTGTGGTTCATATGAGTCACTCAATCCTTCCTTGCCAGTTTACTTTCTTCACTTGCTTTTCTGCCTCAGAATTGAAGTCTGCTCTCCAAATGTACCAGGAAAACTGAAATTCAGGACAAGCTTTAGAGCCACGTGTCACAGATTCCCAGTTTGCTATCATTTCCCCACTCCGAATGCTCTCTCCTGCCACCGTTGAAAATATTATTTATAGCGAACTTGCTGGTGTGATAAAACCACAGCCTGTCAGGCACATCAATATCCACTGCACTGAAAAGCAGATGTGAGCTAAATTTTTGGACAATAGTCTTGAGATTTCATAGAGGCATAGTTAAATATATCTTGTCACATGGCCTGTTTGAGCCAAGAGTGAGAGCATGGAAGGGATTATGACTTTTATATGGGAAGGTAAGGACTGGGAATAATAGTACAACTGCATATTGTCAAAACCTTCCCTTCCAAAAAGAAGAACCTTTTGAGTAACATATAGCTAGACGAAGGCTGTGCGAGGAAATTCACACCGGGCACCAGTTGCCAAGGGCATGGGGACTGTCCTGCCTGAGCAGCCTCCAGAGAAACCTCTCTCCCAGCCCTCTCCATTGCCTGAGCACCCATCCCAGGCTTAGGCGTGGATGGCTAAGACCCATGGAAACACCTTGTCTCGTTTTCTCCAGGGGAAAACTTCTAGTAATGATGCTAAGCCTCCCCTGGGGTCAGCTTTCCAAGGATATATGAGCCACCCTCCACAGCTTCTGCTTCCTAACCCCAGGGCGGTCCCTTGGATTGCCCTCAACTCCCTTGTATCCCATGACATGACGCTCCTACCGTTCCCTCAGCAGCCCAGTGCCTCCAGTCCAGGACTGCCTTGCCAACCCCTTGCCACCGCTGTGCCTCACTATGCTCGGTGGCTTTTCCCATATCCAGACCAGCACTCAGCTCAGCTGTAGCCAAATTTCTCACTGGGAAGCAGAATGGCTGTTCCCCTCACTTGATGTTGGAGGGTGTTTCCCAGTAGCCCTCTTCCAGTCCCCAGCGCCCCAGGAACATGCATAGAGTGGCCCCTTGGTTTCTGGACAAGGGCCCCAAAATCCATGTGGTCTCTGATTCTCCGGCCCTCGCTTCGCTTTCAGCAAAGCTGGCATGAGACCACAGACTTTGATAAGGCACAGCGACTGCATGCAGTGGCAGATGATGACTTTGTCCATGGGGCTGTGTATGCCTAGAAGTGAGCCTGGACACCCTTCCTGTCCTTCAAGAACCCTCCCCGCTGAGCCCTCCGTCAAAGCCCTAAGCTCTTACAACTCAGCCCTATATCACCCCTCCTCAAGAATCACCTTTTGAATCATGTATCTAGAAACCTCATGGCTCTTCTTCTTGGTTCTTTGGGATACTCTTCCTGCCTTCCAGAGCTCTTCTGTTCCTCAAGGCTGGAACTGAGCATAGCCAGAGCCTTGTCCCCATCACCGTCTGGAGACGTCCTGGGTTTCTGCCCAGAAGCTATGTAACCCCTCTGCAGATGTCCCTGGGGAGCCGGGTACTTGAACGGGGACATTGGAAAGCGGACTCCCATGACAGGGTACCAGTATAGCCAGTTTGTATCACAGGAAGGGTTTTGAGAGGGTCTTTCCCAATGTGATGGCTGAGCCAAGTGGAATACCTCTCCTCTTCTGCATGAAAGAGTCCTGTACCTCCTGGCTGACGCTGAGGTTTTGGCCTTTTCTTATCTAATCCAGTTACGGACGTGAAGCAGAAGTTAGGAACAACGTTGAAGGGTGCCACTGGGCAACAGAAACACTGCGGCTGCTCCGTTTCTCCCCGAGGAAATGGGGAACATGGAGAAGGCTTGTAGAGCATAACCTAACTGTAAAGTTTGTTCAAGTGTAAGGTGGATGGTGAGAGTAATCGTGCTTTTGGGAAAGATTTCCCAAAATCCAGCTTTCTGCAGTGAAGACAGAACTCTTCCTTGTGTCTTTCTCTGCCTTAAACTTACCACTGTCACAGCCTGGATCTGGGTAAAACCTACACGTTTGACCTATTCCACACACTAGCCAGCAGTATTCAGTCCCCTAGCCCTTGCTGAGATAGTCCCCTTTAGTTTAATAATAAATAACAGTGTTTATTGGAGCAAGATGTGGCTGGCTGCTGGTAATGTCATATCCATTTTGCACAAATCTGCCAGAGAAGCGTGGAAGCTGCTAGGAGCTCTCCTCATGTAAATTCATTGTCTGTACTTCCACAGCTGCATGCCAGATAGGCAAGTCTTGTTTAAAAGAAAAGTAGATGAGCGAGCCTTACATCTGGTAGCGCAGGGAAGAAACAAGAGGCTTCCAAACAGTATATTCCCTGTAAAGGTCCCTTTGTCCAGAGCAAGAGGCTTCCAAATAGTTTATTCCCCGTAAAAGTCCCTTTGTCCTTCCTGTTCTTGACCTCTTGGGGTTGGGTTTTTATTTTTTGTTTCGCTGTTACCAAAATACGGTTTTCCTCTTGGATTCCCACGCAGTGCTGTGGGATTCCCGCCGGAGTCCCACAGAAGTGGGCTTTGTCCAGAGGACACAGGGATTCCCACCCTGCGGCAGAGAAGGGACCAGGATACTGCACTGCAGCAAGCGTGAGCTACGCAGCAGGAACCCTGACATTGTAGATATGGGGTGAGCTGACAGTTACGTCTGTCGTACATCACAGGAGATGTATAGGCTGCCTTTGGGAATTACTCCTCTGCAGCATCCTGCTCCTCCTGTGCCTTATGGTCTTTCGTGACCTTATCTGTTCTTAAAGACAGTCTCTTCTCTACTGCTTCTACGGGCTGGAGGACCCTTTGGGGATGAGGAAAAATGTTGATTGTTTTTTTAGAAGAAACATCTCTGCAAATCTTTCCGCGGATCATCACTGCCTGTCTAATGCCAATTAATTATTAATCTGTTTAGAGCTGTAGGTATGTGTGAGTAACATATTTAAGCACGGAAATTTGGACAGGCTCTATTTTTAAGCGGATCTGCACAGACCAAATGGCTGGCACCCCCCAAAATCTTCACCTCGCTGCTACCTTGGGATCGGGGGGCGAGTCACTGCCTGGACCCTGGCTGCAAACGCAGCTCAGGCTCTTACGAAGGCTTGAGGAGTTTTTCAGTCCAGCCCCTTGTTGAATACTTAACCCAACATGAATTATTCAGACTGAGATGGCCCCTGCGGGGAGGAGGTTGGAGAGAGTGAGGACGGCTTTCCTGGAGAGGTGCTGCTGAAAGCCCCGCTTGGGGACGGGGAGGGAGGGAATGGGTTTAGCAGAAGGAGCCAGGGGACAACTGGAGGAATAGAGAGCAGACAGAGAGGAGGGGGGAAAACAAGCAAAGGTTTTAGACAGCCAAAACTCCTGCCCTTCGCTTACCTGAATGGCTCCTGTGGGTGATTATTTTAACCAGGACCTTCGGGCAGCAACTGCCAAGTACAAATCCTTCTTCTTACGCGCTTAATTGAATTGAAAATTAAAAATGGACCAGCTCTGGCACTTGACTGGACTTTTATTGCCAGTGTTCAAAAAGGAAACAGATAGCAGCTTAAGGACAAATAGGTTTCTCAGCTCTTTGATATTTCTCAGAGCCGTGTCACCAGATGGGAGAAGCGGTCGCACTGTATCGTGTAAAATGTTGAGAAAGCCTTAAAGTATCACAGGCTCGATATAGATCCAATTATGCTCAGGATGGTCTCCAGAGCCTAGGACTAGGATGTGTTATTCTAGCATACCACAGCAAACGATGAGCTCACCTGAGAACGAAATACCAATGGGGAAAAAAAAAAAAATCACATTTCCATGATACCAAGGAAATCCGGGAGGAGAGAAAGTGCCTGGGAACAGCATGTTATAGGGAGTTCACGTCTGTAAGGGAGCCATGCTAATGATTTCCCAGTGGGTGCAACTGGAGAGGAAGTCTTATCTCCAGACTCCTCAGAGATAGTCAGTGGGAAACCACCGGCTCCGAAGCTAATTTTTCTGACTGACTAATGGAAGTGCAGAAGTCAAAGATATGGTACGTGTTATGTGTCAAAGTTACAACAGTTTTCACCAAGCCTGAATCATAACTGTACTAAGTCAGGCAGAAAACCTTATAGGGAATGCAAGGGTAATGACAAAAATAATAGGAAGAAAAATAAAAGATGCGATCCAAGGAGTCACCCAACTGTCTGAAATCCTACTATATTTAATTTCCTTCTGAGAGAAGTGTTCTGTTATGGCAGACAGACAGCGATACATCATTGGCTGAAGTAAATCAGCACGGCTTTTCTGAAGCCAGCAAAGCCATATTGATTTACATTACTTGATGGTCTCTGCTTGAAAATTCATCATTATAACGAATACTATAAAACTCCAGGTTTGTCACGGGAGGAGAGCCTGTAGGGATGACAGAAAGGAACCATCCTTCCTGCTTGATCAAAAAGATTACTCAAATGGGAAACTGTCTTGCACCAGTCTTCCTTCAGGATATGATGCCACAGGGTTACAAGGAACAGCAGTACAGGCAACAACCCTGGAAACAAGCTGAGCGGCCGAAAAAACAGGAATGCCTGGCAGCTGGGGACGTTAAACAGGAAGGGATGGCAAAAAAAGAGGGCTTGTAAACAGGGCAAGTGCATAAGTGTTTTACTGGCTGTATGCTCACTGCCAAAGAACTGCACGG
Organism: Sagittarius serpentarius; assembly: GCA_034782735.1. Lineage (NCBI taxonomy): Eukaryota > Metazoa > Chordata > Aves > Accipitriformes > Sagittariidae > Sagittarius > Sagittarius serpentarius. Next base: position 5,462,883 of record JAVKLA010000008.1, read on the forward strand.
ATGGATGGATGTCTACCACAGGGCTAGCAAAAGGAAGCTGGACAGTCTTCATGGAGTCCGTATGAGGAGCGTGGTGAAGGCCCAGACTCACCTGCAGAAGGGAGTGAAGGGCTAAATGTTTTCTTTGAGGTCTGATCTAGGCTGGAAGGGGAAGGTTGATTGGAGATTTGGGCTTTGTAGGAACAGAGAGCTGACTTTCATTCGTGGCCTGGGTTTGGAGGTAGCACGTCTCCAGGGAATGGACTCTGTATGGGTTTGGGAACGCTATGGGCTTGGCCCCAGGGGGGCCTTGCCACGCTCCAGGGTCCTGCACCTTATCAGCGATCTGGTAAACACGTCCTGATACACACCCTGTTTCTATTAATGGTCAAGTCTTCAATTATCTCATTGTCTGAGTGGGCACTGTTAGTAAATGGCATCTTTATAGGTTTATTATATGCCACAGGAGTTTGCTTTGTGCTATAGTACAATTATACACAATGGAGGGAGTACAGAAGCTAAGCAAGCAACATCACATAGGAATCCACAGAGCTTGTCTTTGCTGTAGTAAACACACACTAAAACCAGCAAGCTCATAACTGACATTATTTGTTATTCAAAAGACCTCCCAAACCACGTCCATAAGCTATACGATGTTGGGGGAGGAGAATCTGCTCTTCCAAGACATGTAGCAGATGGCTTATGTTTTATGAATGGACAAGACACCACATGTAGCTACACGTATACACACATAACAACACAAGGGCACATGCCCAAGCTTAAGCGGTGCATGTCTTAGTCCAGAGTACTGTTGTACCATGTGCTTTTTGATAGGGAATTTGCTTTGGCTGGTCTTCTCAAGCTTCGGCAAGCTGGTTTTTCCATCTCTTTTCTCTTGCTATTGTGGCAGTAGCAATCCCACACTATTCACCTAAAAGTCTGCCTTCTGAAATACATCTGTTGGTCCCTGCTCAGCCTAAACTTCCTCCCACCACCTCCTTTTTTACGTACCTGTAGGAATTTGTTTGCATTTTTAAAAGCAGAAAAGAAATTATAGCCTGTGATGTGATAATGAGACTCTGCAGCAATCTTGACTTTTGACACAGATGACCTTTATTTTCGCACCTGTAAAATTCAGATTCAGAATTTCCTTTGCTTTGCTGCAAGGCCTGATTTCCCAATTTTGATTAAGTCCTTGGAATGGGAGAGGATTGTGAAGTGCACAGAGAGGTAAATTAGCCTGGGCAGAAGAAGTACGCTTTAATGTGGCCAGACTGATTGAAGTAGCTGAGGTTGCACAAGTATTTTGAGACAGTGCTGGGCTTTGCAGCCAGACCTTTTTGCACTACAGGATTTCCCCTGAAAGTGTGAAACATCAGGAGATTATCAGCCCAGCTGGATGACTAGCAGACTTACTTAACTGAACACATGCTTCAACTTAATTGTCTTTGGTGCAACAACCACCTTACTAAATGCAGAAATGCGATGATGTTAGGAAGTTATGCGCCCACGAAGGTAGAATTCTCACTGGTCATTAACTAAGCAAACATGCAGACTTCTTACACGCATTTTTTTTTTAACAGCACTGTTATAATATGGATTGTATATTCAAGACTGAAAATGAAGCTGGAATCCTTGGAGAGCCTCAGAGTGACTCAGCCAGTGTAAAAGATTTGTCACATCATCCTGAGGATATGACAGTAATTTATACCGATATGGGCATGATGACAGTGAGCCACATCCCTCAGACCCTCCTGAGACAATACACCCCTTTTGCCAGAGGAGGTCTGCAAGAGAGATAATGATAGTCCTCCCATCTGAACCTGTAGCAAGTTGGCACAAGCCCAAAACAAATCTGTAGATGATTCCTTTACAAACCCTTGTATCAAATTGGATCTGTGGGTGGAAGAGAACAGGGGCTGGATCGTGATCCAAAAGATGCGACCGTGGCTGGCCACAGGAACTGTCTTGAATGCTGGCTTCCCCGGGCTCTTAGGGTAACCACGCAGGGAAGGCATCTCCCCGTGGGACGTCCCGCGTGGGGCATGGCAGACCCAGCCTTCGGCTGAAAGTGTCTCTGGTGACTGCTGCTCTGCAGCAAGGCTGTCGGTCAGCCCCTTGAAGGCTCAGCCTGGCAGCCAGCTCACGTTTTGTCCCAGTTTTCCTGGGTTTCAACATCCTTACCCTTCCACAGAAATATCCAAAACAGTGGGCAGCTTTTCTTCCCACCAGCTTACTTTCCAATTTTGCTCTTTTTTCATAAGGGCTTCTCCCTGGAGCTCCCCAGCAAGACCACAGAAAACTCCCAAACAAACAGTTTATTTAAATAGTTCATTTAAATTAAAGCCACATGCTGGCCATTCACTTATACAGCAGTATGGCCATGGCCTCCGTTACCTAACTGAGGGGCTTCACAGCCAGCCCTGAGGGTTAACATAATGTCTGGTAACCCCATCTCTGCCACTCTGCTGCTCATAAACCCACAGCATATATATATATACACATACTTATATACATGTGTGTATATAGATATTTGTGCGTGTGTTTGTATATTTATACAGTCAGACTACACGGGACACATCCAGTGGTTCTAAACCACAGGGAGAACAATATATACCCCCAAATTGCTTTCTTGTCTTAATGCTTATTAATTTAATTTAGGGTGCAAATTCATCCTGAATGACTCGGTGGCATGACGACAGAATGCACTCAACTGTTTGCTTTTGAGTATGAAAAGCCTCACGAGACATCAGTCAAGCTTTCCTAGTGACTTTCCACTTACAGCCGTCTTCCGTATTTTTGTACATGCTCGCAATGCACTGGGTTTGAAAACAGAAACGTCGCAAAACTGTACAATGGTCTATCAAATAAAAATATGCCTCCAGTTGTAATTAACAACTAAAGAATTTACACAAGCTTCATACCAACGTACATGTATGTGTGTGAGTGTAGGTTTTAAACCCAGTGTATGCAGAAAAAAACCTGGGCATAGCCAGAAGGAAAGAGAAAGGAAGCCATGTGCTGTTCCAGAGTCGTCATCGTGCAGTATGGGTGGAGAAGAAAATAGGATTTGATCCACGTTTGGTGAAGGTGCTGATGCTCATTAGCTAGAAAAGTGACATATTATCTCTTTCTGCATGTTTTTAATTCTAGCAGAAAGTTTCTTTCCCGTACAATATTAAATGCAATAGCCTGACTCCTGCTGTGTGAGTGAGGCCCCTGCCATCCCTACTTATCAGCTAGTTCCGAGGCGTGCCCGCTTCCCTGTACTTCTGTAATTTACCTTCCTAGCTGAGGCCTGGGTAGCCTTGTCGAGAGTTAACCCGCTCCACTGGCATTGCTCTCAGGGTCGCCGAAGTCCAAAAGCTTTCCCACCATCTCCAGATGCTCTCCCCTGGGAAGTATCATCCTACATATATATGTATATGTAGTATAGATGTATAAAACTTGGAAAGTCTGGGAAGGCAACAGCCTCCATGACCTTACAGGCACAGAGCATGTGATGTTAGTGGGAACTTTCCCTGAAAGATCACTGCAAGATTTGTCCCATGGGGATTACATGCCATGATTGTATACATTAAAGTGTTCAGAGTTTAAAATACACTCCAGATGCTTTTTCCTGCCCTTTCCTCCCACTCAGCTTGACTTTTCCCCAGTTCATTGATTCTCATAGTTTATATTCGGAGATTCAGTCTTTTGCTTACTTACCAGATTAGCCTTTTTCGGCACACCAAAAGCTGCCCTGTAAGCCCAGGGAAATGCAATATCGTACGCTGAGAAGCGGCAATGAGCAATCAGACTGTAAGCGTTCAGCTGTACTCGGCACCAGACAAGCTCTGGGTTTTGTGAAGTCAGCAGGAGTTCTCCCAGTAATCCTAAAAGTACAGAATCAGGACAGTGTTGGGAAGCACTGGCAAATGCATTCTATCAAAGAACTAGAAATTATTCCTTTTGTTATGATTTTGATGCCTTTTTATTTTTTTTCTTTTTGCATGTTTTTTCACATTTCCTAAACCATGATAATTTTAGGCTGCTTTTGATCCCAGGTCACCTGCTTGATTCGCCTTTTAATTCTCCATTTCTTTGACTGCTTAGTGATAGGTAAACACCACAAAAATCCAAAGTTACCCCCCCCCCATTTTTTTCCCGTCTGCCTTTGCACTGCAGTTCACACCTTTCCTGCTCCACAGAGGAGGAAGCAGCCTGCTCTTGTTCTATAGAGAAGAGCTCACAAAAATTGCTGTCTGTGCACCAATTCTATGTATAACACATAAATATGAAAGGAAGAAGCAAACACACCTGGGATGTGACCCAAAGAGAGGCAATAGTTAAGAACACCCTTGGATGCAGAACAAACGGCGATCCCATCAGTTACAGCATTTCGGTTTCATCCCATGGCAGCTTTCAGTGCTGGTGAGATCCCACGCAAGTTTTGGGATCTCTGGGCCCTCTTTAGCTCTGGGAGCTAAAAACTCTGGGCAGTTTTACGGGATCTGCTTCACACATGCAGGATGGAGGCAAGAAGCAGTACACCAAAATATTCAAGAGGGTATGCAGGGAAATGCTGATATGAGGAAGGAGGAGGGCTGACAGGCAGCTCCCTTTTCAGGGTGACTGCAAAAAACCTCCACAGCCCCCACCTTTGTTTGATTCATTCAAATAGTTCTTCCTATATCTAGTTATTTAAATGTTAAGTGGAATAATATTATTCATGCCAGTGATGTGCATGGTTATCCAACAGATGTACTAAGATAAAAAAACGTTTCTTCTGATGCTTTAAAATAAGAGCTATATATATATATATTCCTAGCCTCAACTATAGCTGGTTGTAGGCACCACATATAAAGCATCATTCATCAAGGACCGGAGCACATTAGAGAGCTGGATTTGCCTGCCTTGTCCTGCCTTGCCATGCCTGTCCTGGCCTTTCATCAGCCAGCAGCAACCACTCCTCTAAGCTCTGCTGCGACATTGGCCTCAGAAATTGATTCTCCACAGCTCTGTAAGGAGGGAAGTCTGTTTATTGGTGCATAGGGTCACCGGTGATATCATAACTCAAGATCCCTTGAGGTCTGCTCAGGATCTCTTGGCTGGTATCTCATGCTGGCTTGCTCATGAGATTTCTTTGACAGCCCCTATCCCACTTACAGGAGAGTCACTCGTTCCCTGGCTCCTCGGCAGAGAGCAGTCGCATCCATTTGTCCATAGATCCCTTAGAACCATCACTGACATTTTAGTGAACCACATGCCCTAATGCTGTTCTCACTTAGCTTTGTGATGTCTTTTTTTTTTTTCTTTTTCTTTAGCGTGAAAGAACTGGTTTGATTGCTTATGGGCCAGAAGACGCAGCACAACTGCACTGAATGTATGCAACGCGCTGGCGCAGTAGACCAAAGTAAATACAATCTGCAGTGCATAGGACAAAGGGAACTCCAAAATCATCGAGCCTGATCTTCACCTCTCATAGGTCCCATGCTTTTCCTCGCCACGTTAGCCCCACTTGTTATGGCAGCAACATTATTTTTCTGCTCCCTCTGTCTCAATTCTTTGCTCCCGCACAGACAGTATATTCCCCCACCCCAGCTTTGTCTTCTTTAGGCTGAGAAAAACATGGTATTGACTATTCCACTTATAATACATTCTTTACATATATATATTCTCAATACAGTCTTTATATATATAACGTTCTCAATAGTCTTTCTCTCTTTCAGCTCCTATTCACCTTTCCTTAACTTACATCTCCTACTGTACACAGTAGTACAGATGATACCTCTTTGATGCCTAATGCGGTGGCATTAATACTTCTCCATTTCTGCTAGACATACCGTTAAAGGATTGCATTTGCATTTTTCACAGCCTCATCAGATTGGTAACCTATCATAATCAGGACAAAAGGTTATACTATCAGGTCCTTTTCTTCCTTTGTCCTTTCTACATAGTCGCGCTGGTTTATAGCAGAAAATCTTGCTATTTGTCTGGATGTATGTTATTCCTGCCTTTCAAGCTTTTGCACGTAATTCCATTTCTATTATGGGAGTCTGCGAAGTCATTCATTTTTTCCCCTTGTGATATTTAAACCCTTGTACCTAAGTGTCTTTAGCACATTTCAAGAGCTCACTCTCACTTTGCGTTGAATTTATTTGTCAAGACGTTAAATAAGATTAGTCCCAAGACTGAAGCTTGAAAAACTGCTCATAACCTTCCTCCAGCCAACAGTTCTTTTTTTCACTTCCTTCATCTTCTGTTTCTCTGCTCTCTTCTACCTTACATTTCCTATCCCAATGCCCATCTTTACTGATGGTTTCCAATGCAACAAAGTACCATAGGCTTTGTAGAACAGTAAGTATATCAACTTTGTCTGAAAAATCAATCCCATCAAGAAAAGATATCACATATAACATACCTTTGATGAACCTGTGGGGTTTTTAATCTTGTTTTTCATTCTTCTCCATATTTTTTATTGTTCTTACCTTTACAGTCTATTCTACAGCCTTATCTGCCAGAGACTACAACTATTACCCACCAGAGTTACTGAGACCAGAGTGATGATCCACTGTAGCACAGACTATATTCCCATTTTCTTAGAAAATGTGGCACAAAGGGCCCCATTCGCTTCTCTCTATTCCAATAACACCACCTCTGAATGTGAAAATGTCTTGAAGACCCTTGCTACTGGGCCTGCAGTTGCACATCCATATTCTTTCTGGACAACGGGCTCTAGCCCAGATGCTCTGCCCTTTTTGACCTAAGCACCTTCAGTTCTCTGAATTTTGCTTTTCTTGTCCTTGTTGCCACACTCTCACTGTTAATTGGTGATGCTGCCTTTACCTCCTTGTTTTGTATCAACCTTCCTACTGAAGGCACATTGAAAACAGTTGCTGAGTTTGTCAACAGTGTCGTAGACTCATGCTTGTTGCCTCCCCTTCCAGGTGAACGGTTATGATCTGAATCCCCCTGGACAACTCACTTCGTGGGACTTGGGATTCCTGGCCCTCCAGACCACATTAGTGGAGAAGTCACTAACTCTTGAGTTTTTTCCCATGCTTTGGACATCTTCATAACCTTGCACTGAGTCTGTGGTTCTGATAGAAATACCCCAGTCCATAGATAAAGAGTTAAATTTCTCCACAGAGGCTGTCAGATTGCGCCAAGCATGATATGCCTCATCTCTTCTCAGGTAAGCCGTGTGTTTTCCCCCACATTTAATACTTCTGTTCAGAAGCTCCCACCCTTCTTTTCACTGCTGACCTGCAAAGCCCGGCCACCCTGGCAGAGTCAGGACTAGGCTGGGCACGGGCATCTTTGGACACCTCAATTTAAGGGGCAAAGTGTTAGTGCCTGTCCCTCATTGTAAGCAATGGAGATCTAATAATACAGCCAATGAAGTCCAGAGGTCTCGTCAGCTCCTCCTAATGATAATGCTTAGGGCTCAAGTGAATTGCCTTGACATGGGTCTCTAGTTACATTTGAGATGTGTAAAGTGTCTCACATGGCCTCCAACTGCCAGTCCAGCAGTAACTAGTACTGAACTACGACAAATGTTGCACAATTCGAAGGAAAAACAGGAGGAGAAAGGAGTAAACAGGGGGTAAGTATCCAAATATTAGAATTTACAGAATATTTTTCTACTAACAAGTAAAATGAACTTTATACCTTTGTTCTCCAGAATAATTTTTTTTTCCCCCGCAAGCCCACAAGTGATTATTTCTGTAGCTGGTCTGATCCCTCAGGACTTCTCAGGGTGTTGCAGGGAATACAGAGGGTTTGTGATGCTTCCACAGAGTCGTGCTGCGATATGCTTATGTGCTCACTTCTCTTACTGAGATGCAACCCTCCAGAACACTATACGTTTTACCACTGGAATGCTTAGAGTCACTACTTCGTATGTACTTGTATCTTCCAGCCATACAGCATCAGGGAAGGATGAAATAAAGGTCCTGAAATGCAGCTAGTAGAATGTAACTGTGTTTCCTTATCTTCCACGAATTGTAACTAATGTCATTTTTTTCGTTTGTGCAGTTTGTATTTGTCCTGGATTTTTACACAGGTCTGTGCGTCGCTCTTTTTGGCCACGTCACAACAGTCGAGATTTGTAGAAGTAAAATGATACGCTACTGACTAAAAAGCTGTCAGGTTTTGACAAATAGGTATTCTGGTCCAAAGAGCAAGGATCCGCTCTACCAGAACTCTTGTAATAAGCTGTGGTAGCACATCCTACTCCCTTCCCAAGGAAAGCAGGGGCTCCTTCAGCCTGCGGGCAGGGGTGCTGATGGGTGTTTGCACTGGCCATGCGACGCCCGTTCTCTGTTGGGGCTGGAGGCAGAAGAGCTGGTCAGGAAAGGTTTTGTGACTACAGAAAAAAATAGCGGGATGTGGAGAAAGTAGTAAGGTCTATAGGTCTATAGTGCCGTAAAGATCGTTTCTGCTTTTCTGGCTTCAGAGCAGGTCTTGAGCTGGCTGGGGGCCAGACCAGAGTGATTTCTCCGTACTTGAAACCAATCTGTTCTGGACCTCTGCAGTAAATGCGGAGGATTCAGTAACTGAAAATGCAAAGGGCTTCTTCCCTCTACCAACTGTGAAGACAGCCAAGTGCTAACTCTGCCCTCACAGCACTTAATACATTGATTAAAGATTATTGTGGCATGAGGACAGGTCTGAGGAAATGCAGTAAGCCTAGCTAGTTACAAAACAGGAGTAGGTTTACAGTGTTCTTGCATTTTACGCAGAAAATGGCAAGACATCCTTTCAGATGACATGCACCTTTTGACTCTGGAGATAAATATGTGTTAAAGTTAGTGGTGAAGAGAAACAGAAAACAATATCAAGGTAACCTTTTGTAGGGAGACGTCATACTTTATATTAGGATATTAAGCATTAATTCTCCCTGCCATCCTTGCCTTCCCTATATCCTCAGACTATCACTGCTACAAGAACACCTCTAAAATACTAATACTGATATATTCATCTAGACAGTTTTTTGAGGATTTCTCTTCCATGTATTTTCTAGATGGGGAAAAAGAGGGTCCTTCTTCAGCTTCAGTTTGGAGGAAATTTGCTACAACCCAGATCCCATACAAGAATTCTGATTTCTTTTTTTTTTTTCTGTGTGTGTGTAACTGAAATTGACTAAATCTTCTTAATAGTATTTTGGTATCTTTTCAAGTTGGAAACCATTCTGTTTCTGATTAATTCATTCTGCCATGCGAGTCCTAGAGCTACGCAGACAAGCTGAATGCACCGCACTGCAGTATCTGTGTTGTAAACCTAAGGGTATTCATGGGCTTTACAAGTGAATGCACACTCATACGTGAAGTAGGCAACACGCAGTGAATGAGCTACATTATGTGAATGTGCTCAACAGCTGAAAAATGAACTATGTCATGGATTTCAGCTTCATGGAGTGAGCAGCTGAATTTGACGGTGACACTGAAAGATTGTTCTTCTGTGTGACTCAGTTCGATTCACTGGCCTGACAATGCCCTCTTCTTCGTGAATCCTTCACACCTGTAGATGCACAACACTAACAAAGGTCTAATTCTGGCAGTTAGCAAAATCCAAACTATTAGCATGTCGAAGTAAGTGCAGCAATTTTGCCGATGTCGATGTTGTTTGCAACACTCATTGTATGTTGAAGGATAGTGTTAGGCTGATACATTCTTTGAAAGCTCAGTGCCAAGATTTTATGTCAGAAAAATATTCATGTTGAGTTTGATAGACTCTCAAGAAAATTATAGAAAATATAGCATTCCTAGACCGTAACACTACAAGCTTGAAGCCAAAGAGAATGGTAACTGTTTTCCCCCTTACGCCACTTTGTACTAAATTCTTTGCAAGATAAGTAACAGTAAGCCACTAAATAAATACTAGAGATTTCTCAGGAAATCTACGGTAACATTCCCAAGTCAAACCACAGGAAATCCCTATGGACTTTAACCATAGATTTTCTAATTGATATACCCCCAAATAAATATTAAAACCAAAACCACAAATGACGTTCTCCTTGCTGCTTGAGATCTACACTGAGCTGTCGGAATATTAAAGCAGCCTGTACCCAGGCTGTTTATAAAGAGAATAGTGGCTGTCACTGAGCTAAAGGAAAAAGGGAAATAACCATCTACCTGAAAGCATGAGGCTTGCTTCTTAGTAACCAACTTTTGCCATGATCCCCAGTTTAACTGTAAATCAGAGTTTCTAAAGGAAAAGGGAAATAAATCATTCCACATGGAAGAAAAACTAGCCCAGGTTTATATTGCAGTAGAAATGCCAACACCTTCTTGGAACTCATTTTTAGCAATAATTATACATGAAAATGCCACTGAGAAACCATAAATCTTCAAACCTTCCTGCACATCCCCAGAAATATCTAAGAATTTCTTGAAAGCCTCTAGAAGTCATGTGTGAACTATGGGGCCAAAATACAGCTTCAGCTGAGAAGCTGAGGCATATTTCTGGTTGTACGTTGATAAAAGATGCGTTCTACGTTCTTGTTTGGGATTGGATTATGTAGCTGAAACACACAAAAAAATAGAGAAGTTCTTGATTCAGTGTACAGCAGTTACCTCAGGTAGCGACCTAGCCTGGAAGCTAGGCTGTTAAATTCCTCTCTATGTGATCAATGACGCAGTCCAAGACCCAAAATGTCAAATGAAATAACACATGATTCAGAAAAGTTTCTGGAAGGGTCCAGTCGAAAAGAGCGGAGAAGCTGGAAGAGGCCATGCAAGGACAACAGAGAAGGGAAGAGAGTTTTGTTTCTGATTGCTGCCCGTTCAGGCAAACCTAAGTTTAAGGACTGCGTGTTTCTTGAAGTCGTATGGAATTTTTTTTTTTTTTTTAATATCAACATTTTCCTTTAAGCACACGAATGAGTGCTGGCTAAATCAGATGCGTCGAATGGATCGTGCTCTGGATGCCCGTTTAGATACATCATGGAAGGAGATTTGATTTCAGCAGTGGTGGTAAAGTACGTACCTAAAGAGGCACTTAATTCAGGAGAAGGGGTTTGTGAGGTACCAACATTTTAAGTGCCTGTGCCAGCTGGCTGGCACGCCATCCCTGCTGAGCTGGACATATCTAAAGGGGCACGTAGGACTGGGAAGAGCCTTCTCTGTGCAAATCTTACTCCCGTTTCTTGGGCTGTGCCATTGGACTATGGGCTGAGGAACGTATCCGTGAAATGCCTCTTCTCCGCTTCCAGAATTCACCTTAAGGCAATATACTTAACTTCTTTCTTCAAACTGCTAGGTTTGAGTTTAAAATAAAATACAAACACATGGAAATCATTGTGACAGCTTTTAAAGCTGTCTGAAGGATGATGTTTGCTGCCATTTTTCTCTTTCCTCTTTTAAGTGCCAGTTACCAAGTGGAACCCTTTTACTTGGCAAAGACGTATCTGCACTATGTTGGAAGAGACTTTGAACTAAAATTAGTAGGAATAAAAGCAAGGACAGCCCAGTAGTGTCATTAATATCAACTGAGTCGTTTTATATCTAAATATCTGCGACCAGGGCACTTCACAATGCCAGAAAGCAAAGATAAAGTGCAACACAAACTTAAAAAGTTCACTCTCCTGAAAATTACAGGTATATGAGCCTGCTCAGTATGTGACAGCGGGTGAAGAAGGTGGTGAGGGAAGGGAAGGTATGAAGGGTTAGCATTGGAAGCATAATAAAAGACATCATTAACATGAATCTTAAAACACTAGATTTGTGATTCCTAACAGCAAGCTGCAGATCTCCGAAAGGTGGACTCAGACAGAGACACAGTGAAAAGGTTTTGAAAAAACCAGAAGCTCCTGTTCACGGTTCTGCCCTAGAGTAAGGCGGGTAGGTGGGAAGGCATGAGCCCAGGAGATGTGCCGCCGTCTGCTCTCCATCCGTCTGAGGCAGAACATGAGAGTAACCTCACTCAACGGGACCCTTGCTAAGCACCGGCTTAAACACTCTGTTACACCGGCCCAGGGCGCCAGGCCATCTCTTTCCAGCTGTGGCTCACTGAAGTCAGAGCCGTTAAAACCACAGGTGAAGAGGACTGCTGGGTCCCAGGCAAGCACAGGGTGACGCCAAACCTGCTAGGAGAAGCTCATGGTCGCAAGGACGTGCACGGTTCAGAGACGTGGTCAGACCGGCAGCAGGTCGCCTCACGAGGGATGCCAATGAATCACCTGAAAAAAGGACACCATCAGGTGCCCGGGAACATGGTGCAATTCACAGGGAGACGGAAACATGAACTGACTTCCTTGTACAAAAACCTGCTCAGAAATCCTGCTTGCAATTTAAATAAAAATGGCTTCTCGTCATTTGTTCTTGCAGTGTTAAAGGAGAGGGAAAGAAGCAAACAGCAAGCAAGGAGAAAGGCAAGGGGAGAAGGCTGGCTCTTATTAGAGGCAGAAGAAGAAAAGCAAGAATAACAAGACCACAAAGAAGCAAAACCCCCGGCAGTCTCAGCCGAAGGTATTCTCGTTTCCACTGTGTGCTGGCCTAGGGGCCTCGTAGGATGAATCTTCGTAAGATCAAGCCTGGTTCATGTTTCTCTGGAGTACCAGGGAACCAGGCACCGAAACCTGACCATGCCACTGAGCTGCTCAGCATGTCAGAGGAGCTGCCAGTGCTCCTCAGGGCCTCTGCTCCTCCGCACTGCTTCTCCTGCCTTTTTGGCCTGAGAAGTTTTGGGGCACGCACCTCTGGACGCCTTGCCTGTGCAGGGTGCGGGGCATGGCAGAGAGCCCCGTTTCTGTCCCACCTCCTCCTTCCCTCTGGATGCTGCCGCAGTAATGTAAGACAAGCTGGCCATGGGGATAGAAGCAGACCAGGAAAAATCATGAGAAAGAACTATGGTGGCCCAACTCATTTAAATGCCAGGAAGCTTCAGGTACATTATATATTCAACTTATTGTTGGTTTTATGGTCAGGAGCCAATTTTGCCTTAATGAAAATAAAGTGCTGAAGTTCAGAGGCTATGCAAATGGAGATTAATACACACTTTAAAAAAGGTTATTTAACATTTTTGCTGCCTTAAAACTATAATGCTTTTTGATTTTGAACATTTTCAGGATTATTAGCTTTGCTCAGATTTAAAACAAGAAAGTTATACGTACGAAATGGAAAGACAAGCATGCAAAAATTGTTGCAGGAAGTGCATTGCAGAGTGAGGACTGTGTATGGATGCTGAAACACTCCATACATTTGAAGACAATCATTTGGGGGATAATGATGACTGAGTCATCATCACATACTGTGTGTCTATGTGTATCAAAATAAGAGTAATAAATGCAGTCATAAGGCAAATCTGTGTGACTGAGTAATGAAGAGGCTGAAGAAGACCTAATAGCTGGAATAACGATGGCTGGGAGGGGTGCTTGTTATGATAATACGTGGTTTGCTTAATGAGGAACAGGCACAATAAAAAAGCCAAGATATTGCACTGGATATTATAAACCAAGAGACTGAGGAAAGACGGCCAAAGGTGGCATGCAGGCAGATTTCAAATAGCTTATGGTGTATACCCAGTGCATCGTAGAGAGGCAAGTTAGAGCTAGCAAGGTGACAAGGCATCCTTCTTCCCGGAGTGCTAGCATCTGTGGCTTCTGCAAAGAGTGGCCAGCACGCTTCATCTTCAGTGCGGGGAAGGGAAATGGGCCTTGGCACACCACACTTGAGAAGCTGCTGACGATTGTCACAAGCTGCTGGCGGGACAAAGACAAGTTGTCTTGTTCATGGCAAAAGGGATAAGTGACCCGGCGGTGTGACGGTTGGTGTTCCCGCACCGAGAGAGGGTTAGAGGCAAACGACGAGTTTCCAATTCCAAAATGCAAAATGGTTTTGGAAAGGTGGTACCTCGTGTGCGGGTATTTCAGTGAGAGTTTCGCCGTTAACTTCAGGAGGTTAAACCTTTCTTCTACAGATGTTTATGAACCAAAAATGCTCTAATATTGAGCAATGGCTTAGCATGGATATCCTACTATGTCAATTGTGAAATAAGTTATCTCCCTTGAACTTCTCAGTTAACAGAAGCGATGAACCATGCTGTTACTTCATTGGTAATTTTCCCTATGTAGATAAAGAATTTCCCTCTAGATTTCAGTGAAGTCTTTATTTTGGACCCACGATAAGAGTGTCATGATGATTGAGTGATTTTCCTCAGTTGGATATACGAATAACTGAAATATTATTTATTTCTGAAAGTACTATAATTTAATCAACATGAAATGCGTAAGAATTCTTCAGTATCAGTCACCAGTAATAGATTATCATTGCCCATTAGCTATCACTCTACTGTCACAAGTAACTAGCGAAGAGTATTAATGTCTGGGAACAACCTCTCTTGTCCACGATGAATACACCCCATTTTCCACACTGTGCAAGTCAAATATGACATTAGAGCTCAGTTCCAGCATTGCTGGACCTTTCACAGGGTCTGGCTTGCTGAAGGGCCAAATCATGGAGCAGCTCGTTACCCGCACTGAGTTCCCCTTACCATTTCTCAGACAGGGACTAGGTTCATAGCTGAGCGCGGTCGTAGGGAGCTGGCGCGGGCATCCCCCTCGCTCCATCCTCCGTCCGCAGTCTCCCGCAGCTTTGAGTGGATAATCGCACCTGAGAGCCTGGTGTTGTGTGTGCTTACGCTGAACTATGTACCCTTCGGTTGTTGTGTTCACTTGAGCGGGGCTGTTAATGAAACTGAAGATTTGCTGAGATATCTGCAGGGTTGGGTGCCTAATGAACAGAATTCTTAATGGGCCATAAATCCAATCAAGATTTTCATACCGTGTAAGCAAGCAGTGCAGTTTGTGCAAAACAAGAGCCTCCCTGAAAGCTACTGTTATGCAAATATCATCACACTCGGGGCATACATTAAAGCAGCCCTCGAATTGCAGCTTTTTGGCTTTACACAGGAAATAAAATGAGATCAAAACAGGAGGGAATAATACTGGTCGATTTGCAAGATAAAGATTAATAAAAGAACTCATTGTGTGCTTTACATGGAAATTTTATGGTTACCTTGCTGTAAATTTTTTTAAAAGACCTTTTTTTTAACTTTCGGTGCCAGAACTATGATTCATTCACACAAAAAGGTTATAGAGAGGCACAATTTTTTAGTTCATTCAGGCTCTCCTATTCAAAGGAGAGAGGCTTTTGTGAGATCCGCCGTTGTTCAGGGAGGGAATTAGTTTTATTAGCAGTGTGTCATTCACAATGTGCCTTACACATCTACCAGCTTCCTCATTTCATTATTTTTTTTTCAATTTGTTAGCGCTGGAGTGGTTTGGGATTCTGGGTATGAATAAAACCCATTGTATGCTTCCTATACTCTCACCCCGGGGTGGTATTTCCTTCTGACCAAAGACACAGGACTCTCAAAAAAAAGAAAGGAAGCACACAAAAAAAAGCAACGCTGTGCTTCCAGGATGTCAGCGTTACCAACCGCTTTGACCACAAAAAATCTTCCTGCCTCATCCTTTCCTGCATCTTTACGTGTTGTTCTTTGCACTGAAAGCTCAGGAGCTTTTCCTAGACCTTTTGTTTTCTTTGCTAAAAGCCGCGTGCGTGTTGCTAGAATGAATTCTCGCCTTTGGGAGAACGTCGAGGCCGTTTGCTGCAAAGCGAACCTTTATTATTCGCAAATCCTTGTAGGATCACATGCAGCGTGGGATGTCTCCCTGGTCTCTGGCAAGCAGACACAAGCAGCCGCAGCCAGCCTGCCCTGCTCCAGCTCCCAGACAGCTGGAGGGGGAGGACAAGGGGCCCGTGTCTCCTTGCAAAGGATGCTGCTGTCATATCACGGGTGCCCAAAATAGGCTGTAAGCAGAATTTAGGTATCTCAGTTGAAGTAAACAAGCAAGCCAGCCCTTGCTGCATCAGGGGCCTGATTATATCAGCACTCACTTATAGGTGATAGGGTTCTGTATTGCATCAAATATATATCAAGGATGTGTAATAATTTGGTTTTTATGCTCATAAATTAAAAGTCCAGGGGGAACTGCTGATGATCATCCCTCTGTCTGCATATGGCAGACCGTAAGTTTTCTTCAAATTAATTGGAGCAAGAGCATCTGTTCTAGAAGAAATTAAATTGATTTTAAAATTTCCAGTACTGTAGAAACCAACAAGCTGAGCAGACTTGGAGAACCCACATACTTAATGATTTGTGCCCTGTTTCTCATCTGAAGTTTTCTATTTTCAACACTAGGCTGCTGCCTTATGCTTTTTTTTGCAAAATAAAGAGCCTTCAAACTCCCGTTCCGTAAGTCGGTAGTCATAGACTGTGACCACATTCCTTCCTTCTGCGTAAGTAAAACTGATGGAGCTGCTGGATCATTTCATTATTTAGCATGTTTTTCTTATCACATTTCTTGTTCTGGGGCTTTTTTCTGACCTCTCCTCCTGTTCTCAGTGTCCTTCCTAACCAGGGTGCAGGTGATGGATAGCCCACTTTGGCAATGGTCATGCATGATGAGGGGATGATGGACGCACCCTCTTCCTCCTCCTCCTCCTCCTCCTCCTCCTCCTCCTCCTCCTTCTGGAGCCTGTCCTGCTTCTACAGCCTCTGATCACAGCTCGTTCAGACCGCTGATGCGGCCTGGGCTGTTGAACAGTAGCAGGCATATTTTGTGATGCTCAGGTCTTTTTCAGGGTCTCAGCATACCTGCAAGATCGAGTTCTGTAAATGCTGTGTTGTGCAGTTACAGGTAATCAGTATCATATTTGGCTGTGTTAAAATGCCCATGGGTTTCTTGTGTCCACGCTAGTACATGATTTTTTTGCAGCCTAGAAGTTTCTCAATCGGGGTTTCTTCCCCCCCAACCCCCCTTTTTTTTCCCTCTCCTCAAATCACTGACTAAAATGTTCAGTAGAAAAAAGTCAGGACTGATCTTTGTGGGACCTTCTTAGAAACCAATGCACTCCTGAATAATTCCCCATTTACACATGCCTTTAGGGAACTGTCAAACAGCTTTTAATCCATACTGCTAAGAGAATAGCATTAATTTTGACACTATTCATGCCCCAGTGGAAAGGAGCACATTCCAGGACGGCCGTATTCGACCATAACAAAGTTGAATCTGCAGCTGTATTTGAGTTTTCATGGGATTCAAATAGCAGACAGCTGGCTGGCCATCTCAGCCTGTTCCAGCTTAATATTTCCATGGTTTTTTGAAAAGGAAAGGCAGACCTCTGCAGTGATGTGTTGCCAACGTTTTAAGTCAGAGGTCCCATAAAATGTTCCCAGCTTGGTGTGATAAATCTAAATTAGCCTTTGTGAAAAAGAGAGAAAAAGGGCTGTGGAATCTTTTAATATATTTTAACTCTTTATGTGCTTTCCTGCCATACAAAGATAGCATGGCAAAAAAGCCTGTCTTAGATATAATGCAAACAGCTATAGTCTGCTCCTGGTAAAGACGCTGAGGGTATTTTCAGGGCCCAGTTTGTGCACTGGTAGATGGGGTTTTGGGGAGAAGAGCTGCCAAACGTTTTGTGCGGAGAGGTTTTGCTTTCAGTCCGCCGGACCCTTCATACACCTGGAGCCATTCCAGCGACAAACTCCCCTCTCTGGAAGCAACTGGGCTGCACTCCAGAAACCATCCTGCCTTGGGCAGCAGAGAACTATATACAGGGAACTATATGCTGTATACTTCCCAAGGCCTCCCTTGGGTTTGAGGTAACACGTGGACAGCTCAGGGAGCCACCTCCCTCTATGAAAACAGGGAGAGGGGCAGGTGGAGGGGCAAGGGGAGAAGTTTCTGGGTACCACCCAGCTCTTCCAGCGCAGGTTCTTTCTCAGCGCTGGGAGAAAGCAGCTACGTGATGGTTTGGTTTTTTTTTTAGTGTTGTCAGATGACATCCTGCTATGCGTCGCTGGGTTAGCCACAACCACGGTCAGGGACAACAGGAAAGATGCTTGGCATGAAAAAAAACAACCCTGGTTCTCACACTTTTCAGCCTGTAAATATTGTAACTGTATCTGCTAAAATGAGCAATTTTTTTTGTGGGAGATAACACTAATAGGTGGAAGCAGCAGGTAGCTCTGCAAACCCAGCCTGAGGGTCCTGCACTTAGTTGAGTGACTCCAAACTGAGTAGAGGAAGATGTCTCTCTTGGGCTGAGAGAGTCTAGCTGTCATTTATGAGAATTATTCCTACCTTGAAGCATAATAGTCCATGAATCGTTTATATACAAAAAAAGTCAGGTTTTCCCTGAGAATGGAGGATACAGAGGCACAGTAAACTTCTTGAAAACAAGTCAACAAAACACAGGCAAACCACATGGCGTGCAAAATTCAGCACCTAGACCTAGACGGGTGAAAGCTGAGCAGACCTTGCCTTCCTCACTCAAGTTTCTACTTGAGATCATCTATCTTAATTTTATAATTGTAAGACTGACAGCCACTAACCTTGGCATAATGGAATAATTACATAAGAGGAAAACTAATCCCCTCCAAATCTGAGGGAAGCAGTGAAGGATGTTTCCTACCAAATGTCCACCTTTCAGGAAGGACAGCAAAATCAAATACATGAAATAGAGTAGCTGAATATGCCTCATATTTCTTGGTCTTTCTAAAAAATAAAAATATCCTCACTCTTTCCTGTAAGAACACAGACTGGTTCATTTGTGGAACAGATTACTATGCAATTGCAGCTACCAAAAAAAAAAGAAAAATTAGAAATTGCCTATTGCTCGCCTATAACAGACAAAATTGCTCTTTGCAGCAAGTAAAAACAAATTTGGCACATCACTCACTCGTACAACGTTTTTCTGCTGCTCGCCTATCCCACGCACTAGATACATGTGTGTCAGTTGTGCTTGCGTCATCTTTAAAAGCTTTAATGACTGACTCATTTTTGCACGGCATGTGGCGAATGTAGGCTGGACTTCTGCGGGCTTTCAGAGCCAGGGAACGGGAGGAGGCTGCGGGGAAAGAATGGCTGCAGGGAAGCAGGCACCAGGAGGGCGGCGGGATGGGCAAGATTCGCCCCATCCATCTCTGCTTCTTGTTTCCCCCTCTCGTTTTGGCCGCTCTGTGTAACCAGCTTGCAGCCAAGCATTTGTTTCGCAAACAGATGAGCTGACGGAAAACCACGCTGCCTCCAGCTGAATGCCATGACTTCTCCGAGGGAAGTTACCACCTCCCCCTAATGCTTCTGCCAGCAAAAGGGACGGCAAAAGCACACCTTCAGGGACTTGAGGAGAGCTCTGCTGTTGCCTGATCCTGGCTGGTTGCACCAACCCAGCTCGCCGAAGCCGAGGCAGAGGAGGCAGCAGGCACAGAGGAGGTAACCACAGCTGGCACAGCCACATCTGCAGAACAACATTGGTCCGTGTCACCATTCTCTAATATCTTCTTACACGGGAAGTCGCTTGATTGTTTCGGGGAGGGTAGCATCAGCCACCACGCAGTGTCCCAAGGGGAGCGGTGTCCCGTTTCCTGTCCCAGGCTTCCTTAGTATCAGCATCACTGTAACAACTGATCAGCGATGAGGGCAGTTATTCCTTTTACCCAGACGTCCTTGCCAAACTGGGCAAGTTGTGCCAGAGTCAATACCTCCCAAAGCCAACCTCTGACTCCTACAAAATGGGGTACTTGGAGGGACAGGCAAGCTGCACCAGCAATGCCTAGCTGTGGGCGTAAAGTCAGACAGATAAAACCTCTTCATCTACACAGCTTTGAAATAGCAACAGAGGCTAGTTGGCTTGCCCACGATGGGCTCTAACGAAATCAGCATGAGTTAACCAACTTTCTGACCCCTCCATGCACCTGTTGCGCGCCTGCTGTGGCACTGCTGCGTGGTTACCTTGCTTTGGTGGCCAGAGGGCAAGGTGCCCCCCGAGCATCCTCTGTGGGACTGGCATCCCCCATGGGACTGGCAACCTCCACGCTGCCATGGGGTGGGTGCCATTTGCGCAGAGGCTGGGCACAGCTTCTTCTCACCGTTTTGCTAACACACCTCAGCTAACACACTTGCAAGAAGCTCATTTTCAGGAAGAGGAGACAGACATCCCTGCTCGGTTTCTGGCTTCTCTCCTGCAGCAGCAACAGCATCAATTAACATCAGCAAAGATGCCAGTTAATTAGTGGTGGTAGGCTGGAGGACACCGACACCTTTCCTTTGTACGTCCTCTCGAGAACAGATTAATCCCAGGCGGGTCAACCAACTGCGCGGCAGATGGCCGCAGCTTTCCCTGCCGCTCACCTTGGCTGGGGTGGACCTGGCCGCTCGGCACTGCCCACACGGGTGTCCAGCACCACCTTCCCAGTCTGTCATTCAGCCGCACAGCATTTGGGGTGAGACGTTCATTTATCAGCTTATTTTTGGAGAAGTAGAAAGCAACCATAAGCACTCACGCCGCACGTATGCTTTGCCAAAAAAACAATCTGCCTGGGAGTGAATTCTTTCAAGTGAAATTTCTAAACAGTTGAATAGATCAATTTAAAGTCATTATATACTGGTACTGCTGCAACAACCTGTGCACTGTTCTGCTTTATGATACTCAAATATTGTTTCAAATAAAGCTAATCTAGCACCTCATTCATCTGTATTGATTGCACTATTAAGGCACAAAATGCAGTCTGGGAAGACCTGGGGTCAGCTCCAAGCTTTGCTGTGGACTTTGCCATGCCAATCTCTTTGCACATTCACCTCACCTCTACTCTTAGACGTCTTCTACTCAAAGGTAGTTGTGTTGGCTCCTTCTAAGCTGCCGGAGAGGGCAATGCCCTCACACTGCTCAGGTGAGCAGACCCCTACGAGAGGATGAATTGCCCTGTAATGGCCCTGTGAGAAGTCCCTCTAAGTGGTGTTTTTTTCTTTTCTTCCGGGATTTGTTCCCTTTATTTTTTCGGACTATACATTCTTGACAGTGATATATGGGACGTGAACAGAGGCTTGTACGGCAAAGCTCTGCTCCTCTTGAGCCCCTCTGTGCATCTTTGTGGCAGAAGCAAGGATCAAGCTCAGTTTCAAAGTGTGCTACACAACTGCTGGTGAAATATTGGGTCTGAAATGATCTTAGCTACAGCTTCTTTCCGTAAGACTTTTTACTACACATTACACGCAGCCGGTTACAGAGAAAAACGTCTTTCCTTCACCAGACGTAGTGCTGTCAACAACGAGGTTGCTCTGGCTCCAGTGCACGTACCACCACCGATGGGCCAGTGGGCTCGGTGGGAGCTGAGCAAAGACCGGTGCTAGCTGCACCTTCCTGCCACATCGTGCCCAAACATGGCTGTTTGAAGAACGGTGATCTCATCCTTCAACTGCTTTGAAACTTCCAGAGCCTAACAAGCTTTAACGGCTGTAACACTACTTCTCAGAGCAAGAAATCATGAAACTTCTTTTATTTGTGTCTCCAAGAGCAAGGATTTATTATAATGCAGAACTTTTATATTTTCGTAATAGCTCTCCGCCCATCTTTCCCACAGAAGAGGGTTGCATTTCTGTGGGTTTTGTTTCTACATTTTGCTTGAAAAGAGGCTTGAGTGTTGGGGCACAGGTGGGTGCAGTGGGGGCACAACACTTTCCAGCTGGGGCTGGCATGTGGATCTCACCAGGGTGGTGGGTTTCACGGCTTTAAAAATCTAAAAGGAGGAGAAACCCAGCTAATCCCATGCTGGAAGCACAGGCTTAAGATCAGGCACCGGTTATAACTTGCTTGTTAATTCACATTCTCAGAGGAAAGTCCTTTTATCTGGATAAGCTATACTTAACTGCTCCACTTCATAGAACTGGGAGTCGAGACGCTCTCCCCGCTGGCGGGGCACCGACGTAGGCTCACCAGCTTTCATGTGCTTCAGACCATCTTTCACTTATTCTCACTTGGCTGGTCTGAGCTACCTGCTCCAGGTGAGGGCCAAGAGTAAGGCAAGCATCTGACAATCTGCTTCCCTCATGGTGAGGCTACCTCTCTTTCTGCAGGCTTACCTCTTCAAAAGTGCAAAGAGCTCAGAGCGGTAAAGCTGAAATGAAACAGGCAGTGTTGAAACTTTGCTTTCCTTTGCCTTTGCTTTCCAGTGTGCCTAGATTTTCCAGTTTTGAATAACGTCTTGAAAAAGTGGTCCAGCCCTCAAAGATGAAAGTCAGCAGCAGCGTTGATTAGCTCCCCTGACAGGCAGAGCAGCAGAAAACCAGCCCCTATGGTCTTGCCAAAGTCATCGGGGCATCATACTCCGTTTGGGTGGAACATCCCCAGGCTCTCGTGGCCATCAGCCGGGGAGGCGGAGAGCTCAGCTTCCTCAACATGCCTTGGTCCTGCTTAAGCCATGGTTTGAGAAACTGAGCGAGCACCCGAAGGAACCGAACACAAGCCAATGCATAAGAAGTCCTTTGCTTGCTGCAGTGATTAACCAACCGTAAAGGATGTTTCTGTGGTGATAACATTACACAAAATTAGGAGCAGGAGCTTGAGACAGGTTTAAAATGATGAGGAAGAAACTGTAATTGTCCAAACAGAGCTGTTCTGCCCCAGTGCAGGAGGTGGGAGAGCTTTGCTGCTTCTGCTCTTCACTCACTTTTGAGTGTGACAAAAGCAGGAATCACATAGTGGGTATAAACAGCAAATATTTTTAAAAATGCCTGTCTGAGTCTACATCCAATCACTTCTCTCTGTCCCAAGGCCTCCTAATTACAAATTTTTTTCTATGGCTGGAAAGCTGATATAGACGAACTGCTGCTGCGTGGATAATGGCAGATGTATTTGCCTCTGAGCTGTTGGCAGCCAAATTATCACTTGACCCAAAGTACCTGAAAAGATCACGCCAAGTTTTCTCCTTACTTGCAACTACTTGGTTGCGGAAAAATTTAATCAATGAAGGCAGCAGCAGAACAAAATGTGCCATTTGAGACCAGATTCAGTTGCTGTCAGGAAGGGAGAGGCTGTGGGAACCACTGCTTTTACAACAGTGTGACTACACCAAATGCAAAATTTTATTTTGGATTCGCCCCAAATCAAAATATTTCTGAATTCTGGACAAATATAAAGGACTTCTTTAATCAAATTAAATATTGTATTCAACCCCGGATGTTTCTTTATATACATTGTTTTCATCAGAGCAATGGGTTGGGCTTGCAACACTAGGGTAGGATGATGGAGTGTCGTATTCAGCAGTAAGGTGGAAGTGGTAGAAGGATGCAGATAGACTGAGGTTCTGACCTGGGGGAAAAAATAAATAAAAGAAGGAAATTTAAGTCACGTCACACCTCTGAAACATGTCCTGACCTCCGGGAGTGCCTCCCCATCCTGCGTGGTTTTCTGACTGGCGGTTACACAAATTTTCTCAAGTTTCCTGTCAAGCAGTGAGTATCTCCCAGAATTTACAGATAATTCAGTCTGGCTGAAACGGATTTTTTCATTGCCAAAATCTTGTTCCAGGCAAAGGCATAGTTCAGAAGCGATACCAGGTATGAAGCAGAAGTCTGCCTGACTGTGCCCTACAGAGGTAATAGAGCCCCTAAAATGACCCCAGGGGGATGCAATTTGTGCCTTCCTCCAGCCTTTGGATGCAATTAGCCATTGTCAGTCCTATAGTGTATTCATCTCAGAGCTGCAGAACCTCTTTGTAACAAAGACAAATGTATATTGTATTTCTCCAACTAAAAAGAGATGAAGTTGGCAATTTATAATGTTGAATTGCAGCTTCAGCCAAGTTTGGTGGTTAGCAGAGCTTAATCCTCTTTATTTAAAATTTTATTCAGTGTGGCTGCTTCATTGTGAGCAAATTTTTCAAATGACCCTCAGAAGATGGGGAATAATTTTCAGCCTTTGACAGATTTGATCTCTTACCATTTTTGAACTAGGGATTTGGAGATGTAATTATTTTAATGCTTTTTTAATTTGAAAATTAAACTTGTATTTATTTTATCAATAAAAGGACTAATGAGTTCCTCAGAGGGAAAGCTGTGCAATGAAATAACAGCAACGTACAGTAAGAACACAGCCTTAGAGATGGTTTGGGAGGAGCTGTCTTTGAGCCAACTCTAAGATCAAGATTGTTGCCGTGTTCATTTTTGGAAGCCTCCTCCATTGATTTTTCATTTGTGTATTCATTAGACTGAAAGCCCACAAAGTGCAGTTGTTAATTACCATCAATGGTCTGGTTTTGAATTCTTTTCTTTTTCAGACTAAGTTGATAATTCAGCTAAGTATCTGAATGGCTGAGGCTGGTTAATACCAGCCTGCTGCGTTGCCTTTCATTTCGCCTCTTGAAGGCCTTTGTGAAGGGAAGCAAGGGCACACGCGCAGATTATCCTCAGCTTTTCCTGGTGGTGAGATGCCAGCTTCCCCATTGATGTCTGCCGTATTTTTGCTGTGGGACATTTGGGAACAAGAGAGTTGTTCTGGCAGAAATGAACTATCTTATATTCAAAGCAGACTGAAAATAGTTGATTCAGGCAGCGTATTAAAATGGTCCTTCCTGCCTGTGATTTAGGCAGAATTTCTACAGCTCAGTATTCAAGGACAGGGACGTGGCAGATACGGCTCTGTTATGAGGCTTTCTGTCCTTCAAAAGACGTAGCGTAACAAGAGGCCTCCCCCTACCAACAGAAGGTGAAAGCTGATAGAAAGTTATTTTACTGTCATGGCTTACAGGTTTTTAATCGCTGTTGAATGGCAGTAACAGCTTGTGCTGAGAATTACCTTTTTTCTTTTTAAAGACAGGGAGGACCAAATGTGTAACAAAAGGTTTGGTGACAGAAGAAGCGGCACGAACACAAGTTGGTCTTCTCCGTCAGCCCCCAAGACAGGACTTCAGAAAGCAGGAGCACATCTCAAAGACAACTGACCTTCCATTTGCATCAAAGTAAAGACCTCAGAGACTGCAGACTCTCTCCAGGCTCCGCAGCTCCAGCGCATCCAAAAGAGGAGCTCTGAGTGCTGGATGTGCCCCGTCCCCACAGCTCACGACGGCTGCAGCCACCTTACAGGGCACTCTGCAACGTGGCATGACACCTTCCTTCCCTGACCATGCTTCAATTCCAGTGCTCATGTTTTGGCTGGAGGTCACCAATCGTCCTGCCCCGCCTCCAAATGCTCCAGATGCAGCTTCCAGAATGTGACTGGGCTCTCATCTTCCTCCTGCTGTGCTGACTGCTTGGGGGGGGGGGGGGGGGTTGTGTGTGGAAGAAACAGTTCCTGAACACGCAGAGCACTGAAGGATGCTCCTGGTTGACACGCATGGTAAGCCTGTCGTTCGTGCACTCTGCCATGTAACTACCCGTATTTAGTATTTTTTAAAGGACTAGTTGAAAGTTTTGCAAAATTAAAATAAAATTGGCTTGCTAATGAAAATCAGAAAGATGCAAGAACTGTGACCTTGATAAAATTTTCCGGTTTTAGATGTTTGTGGTACAGTATATTTATGCCTAGTTGCAAGGAGTGCCTAGGGAAGGGTGCTGTGAAACTGCCAGGCATCAGCAACCAGATATACCAACATTTTGATATTTTGTGCTTGCGTAGCCACAACATCCAGAGATCATGAAACACCTCAAACTTCAAACTACTCTTCTTCCATGGATTAGAAGAGAAACGGGACAGCTCTAGGTCCTCTGGTAACGCGCTAAAAATTAGTGAAAGAATTCTTTTGCATTATTTCATCACACTTTAAATCTGCAGGGTGTTTTTTTCTCCCCAAACAATATGATAAGTTAGGTAGGTTTCTCTACTGGCAACTACAGCACAAAAGGTGTGGAGGAATTCATGGTACTTCTTTTGTATCAGAGGTATCATGCCTGAACGTGTCAGTGGTTATTTTTAACGTCTCAGCTCTGACACAGCACTTGTTGAAAAGACAACTCCCGCAGCGCACTCAGCACCCACACTCCCCGCCCCGGCTGCAGGTGCTGATGGAGGTGGTATGGGTGCCAACGGAGGTGTGGGTGCCAGTGTAGGTGATGTGGGTGCTGATGGAGGTATGGGTGCCACAGCAGCCGGTCTCAGGTCGCCCACAGGTCCTTGCGGCTCCCCAGCTGTGCCAGCCCCAGCGCTGTGGCCCCCGGCACCGGCTGGAGCGGGGAGAGAAACGGAGTTTGGGACAGTCTGTCAGAGCAGGTTACGGTGGGATCAGTCACGGCAGGTTAAGAGAGCGCGCCTTCGGACTTACGGTGTTGTCCAAGTTTTCTGATGTATAATTACAAGTGTTTCAGGCTTGTGTTGATGGGCACATTATAATCAGACTTTTTTTTTTTTTTTCTTCCGAATAGAAATGAAATCTCATAAAGCATTGTGTTTTGCTAGCCTGGTTATTCTTCCAGCATGGGTCATTACCAAATCACTGCGTCGCCATCAACATGCCTGAAACACTTCGCTTGCTTCTGTTACGTTTCTCTCGAGCCCTGACTGGCTGTGTATGCCAGATAACTGAAGATGCGCCTGGAGCTTTGCTTTAAGAGCAGAGTTAAGTCATATTGTGTAGGCTGAGGTGTTCTAGCTTCTGCATACTATTGCTCATGCCTCACAGTCCTTGGAGTCACCTTGCTGCCTTACTCTACAGATTTTTTTTAAGTGCTGCAGTGCTGTTTGTTACTAAGTGGAGAGCAAGACTGACGACTGCTTTAAGGAGGAGGTTGTTTCAGCTCTGGGGTGGCAGCATCCAGACCCTATTAAGATTTTTCTTCTGGTGTCTTGTCTCAGACTGTAGTTATGCAGGGAGGAGCTGTTTACTTATTTTGCATGGCTCCCAAACGTCAGTTAAGCATTATTAACAGGAGGGTTACTACCTCCCAAATTTCTAATTAAGGTCTTCCCTTTAGTCTGTTAACAGTGCTTTTGTGGACATATTCTTTAATTAGTTCTGACTTTCTGACTCCAGTGCAAAATAGTTTTTAACTACTGTCTGCAATGCCCACGAGTGGTGAGTCAACCTATTAAAAATTAAAAATCAATTTTAGTTTCACCAAATGAACCGAGCACTATTTCATCTTATTTTCATTATCACAGCGTCTGAGAGGCCGGGTGGTGATGAGAGCCTTACAAGCAGAGAGCAAAGGCGGCCGCCTCACCGGGCCCTGGGCGAGGGAGGGCTTGTGCCTCCGTGGCCCTGCCAGAGCCTCGTCCCAAGCCAAGGAGGGGATGGGGAGCGGGAGGAAATGCACGACGGGCACCACGCTCCCGGTAGGATGGGGATGCTGAAGGCCCTGGGCTTTGATGTCTGCCCTGACGCGGCTGCCGACCCAGGCCCACCTGCCCGCAGCTCTGGGGGAAGGAGCCCCCACAGGTGCTCTCCCTCCCCGTTATGCTGCCCTGCAGAAGCATCCCGGTTGGTCACAGCCCTGGGAAAAACACATCTTTTAGAGGCTTTAGGCAGCAAACCCCTCAAGATAATGGCTCACCCTAAGCTCAGGCCGTGTTTAGCTGGGTCCATATTTACCTTTTGAGAGCACACCCGTGCCCTCAGCGCCTGGACATCCAGCCTGGGTCCGGTGCACACTATGGCTCCCGTCCTGGGTGTGGCAGGAGTGTGGGGGTCACGCTACATCAGATCCCGGCTAATGACTACCAGCCACCAAAAGCCATTCCCCCTCTCCTCTCCACCTCCTGCTGATGCCCTGGCACCCCTTTAGGGAGCTAAACTGGCCGAAAATTCCCCTTGTGCTGGTTGGGGACTGGGGCAGGGACACGGCTGAGCCTGGGCCAGGGCAAGAAGAGGAGGCTGAGGCCAGGGAGGCCCACCGTCTTCCCTTGCAGTGGCTGCTAGTATTTCATCGGCCGTAATGTTGAGCAATGTGTGGACACCGGAGTGTGCAGAGGGGCTGGAGAGGGAAGGACACCCGTCTGGAATAAGGAAGAGGATGGCTCCCCTAGCACATACGTGAAGGTTCACATCTAGATTTGCAGCCCTCAGCTAAGGAAAATTTTGAGGCACAAAGCCATGGCTGGGCCCTTCATTTATGCTGCTGTGACCGGCTGCACACTGGTTCAGGGCTCTGCTCAAAGCCACTTGCAAGATCAGTGCCTTTCTTTGTAGCCTGTTTGGACCAAAGATGGTCTCTTTTTATAAAAGGCTTCACATTCCTGTAGCTGTTGCAAACAGAGAAAATGATTCCAGCCCACTGAAATGTTCCCGTGAAAACTTTGTTGGCTTAGTCTTGGTGTTCACCTTTGTGCTTAGGCTTGATTTTCTAAGAAGTGCATGCACAATTATTACTGTATTCATTAAGAGTATTTCCCACAGTATCAAACAACTCGAAATAGATATCAGAACAGAGGGTCACTCAAACCAACGTGCACAAAAGGTGCAAAAACATCCGTAAAGAACAGGTCAAGAGGAATCTAATTACGGGGCCTATTTTGAAAGAGATTAATTTATCATTTCAGGGATATATTTTTAAATGTAAAACCCCACAGTCCTTATTGATTCTGTGTTAACTAGAACTAAGGATAAGTTTTCACAGATTAAAATATAAGAATTGTGTTGTGCATATAATTTAAAACATACTAGAGCACACCAGATGCTCTTTGAAAATGTTAAGCTATTCACAAATATTGACATTGTTTGTCAAAATTTCTGACTTGACTAGATAGTCTACTGCATGTAGAACAAAAAATATGGTCTAAATTGTTTTCCAGACCATGGCAATATTCCCCAAGTATTTTTGCTTTCAACAAGTAGCATATGAGTGGTAAAAATTACGCAGTACCAAATTATGAATTGCTGGGAAAGAAGGTTTAATTCCACAGCCTTTACTGTAATTTTGGCTGAATGTTTTTTCTAGGATTAGGGCCAGCAAGGAAGGAGGACTTTCAGAGCTCAATTAATGGATCGGAAGAGGGTATAAAGAAGAAGCGTTGAAATGCATTTGACATTGGAGAATGTTTTGCGTGAAAGACCCTGAAGGCGGGGCTGACGGCGCTTAAGGAAAAAAATGCATACTGCAAGGGTAATTGACCAGTGGGACAAGCTTCCCCAACAGGTTGTGCAGTCTTGATCCATGGAGGCTTCCAACACCCAACAGGACAAAGCAGCCTGATCTGAAAACAGTGCTGACCTTGCTCTGAGGAGGAGGTTGGACTACAGATCTCCCAAGGTCCCTTACCGCCCGAATGACTTGGTCCTTCAGAGTTGAGGTGTCCACCACAGCCTAAAGCAGAAATGGCCTCATAGCAAAACCCCCAATCCCAAACACCTGACAATGTCAGTTTGGAGTTCGCCAAGTCCGGCCACCACAGAACAACCCAGCGCTCACAACCAGGGCAGAGGAGCTTCATCCTTCACCAAGCCAGGATCTGTGCATGGCAAGAGGAGCACAAGCTGCCCTTCTGCCATGCCTATGAGCTCTGTCCCTCCCACATAAAATGGGCTGGACCCTAGAGGAGACCCCATAACCAAAGGGGATGGTCATGGAGACCATTTTCCTCCCAGCAGTGGTGGGGAAGACCCTGCAGGAGAGGTACACAAAAGAAGGGAGAGAGCTGACAGGACTGTGGTGGTGTCTGCACCTCCCTGGGAGCCACCTCCCTTGGATGGAGGACCCAGCCCTGGATTCGGGACCTCTTGTCCTGGCTCCAGCTCTGCCCCTTTTGCCTTTGTTTGCTTTCATGGTCCAGCACCTGCACTGCTGGGGTGCCCCCCTAAGATTTATTGTCACAGAAGAGCCCACACAGCCGACACTAGCTGGGGATCACCTTTGGTGGCTCTGTCCTCAAAGCTCTCTGTCTTTCTCACCCCAAAGGGACAGTGTCTTCACATGCTGGCATGTGAATGCAATGACATATCCGTGGTCTGGAGGGGCCTGAAATCACCAGTCACCAAGGAGTTATTCAGGGACCACTGCCCACTGCTGTCTCCTCAGCATCCTGAGGTGGCTGCCAGGGATGGGGCTGGATGGGGCTCTGGTCAGACCCCATGCAGCTCTTCAGCGCCGGTGAAAAACCACCAGGCATGCTGGGCGTCCGGACCCAGAGGCATCGCGCTGCCCGGTCCATGAGAGGGATGACCACCAACGTCCCAATAGACACCAGCGTCGCTGCAGCTGGGACTTGGCTCAGCACACATTAAACAAGCCCCTGCGAGGAAGGGGAAAAACCCACCCACCACCTCCCCTGCAGCCCGCCGCCCGCTCGGCTCCGTGCTGCAACTAGTTACTCAAGCGCAGGTCGTGGGGAGGGTTTTATTGTGTCTCCAAAGAGAAAACCTAATTTCCCCGCGTCTCCAGCAGAACATCCCACCCATTTTGCAAATCCTTTGGCTGTATTAGTCATTTATGACTATCAGCAATGCTTTTGCAGGCCTCCCTTCACAGCCGGTAACTAGGAAAAAAAAATTATGCCATAATGGAAGCCGTCTGTGTTTCTAAATCACAAACATCAGCATTGTGTTATGCTAACAGCTATCATCTTTATTTTTGGGATATTTAATCAATTTGGATGCTTTTAGATATATTTTAGTCAGACCAGCTTGCTCTAACTTACCTCCCAATTCTGGTTGCCATGGCGTAACAATGATTTCTCTTTTAGCTAAAAATAAACCTTCAGCACCAAAAGTATTAGCCACAAAAGAAAAAAGAAAGAAACACCCCCCCCCCAACTAAAAAACCCCAAACACCATGAAAACAAAGCACCTCCCTGTGCACCACTTCATATTACCTCACGCTGCTGCTGCTTGGGCATCAGTTGTACATGGCTCTGGATGGATGCGCCCCGCCTCCCCTTTCCCATTTACACGCTTTTACATTCTGGCTAACGGAAGGCGGCCAAACGCCGAAAATATTGCAGACATTTTTTAAATGGCATTAAAATCAAGTGCCATGAGACAGACCGCCTGTCCTCAGTCAGGCAGAACTGCCTGCCCTCTAAGCCTCTGTAGCTCCCAGGCTCTGCCGGGAGAAATCTTTTCTGTTTTTTTCTTTTTGGTATGAATCCAAGCACGGGAGAAAAACCTCCCTCCCCAAAGAGACTGGCGGCAGTTAAAGCTGGGGCATGGGGTGCTCCTTCCCTGGGGCAGAGGCCAGCCCCAGCTCCGTGTCTGCCCAGAGAAGTGCCACCTTGGCAGGGAGCGGGAGAAAGTCCCACGGCAGCCCGGTACGAGGCACTTCGTCCCTCCTGGTGAAAAAATTCCCTCCTCCGCAGCTATATGTTTTGCTCAAAAATAAAGTGGTGTGCCACATATTTAACAATAAAATTAAATGAATGGAAACTGAAAGAGGAACGACTCACCTACGAGCATCTCCACGTGATTTGTAAGCGTTAATTTCGAGGTGCGGCAGGCTACAGCAGTGCTCAGCTCATAAAAAATAACGTTGGTGGGTTCAGGGAGGTGTTTTCTTTCACTTTTGATTACAGAAAACTCTTCCTTTTCCTTACAGTCTTACTGTGGGCACTCCGCAACAAGAAGAGGACAAGTCTGGCCAGGTTTGTCCTGCCCTGCCCTGGTGCCTCTCAGCCCAAATGAGCTGGTAACCTCCCGCAGAGCCCTGGGAAGAAATGCTTCAGCCACGCAAATCCTAGCACGCCTGCACCAGGGCGCGGAGGCGAGCACACGGCTTGCTCTGCTCCTTGCTACCAAAAGGGCTGTCAGCCAGCCCCCGTGAACACAGGGCAGGATGGTAAGGTGGACATTTCTGAAGTTCGATTAGAGAAACAAGACTGAAGCAAAGACACAACTTCTCTCCATGAGTTTCTGGGAGATGACCAGGCTCTTACCCAAACTGTCCACGTTTGCCGAGTCCCTACATTTGCTGGTCCTCATGCTCCTATTTTAGACAGCCTGTGAGGCTGATCCTTGCAGGGATCCTTGCCTGGTTTTGTAAACACAGTTGCTAAATAAAGGAGGGAGAGGAGAGACCCCTGCCCCCAAGGGTGACCAGGACTGCCTGGCAAAGCTCCCCGGCCTTCTGTCTCCACTAGACTGCTGTCATCAGCACCCTGCTGATAACTATATACACATATATATTAAAAATATACCTATAATGTTGCTGTCCTCTTTTGTAGCTGCTTTAACAGCAGAAAAGTTAGTGGCTTGGTGAATGCTCGCTTGCGAACCTGCTTCCTCAGCTCCCGCGGTGGTAGCCAGCAGGTTAATGCTGACGGCCCCGTGGTTAAAGCCTGGCAGGTTTGGGGCAAGGAAAGCTCTGTCCTCCAAGGCACGTGTGACAAGGCTGGGAAGCTCAGTGGGTGTTTCCCAGCCCGCAGCGGAGGCATACGCTTCCGACACGCTTGCAATGGGTGCCCAGTCCCCCTCCAACAAAAACAGACGGAGCTTGGGAGTTTTCTGTAATTGGCAGCTCTTTTCATCTGAGAGGTGCCCTGGGGCTCACCACTGGTGCGAGATGTAGCACAGTGGCTAGCTGACCCGGCGGGCTCGCCAGCTGAACTCCCTGTTTTACCTGTTGCTAATGCCAGCATTTTAATAAAAAAAAAACCCACCCTACCTGTGAGAAGAGTGAAGCATTGCCAGAGCACAGCTGGCCTGAGATCCCATCCCAAATTTGTACCTTGTGTCCACACACGCCAGGCCCTCACTCTCCTTCTGTTCTTCCCAAAACATGACCCTCAGGCTTGGAGCTTGTATTTGGGTAAGAACTAAGGCATTTAGGCAGCCATCTCATTTCTGCAGCCTTTGGGCATCTGTTGCTGCCACTCCCACCCAGCTCTCACTTGAGAGAACAAGGCTTTGCTTTGTAGATTGTTGGATGGGTCAATGTCTCGGGCACTGTCACTCACCCCACCGCAGCTGGGGCAGCATCACCAGTCGTGACCTGGGAACCTGCAGGTCTGGAAGGGCTCTCCAGAGACACACTCGCTGTTCCTTCCTCCACGGGCCCTCGGGCTTCGATGAACAGTCAAGGTTCATACCGTCTCCCGTCCTCACTGATGACAGCAACTACTGCAAAGAAACCAACCCCATTACTGCTACTGATGGGCTTTTCGAACATTGTTTTTCCATAGTTACACTGTCCAGCCTCCTCCTTCTCATGGCTTACCATCATAGGCTCGAAGGAACAGAAGAGCGCGGCAGATGCTTTCCGCGAGTTGTGCTGCGGGGCTCGCAGTGGAGGGAACCACGAGCTGAGCGAGGGTGTCGGAGAAGACGGAGTGAGTGCAGGCGCCGGGGGGAGCCTTACTGCGTTTCTTGTGCCATACCCACGCCGATGCCACCACTCCTTAGAGGGACGAGCCCTTCCACACAGCCTCTTCTTCCTCTGGGGTGTGGGAAGGGTGAGAAGACGGTGGGTCTCTCTGCGGGTCCCAGGACGCGGCAGAGGGGCTGCGGGTCCGTGGCTGCCTCCTCCCCGAGGGCCTGGCTCCTGCGGAGGGTGGGCACCAGCCCAACTGCAGGGAAATTTCTGGCAGGGCTGGTTAATCTTGAAGTTGCTTTAGGGACAGACAATGAAAAAATGCAGATCCGTTTTCTGCCCGTACTCAGCAAAGCCGTCTGTGCTGGGCTCATGGAAACGCTCCTCTGCCACTCCACTTGAGTTTCTGTTTTCCTTTAGAGCTCACATTTTTTCCCTTTTGCTTCATGAGGTCAGGCTGCAGTTTAACAAGAGCTTTAAAATCCCCATTGTGGTATTTAATGGTTTTCCCAGAGCATCTTCCCTATCTTTTATTCCGCTCCTCCGTTTGCTCATCACATCCATATTTTCTTCTGGGGTATCTGTCTCCCACCTGTTACCGAAGCCCCTTCCCCCCTGAAATTATTTATTCCTAGTTCATCATCTTGGAAACGAACTGTTTTCCAGATCTGCATTTAATACCATTTCTCTTCGCAGTGCCCCAAACCTGAGTTTCTGGGAACAAAAATCCTGTTGATTATCAGTGTTGTCATCGCTTGGGCTTTATTTATATTGTTTCTTTCTACTTTTCCCCACAAAGAGAGGCTAACCCCACTCTGATGTACTGCCTGTCGCTACCATCAACTATCTGGCACTGTCATTACTTTCACTGAAGCCAGAGGGATTTCTCTGCATTCAGCTAAATGCAAGTGTGCGTGTTTGCGGGCTTGAGAACAGAAACAAAAATGAC
Source organism: Sagittarius serpentarius (assembly GCA_034782735.1). Classification (NCBI taxonomy): domain Eukaryota; kingdom Metazoa; phylum Chordata; class Aves; order Accipitriformes; family Sagittariidae; genus Sagittarius; species Sagittarius serpentarius. The sequence continues at coordinate 5,496,809 of JAVKLA010000008.1, forward strand.
AGTATCTGAAAACTTTTGATAATTTATGGGTATAGACTTACACCCCACTAATATAATCCCTGCAGATGGTGAAACAAATTGCCACTGGTCTGAAATGGGATCATGCAAGCTGAAATAGCCACATGCTGCCTCACTCCAAACTGCTTGGCATTTTTTGCTGTCATCTGATCGGCGGATTTAAAACAGAAGGTTGTCTCAAAACACAGCATGTTTATGGCCAAAAGAGCCCTCCGAGCTGTTTAGCAAATACAAAGAGAATAAGGGGTTAAAAGCCAAGGAATATTTTTATTCGAGTTTATCTAAAAAACCCATCCTGCTTGCTTCTCCAGGAAATGTGGCAGTGCATAAAAAGAAGCCCTATGCTGGCACACGCTTGGTGCTCCCAGTGATAAGTACATTACAAACATATTACTTTAAGGTCAGAGAGATAGTAAATGTGTGCGCGAGAGTTTCTCATCAGCCTCATACGGGCTTAAAAATCACAAGATTTTAATAACCTCCTCCTCCCATAAGCCTGGACGTCATCCAGGAGTGGAAGGAAAATGCCCAAAGACTGTGTGCTGGTCCCCGTTTGAGCGGGCAGCGCGTGCCGCTGCCCCCTTTGAAAGGGAAGAAGCACTTCCAGATGACAGGCGAGTGTTTTAACATCACCATCAAGGCTGAGAGCCCGGCTCGCTCCTGGGCACATTAAACATCTGCACAGCTGTGCCTTTCGGCGCCTGGCCGCAGGAATCACTGAACTGCGCCTGCGCGTTGGCTCACCGCACAGCACTGCTGCCGAATCGCCGCCTGAGGGATGCGTGGCAGCCGGGGGAGGGAAAGGTGAAGGGTTTTCCATAGGTGTTTTCCATCAGGACTGCATGTTTGCAGGAAGGACGTTGCCCCCTTGGTCAGCGTGGGGCCAGCTGGGTGCCGAGGACGCTGCTTGGAGGGGCTGGACATCACCCCAGGACAGTTCTCGCTGCTGCCAGGCAGACACCGTACCTGTGTGAAATACCAAATTTTGGGCTATCTGCCAGCAGCCTGAAACACTCACTGAGTTTTATCTGGTTGCCTGTGCTGTTCTTCTTCTTCTGGTTTCATTCAAAGGCCTGTATTTCTGTTCAGCGCTGTAAGGGAGATGCTTTCTTTAGCTTAGCACCGTCCTTTGTAAAATCCTAGGCGGAACAGGTATCTACTGAGGTCAGGCAAAATACAAGTGTATTCATGTGCCCAGATGTCTGTGACTCACCCTGACAATTCATGGTACAGCCCTTGCTAAGGGTGTGACTGAGCTTTAAACTACAGGTACCATGCGTTGTACCTATCTATAGGTAATTATAAGTAAGCATATTCATAGGTGGGGGGTGTTGTGTGTGTATAAACACATATAAAAGTGCGTAAATCTGTATTTACATAAAACAAATATAAATGAAACTGAAACAAATATATATGAAGTTGGAATTCGATAGCACCACAGTCAAGCGGATTATAACTCACCGGCAAAAGTATGTATTGCTGTCTGCTGGTACTGTGAGTAGTTTGACCATCAGTTAGATCTTTTTCTGCCTGTGCAGAGCTGCCGAATTAAGAAAATTGCTGCTTTCCATGCGTGAAAGTATAAGTGAAAAATACGTAATGAGGGATGCTCTAATGACCTTGCACAGGAGACCTGGTACCCAGGGCACCGGCCTCAGCCACACTCACTCTTTTGCACCAGAAAATGTTCTTCCTGAAGCACTGATGAGTTCCTGGAGACCTCAGGTCTGCCTGGTCCTCTCCCGTGGTGCCTTCAAGATGGCAGAAGGGAAGGAGACAGCCCTCTCCAGCAAAGCCCAGGGTTGCGGTTGCCATTGGTATGGTGGGAAGGCAACTCGGGAGACCTCAACCAATTCGGAAATCTCAGCGAGAGCATCTGGCAGGTTAGGGAGGGCTCTTAGCCATGGCTCGTTAGTGCTTACCCATCCCAAGGAAATATGATGTCCCCGGGTCCCGTTATCAGGAGGTGGTGGTGGGCATAGCTCCCCTAGAACCGGTGCTGGGGGCTGGGTTTCAGCTTTTTCCACCTCATATGGTACAGGAATCTGCTGTGGGGCTGAGCAGCCCGCCTTAACCCAGCCTGCTCACAGGGGATAGAAGTCTCCACACTCCTCTGGGGGGAGTTCGAATTTCCAGCTTGTGACAGATTCCAAGATTTTTGACGTTGTTTTCATTCCAGATCGAAGCAAACTTGGAAGTTTCCCCATAGACCACATTCCTGGTGGAAAAAGAATCTCTTCAGGGTCAGAAAATAGATTTTAATTTAGAGCTGGGATCTTTTTCATCAGAAAAAGATTTTGGAACATTTATTTAGAAAATACATGTCAGAAAATGTCTGTTTCTCTACACATCCCCATATTAAAAGAAAATACATTAGGAGGTAACATCTCAAGCTGCTCAAAATGGTTTGTCTCTTCCCCCATTTTTAAAATAAATTAAAAAAAAAATCGGTATGTTCTAACGGGATATTCTGGATTTATCAAAATGCTTTCAGCAGAAAATACCCAACCGGAACAACACTCACTTGGTTTCGGATCCTAGAGGCCTCCCTAGGGGCTTGCTCCCATGGGTCCCCCCCGGTCCCCCCTGTGGCACCCAGCCCTGCCTCCTCCTGCAGCCCCGGGCAGGGCGGGCAGCTGCGGGAGCATCAGCAAGGAAAAAGTGACCGCAGCCTCTCAGCCAAGTCCCACCTCAAGCCACGGCTGCTCTTGCAGCTGCAAGGAAGGAAATGCCGGCCTTGCTGCTCCCTGGGATGCTGGGGCTGGCCGGGCATGGAGCTGGGAGACAGTTTTTACAGGTCAAAAGCTAACAGAAATGTCCTTATAACACAGGCACCTTGGCAAGCAGCACCCCGGCTTCGGCAAGCCGTTCTGGCAAGCGCACGCCTACTCCCTCGAGCTCCCTGAGCTTCGGTGTAACAAGGGCTCCGCTGTGAAAGCAGCAAAAGCGCAAAAAGCCTGGAAGAAGGAGGGCAGCGAGTCTAAGAAATGTTGTGTCTGGAGCAAGGAAAGGAAGGGAGGGGATACGGGAAAGCAATCCCTCTGAGAGCTTCCTTCCAGCTGTCCAGAGCTACGAGAGGAACTGTTGTGCGTGTTCATGGAGACAGAGATGGAGATGTCTGCATGGGGCTGGGGTTTTTTTGTTCTGAGATCATGGGTGTCCTGGTTTCGGCTGGGATAGAGTTAATTGTCTTCCTAGTAGCTGGTACAGTGCTGTGTTTTCAGTTCAG
>JAVKLA010000008.1:5500155-5511034 GCA_034782735.1 Sagittarius serpentarius
CCCACTGGGTGGGGGGGGAGCGAGTGAGCGGCTGCGTGGTGCTGTGTTGCTGGCTGGGGTTAAACCACGACAATGGGTCAGTCCAGAAAAAAAGGAGTTTGGGGAAACAGTCACAGCAATACTTTCTTGGGTTTTTTTCTTCTTCTTTTTCCTTGGTCTTACTCTAACTTGTCTTTGTTAGTAGAATTAATGCAGGACTAAAGCCTTAATTCTCCACATACCTATTGGCTACAGTACTGCTGTCCATGGGGGAATTACAGCAAGGCTAGCATGGAGCCATGGAGCTCAGAAATAATTGACTAACATAGCAGTGGAAGATCGCACAGTTCGTTTTGCTCTGCACTTTGTTCAACAAGGGCCAAAGTATTTCTGCAGTAACATGCAATGGGATGTGGGACAGTTGGGAGGATCAGCCCCACGGAAGCGCTGTGACATACCAATAGTCTCTCTACATCAGACTGTAAATACCATTTTCAGCCAAGGCTTTCTTGTGAATAGTTATAAGACTTGGAAAATCCTCTGTTCGCACTGAGATTGTCTTGGGCAATGACCAAAAAAAAAAAACCAACCCAAAATGCCTCCTGGCACTCTGCGCAGCACTGGTGGGAAGTGGGACCTGTGGGGTCCAGGCAGCAGGCACCTTGCAGGGACGGTGCAGGTTGGCAGTATTTCACCTCCTCACCTCCTCCTGTCACTTCTGCCTGCCACCTCCCAGTACAGATGTCTGTGCGGCCTTGCAGTGCCATCGGTCTCACGGGAGACCAACCAGGGTAAGCGTTTAAAAAGCCACAAAAGTCGTGTTAAGCAAAATTTCCAAGTTAAAACAGTAAGTCTCCTTAAATGTTGTCTGCCAGTGGCCTCTAAAAAAGAAAAAAGAAAAATTACTCTTTACAGTGGAAAGAAGGAAAGAATTGCTAAAATTTATGCTAGGTTTGCATATAAAATCTATAGATTTTTCATGCTGGCAAACACCAAGACTGGGTATATCAACAAAGCTGTTCAAAGTTGAGATACTGAGCACAAAACCTAAAGAGAGATCCCTGACTGTAGAGCAGGGCTCAGCCTTTCCTCCAAGAGCCTGAGACTGTACAGTTGCTCGTTTACTACAAGTGCAGGTCCAGGTTTCAAGAGCTTTTGCTCTTCAAAAAAAGAAATTACCTTTGAGATGGGTGTTTTTACAAAGCTGGAAGTAGTGCCTTTGTGTTCACCCTCTAGCTCAAAATACCCATGGTCTTTCTGACCAAATTGCTTCAGTTTTTTGGATGCTGTTTCCTCTGAGCCCACATTTACTGGAGTAAGGGTGCTGCTCATCTGCACAAGGCGACATCCTTGGGCCACAGTAAAGGTGGTCAAAGAGGCCTCTCTCATACCCCTCAGTTATTAGTCTACGGCAATGCTGGCCTGCCTCCCTGGACCAAGGTTTGTGCCACCACCACCCTCCTGTCTTAAGTTATCCCGTAGGTCCACTGACACTGAGCCAGTAAGACTGCCGTCTGGCCAACTTCTGGTTGGCCTGTTACATTTAAGCCTCACTTTCTGCCATGTCTTCAATTACTCGTTCACTCAAAATTTGTTTTACAGGGTTGTAAACCAATGAAGTTGAATTAATGTGTGTGTGAACAGCTTGGATCACTCCCTCCTTCCCATTTCTCACACTAGCTGTTATGGTATCTCTCTCTGATTTGATAGATCAGAAATCCTTACTATCAGACTGGCAATTTCATGGGCCAGTTCCCTCAGCACTGGGGACGGAGATTATCTGGTCTTTCTAGTTGGAATATATTAAACTCTGAGTTTAGCTTCAGTCTGCAGTGGGGTAATTTCCATTTCTCTGAACATTTCCATTAGTCATCCTGGCTCTGACCCTGCAGTCTAGATAATTATTCTTATTGAATTGCAGAGGCAAGCTAGTCTCTTATTTTTTGAGACCTAAATAAATTGTTACTCCTTTTAACCTGAGCAGGAAGCTGAATGTCAGGATCTCACAGATAATTTCATTTAGGAGGGTAAATCCAACAGAAGGAATCGAGTGGCTCTGAAGCAGTTTTGGTTGCTTGCTTGCAGGGATGTGCAAAGTCCAGAACGAAAGGCCCTGATGGGTTCCCGGCTGCCTGGCCCGGGCCCAGACGGACGGCGCTGGAGCTGCCAAGCCCAGGCAGGGCTTCCCACGCAGAGCTGAGGGCCACTGTCACTGTGGCCACCCCACCTCACCAGCAGCGAACTGCAATGCCTCCAGTCCCAAGCACTCAAGCTCCCACACAACATTTTGTTCATCTTTGAGAAAAATCTGCTTATTAGCATCTTCTTTCAAGCCCCGTAATTGAAAGGTTAAGCTGCTGATTTCAACAGGGGTTAAGCAATCTGGTAACCTTAGTTTTTGTCTGATCCCTCCCTTGCTGCGAGAGTAGGCCACTTCTTCCTGCGCCAGTTGTACGCAACATTTTCACATTGTTAAACACTTGCAGGATGCAAGGGCTCTGGGATAACAGATTTAAGAAGGGGAAACCTGCAGCAGAGGGGGGAGTGGGTTGTGAGAGAAACCCCTGCCCAGACCCCAAGGTCGGTGAGGAAGGAGGAGGAGGAGGGGACGGCCCTGCAGCCCCCAGGGAGAGGGCAGGCTGTCCCCCTGCAGCCGTGGAGGGGAGCGGGGGAGCAGGTGCCCGCCTGTAGCCCAGGGAGGGCCCCACGCCGGAGCGGGTGGGTGCCCCCCAAGATGGCTGTGACCCCGTGGGGAAGGACTCGCGCTGGAGCAGTTCGTGAAGAACTGTCTCCCGTGGGAGGGACCCCAGGCCGGAGCAGGGGCCGAGCGAGGAGTCCTGCCCCAGGAGAGGAAGGAGCGGCAGAGACACGGTGCGAGGGACGGACCCCAGCCCTCATTCCCCGTCCCCCTGTGCCGCTGGGGGGGAGGAAGGAGAGAAATTGGGGAGTGAAGCTGTGCCCGGGAAGAAGGGAGGGGTGGGGGAAGGAGTTTTAAGGTTTGGTTTTACTTCTCATTATCTTTGTTTTGATTTAGTTGGTAACAAAAGAAATTGATTTTGGTTTTTTCCCCAAGTGAGTCTGTCTTTTGCCCGTGACCATAAGCAGTGAGTGATCCCTCCCTGTCCTTGTCTTGACCCACGAGTGTTTTTCTTTATATTTTCTACTCATCACCCCACCGGGGCCGAGGGGCAGTGGGGGAGAGTGAGCAAGTGGCTTCCAGTGCTTTGTTGCCAGCTGGGCTTAAACCACGACACCCCCTCAAAAGTGGTCACCTAAATATGCACATCTAAATATAGGTGACTAAAGATGAACCAGCTATCTACACCTCACTGCGGTTAATGGAGCCTGAAGAATGACTCAGATGACCAGATTTAGGCATCCACTGGAAGGTGAGAGGAATGCATTTAGGTGTCCACGAACTGCAGCTGAATTCGACGACTGGTTAAACCTTCATCATCTCCAAGGGTTTTCTGAATGCCTATGCCTGTAAACCCCGGCACTTTGTAAACACGTGGAGGCTTTTCTGCAAGGTCAGTCACAGACCTAGCCAAAGCTAATGGTTACCCTCCCCGTCCCGGCCCCACTTTCTCCATCATTCCTTGGGCTGGAGAAGCTACGCTGCCCAGCCCCACTCCCCACTCCATGCCTCTCCTGCTGGAGCTGGAGGGAGACCAGCGACAGCTCCTGTCGTGCCCCACATGTTGTGCCACAGCTGGGGCAGGTCAGCACAATGGTGGCAGGCACAGCGGCTGGGAAATACTCGCTGTTTCCTTTCTATTACTCGCGCCATTCAGTACTTGGGGAAAGAGCGTGTGTTGGGCTGGGGAGGGCATCCATGTAAACGTGTGGTCCTCGCCCTCCCTCTGTTAGCCAGGGCAGAATGGCTTAGTGGAGTTTCTCCTTTTGTGCAGCTAAGCCGCAAGGGAGGTGCGTTTTCCTTGCCGTTCGTGCCACCTCTGATCTCTGTTTCAAAACCAGCTTTCTGAAACTCAGGAGGAAAAACATTTCCCTCCCTTCTGAGCACAGGTATGTTTTGCTTGTTGAGGCAAAGGGTTGCAGTGCCTGTCTTTCTGCACTACAGCGCCAGCAAATATGTCTCACAGGAGCATTTCTCTCTCATACGGACATTCGGGCATCTATTTGCTCCACAATATGAACACAGAGACTTTTATTTCCGCAGCTTAACCTGTTTAACCTTGTTTGCCTACTAACAAATCCCATGTAAGTGCTGTTCTTTTTATTTTGGTTGCAGCTGCAGAGAACAAAGTTCATCAGGAGAGAAGACTCTTTGCTCGTACCAGAGCTCACTGAAGAGAAATAGGCTTGGGGTTTGGGTTTCATTTTTTTCATTGCAAAGAGGCCCAAACCAGGGCTCCTCATTTCCATCGCTGAGCCTGCAGATGATGCCCTCTGGGTGATGCTGGCTGGGAGCACGGGGCTTCCCGTGATGGGTGCAAACCATCCATTCCCTGACCACCCCCCAGCGATGCAGCAGCAGCACCGGGGAAGGATGGCAGTGGGGAGCAGGTCGGTGTCCTCAGGCACGTTCATCCATCTGGCAGGTTGTCCTGAGGCCACGTGGGGACAAGGATAGCCAGGAGCGACCTGTGCACCGGCCAGCTCATGCTGCTGCACAGAGTGCCAACCAGGGCCATGTGCCGTGCGTCCCCGTGGGAAACATCCATCCCAAGGGGATGTACGAGACCGGTGCATTACCATTTTTGTGTGTACGATAAACAGCACTGATTGCAAATTAACAACCTTTTAGCCTGCATTAGAGTATTGTCATTGAATAACTGCTCACAGCATGAAAATTGCCATTGATGGCAGGGCAATTTAAGGATGAAAATAAGTGCCCTTTGAAGCGGGATACGCGCAGCTACATCTTCTGCAAGCTGATGGCTTCCCCAGGGTTGCCCGACCTGGGCAGATAACCATGCCAAGCAAACACAAGTCAAAATGCTTTCAGCAGATGCTGAGGAAAAAAAAAGAAATGCTCGAGATTGTTTAACTGAGCGCAGACTCTTGGCAGCATGTTCCAAGCACCGGCATGGCCAGTCCCGGAGCTGCGCCGCACCTAGACGAGGTGCCCGATGGCAGGAGCCAGGATTTGCCCCCGGATGATGGAGGTGTCTGTGTAAGTTAGGGCGCTTTGGCCAGCTCTGTGCCATGAAACCGCGCTGGGCACCTGAGCTTGTGCTTCTGGAGGGGTGCAACGGGCTGGGACCAAGAGCCGGTCTGTACCCCACACGGGCATTGAGTATTTCAGAAAGACGCCGTGGCTCTGCGCAGATCGCCTTAGGCAAAGGGGTTTGGGTGCAGTACGTCCCTCAGAGCGCACATCACGCTCATGCAAGGCAAAAGAAGGGGGTGGAGTGCGGAGGCAGGGGAGAAAGGAAACAGCTGCCTCACGTATGAAAAGATTTGCCAAGCTCCCATGGTTAGATTTAATAGCTGGGTGCTGCAAGCCCAGGAGAACAATGTAATTTATGTCATTACTGCTAAAAGGCTGGTTTGATGGCAAGGGCTTCATTTGAGTTGCCTAAAACATTTAACAAAGGGAAAAGTGAAAACAAACATGAACATTGTAATAAAAATTATGAGGATTTTGGGGAGACTGCCAGGCACATATTTCCAGTGGTACAAAGTTCTCTCCTGAAAAGCGGCTCATTCTGTCTATTTTAACTCTAAGACATGAAGCTGGAGTTAGAGGTGGAAGGAAATAATTAGGTTTTGCTTTAACTACACAAGTTGCTGGAACAGTAGTTAAGTCACCCTGTTGTGCTTGACTAGCAGAAGCGATGGTGTGTTTCTTTTCATTCAGAATTAACTTCCTCTTCTTGAAAAATGACGTCTTAAGCATCTTTTTAAAGTATTTTGGGGATGGGAATGGAAGGAGACAGAATGGGTCCAAAGGGAGGAGGTCAGGGTGTTTGTGCTAAACCCAGCTTTTCTACCAGTACATTGAATACGACAATCCCGTCCTCGCAGGAGCAAAAGCAACGTGTGCAGCTAACCCCGTTGTTTCGCCCGTTTCTGTACACGGTGCTATTTTTAATGCACCATCTCGTCCAGCATGGAGTGGAATGTGGCGGGAACGTGAGTTAAAAAAACGTAATCAGCAAAGCTGCTGCTTCACGAAGGCACCACCGTGCCGCCTCCTCTTACTTCTGGCTGGTATGAGGCCTTATGGTGCTGGGTACCACCAGTCCTCTCTGCGCCTCAGCAGATGCCACTGGCAGCTCACAGGCAATAAATTCACAGGTTATTTTGGTGACAGGTTGAAGCTGGGTCAGGGTGCCTTCCGTTACTGCCTGCTCGTCCTCTGCCAGCAAAACACGCTGAAGGACTCACGCAGCCTCATAGTGAAAACGGAGGCAGCATCAGCCTCTCATTTACCGTTTGGGCCGAAGCACTTCTCTGGGGCGTTTTTGCCCTGAGCAGTCAGTCGGCATCAGCTGCCATCCCAGCCAGCGTCCTCCTGCAGCATTGCTTAGGGTGGTAGTGCTTAAATTACTGATATCAGGAATTCACCACAAAGCTCCCCTCCTGCAAAGAGGGCTGTGCCTGCCCGTATTTGCCCACCGTTTGGCACTGGTGGGACCACTGGGAACAGGCCAGCCGCTGCCAACCGCTTCCCTGCAGAGACACGCGCTCCTTACGCCGCTCCCTGCTCCGACCGTAAAGCCCTTCTCCCTTGCACGGCCGCAGACAGCCGCCCGTGGGGACATTTGAGATGACGGTCAGCCCACCTTCATCCAGCAAGGCTGATCTTTGCTTGCTGTTAATCGCAGCCAACCGGGTAGCAATGATTTTGCAACAGAACTGCTACCAAACCATTCAGATTATCTGCTCCAGCGCTGTGAGGGACAGCTGGTAACGCAAATAGTAACAATCCAAAGAAATTATCTTTATTTGCCTGTAAGGACCGCATCGTAACACGAGGCTCAAATAAGCCTCTTTTTTTGGCACGCAAGGTCAGCATTACCTTTTGCACATGGCATACATTAGAGTAAGTCCCAGCCAGGCACAGTGTCTCTTAAGCAAGAAACCGCGTTTAAAACTTAGATGCATTTTGCTGCTCTTGTCAGAGATCAGCTTACAGAACGGGCTGGCAGTGAGCTTTCCAGTTTCATTTGTGCAAATACTTAAATACTTTTAGGTGAGTTTTAAGAGTACATTATTTTACTTTTTCTTGCCTAAGACTTGCCTCTACACACAGGAGATGGTCACCAATTTCCCATCAGCTTTAACAGTACAAGATGAGGGATGTGCACCCCAGAAAAACCTATCCTTTTCTCACGATGCTGTACAACCCATTCCCTCTCCCTTCCCCCCTTACGCAGCTAATGTTACACGGCGGTTTCTTATAGTGAAAAATATGCCTTTTGTTGAGCAAGCCAGACCCACGGACTCTGAACATCTCTGTAATTTAAGGGTTTGCCATTGGTTTTCTGTGCCTTTCTTTGCACTACTGTGTGCTTTGCAGTCCCATTCTCCTCTGACTCTGACACCCAGGGAAAGACGGCGGCAGGAGGGAGGTGCCGCAGGCGGGACACGCAGGCAGCGATGCGGCTGCCAGGGCACAGGCATCTGGGGGCTGTTCGTGAGGCGCCATTAAGCAAGGCCTCCACGGTGGTGGGGCATTTGTGTCAGGGGTGCCCGGGAAACCTCTGCCTCCTGGCTCAGCGGCGGCTGCCGCCGGTGGGCCCTCACCCGAGCATCGCCGACGGCGCTGCCCGGCTGTGAGGGCTGTGCGAGGACAGGCACGGCGCACACAGCCAGAGCTGCACCAACCTGCTCGCAAGAAACTTCTCTTTTAGTCAGCGGATCTGCAGTCTGTCCTCTGGCTGGCTCCTCTGTGGAGGTTTCCAACAAGGAGATGGCTTTGGCACTGGAGCCAGCTCAGAGCGGGCGCTGCACGGAGATCTGACTCAGACGCGCAGGTTGCCAGATACCCACCAGCTGGCAGAGTATTTCGATCATTAATAATCGCAGGATTAAATGCAAAGCAGCAACCATGTTTCCAGAATGAGCTAGGGCCCTCAGCTTTGCCGCCGCTGAAAACAAGCTGCTTTTCCTTAAGGATCCAGATCCAGCACATTTTAGTGCTCCTGGAAGGACTTTTCCTCTCCTTCACGTTCTGTTCGTCACGTTTGTACCCTACCTGCGCTGTTGCTGTCGCTGGGTGAGGAGGTCACCAGGAAGGGTCAGGTGCTATTCCTGGCATCAGCATGCAAAGTACATTTGACTGACGCCACTGGACCATCCCACCCGAGGCAGAGCATTCCCTGCACTTTGTCTTTTCCCACGTTTCCAGCAATGGCTAATGGAATTTCAAGACGTGTTTGGGGTATTATGGATGTTGTTGTGCTTTTACCCCCCCCATCACTATCCATTTAAGTGTTGTATCCATTTCAGCATTATCAATTTCTTGACTGTGGTTATCATGTGCAATAAACTCCGCTGCCTTATAGTTATGCTGCGTTCAGATGTTTTCCCTTTTGGTGTGGCTATGAGAAGGTGCATGGACTCTGCTGGACCTACATTTGATGTACAACTCACCGACTGCTACATCTTCGCCTCTTAGTCTCATCGTATTAGTCTCATCTCTAACTCAAATGATTCTCTTTTTTTTTTCTCTGCTGACTGCAGAAGTTTTGTGTATCGCTAATCCTTCTCGTTCTTGTCTCTGGCTTGCTTTGCTGTTTCTGATGTATGCTGTGAAACAGGATGCTAATTACACTGTACAGTATTTCAATATATTTATAAAGATGCTCAGTAGTTTGTTGATTTTCAAATTTGCTGTCTTTTTTGAGGCCAGGTTATTGAACATAATGAAGTGCAATGATGCTTGGATCAAAGTGACTCAGATTAGTCTAGGACGTACAGTCTGTATATGATGAAAACTTTCAAATCATCCCTTTCCACATGGATATAGAAAAGGATTTCCACCCACCGTTGTGCTATGCGTTTAGTTTTCCCAGTTCGTACCGAAGCCCCCTAGTCTTCCCTGGTATTTTTGAAGCTAAGTGTACATTTTGCTACCAGCCCGTTCTGTGCCCTCACTGCTGTTCCAGGTCATTAACAGCTCTATTAATCGCAGTTGCCAGTTTGGAAGGAGAGCGTACCCAGTTCCTCAGCTCTCGCTGCATTAAAATGAATCATTTTCCCCTCCTCCTTTGTCTCCTGCCTGTTTCAGTTGATAATCAGAAAAATCTTTTGCCCACTCTGTCCATTTCGGTACCTTGAGTACCTTTACTAAGCCAGTGGGAATGACAGGTTTGAGAGTGCCAGCGAGCTCTTCTGCTGGGCGGTCAGCAAAAGCTGACCAAGTCCCAGAGTTGTTAGTGCTGAAGGGGGCCCTGGCAGGGCACGGTGCAGAGCAGAGCGGGGACTAGCGAGAAGATTAACTCCTGAGCAGATTTCTGCGGTGTAGGTAGGATAGCATTTAATTGAGGCACTTGAATGTATTCAGCACTGGCAGTAATATCGCCTGTGCTTACAGCTGGGCAAATAATCCAACAGCCAGCCTTGAAGACTTGGCGATCACTTGATCTGTGTTCATGAATGTCCAGGGTAGCTCCAGGTGGGAGACGCACGGCACTTCCCAACCCACAACCCTGGAAGAGGCTCGCAGAGAGGAGGGCAGCCTGCAAAGGCGTACGGCACGTTTGCTACCCAGAAAGACAACCGGCAACTCACGAAACAGTGAGTTTCAAACGCCTGCGGAACAGGCACTGGAAGTGAATTTCAAATTCATGTCAAGCGCCGGCAAAAGGAAGTTGCTTCCAAAAGCCATGCTCAATCAGGGAATAGATACACCCCGTGACCTTGCATCCCATCAACGCCGTCTCACTGCCGTGAATCTCAATTAGCACTGGCAATGCTCACAGCAAACATTAAATGCGCATCTCCTGGGCGGGAACAACTCATTCAAAAGCCATTGGTTGGAGAAGGGAGAGAGCACGTTGTCACTACAACTTATCACCCGTCTAAACGGGAGAGAGTGACGGAGTCTGTAAGGGCTTCGATGAAAGCTGCTTTTAGCTTGAAAATATGAGGAGAAAAAGAACGCAATGAAATACAAAGCCCAGCTCCTGTCATTCACTTAAGGACACCCCTGCTGATTCTGTTTGAAGGAGGTCAAACGGGGAGGCTATGCTTTGCTGCTTCCAGTTTCTAATAATTATTGCCTGTGTGATAGGTGATGAGCGCAGGTTTTGCATGTGGCCTCAGAGGAGCTTGTACCCACTCTCTTGCCTGAAAAGCGAAGGTCTCTCTTCAGGGAAGAGGAAGAAAATGAGGACATACTGGCACGCTTTGCAAAATGACCAGGTCACTTGCTTAGGCTGCAGGTACAAGAGCTTCCCTGACCACAACCTTCATTTAACCAGTTACAAACAAAACTATATTTGACAGACAAGGCTTTCATCACAAGGTGGCACGTTAGTGTGCGTCCCACCAAAGGGCGGAGCGATGGGGCAGATGGAGGAGCAGAGGGCCTGACCACCAGCGGAGAGAAGGGACCCCCAAGGTCATGGCTCGGAGAACGGGCAGCCCCGGGGAGGAGGCCCTGCTCCCGGGGCTCCGCACCACGGTTGGGCCTGCTGCCAGCGGAGGTGGCCGGAGGTCTCCGTACACACGCTGGCTCTGCCATAGTGCTCGCCCGCACCGGCCAGCCGGGCCTTTGCAGCCTCTCTGGCGTTTCGTCCCCTTTATCTTCTCTGCTCAGGCCAGGGCCAAACCCTTCCTCAGGAGGGTCAGCCATCTCAGCAGGCCTGGCCTGAAAAAGTCTTCTCTAAACTCTTTCATGGCCTCATCTGGGAAGACACTTCTGCTTGTGCCTTCCTCCTCCTGGCCCACTTCAAAGGTGTGCAGGTCTGAACCACGATTCAAG
>JAVKLA010000008.1:5511134-5527383 GCA_034782735.1 Sagittarius serpentarius
AACCAACCTTAAATTTCTTTTTTTCCCCCCCCCCCCCCCCTTGGAGGCCATTTCAGGTGAAATGATTTTACTGGAAGATGTCCGCCGGCCTCAGCCTGAAGTTGTTTTTTTTTTTTAAGTTGTTTTTAGCAGCTCTAAGAAAGCGTTTCCCTATAGGTACGTGCCAGTGGAAACTGCCTGCTCAAATCACCTCACAAGGATCCTTCAGAGCAGCTCTCAGACACAGGAAATTTTGATGGTGAGAACTGGCATTTCAGCTATCACTTTTGCTTTCCTCTTTAGCAAAGAAAGAGCATTTAGAGGGGTTTTTTTGGTGGATTTCGTTGGATTGCCATCGTTCATGGGGGGAAGTTCACACGCTACTTCTTTCCTGTAGCCATTTTCTTATTTCTCCCTCTCCAGCTGCAATTTTCTCTGTCAGTAAAAGCAGTTACTACTATTACAAACTTCTCTCCACATTTCTCCTGGATTTTGCATGACAACCGAAGTCTGTCTGTGGAATCACTCTTTCCTCAGTCCATCCACAGCATCCCGTGCACTCCTAAGCCAGCGTGCACCATGCTCATTGCTTAAAGAATTGGCCGTAGAAGATCTGCCTCCCTGGGTAAGGGCTGGAGAATCCCCAGAGGGGCTCACTATTCATCACCACGCTGCCAAACAGACCAGCGAGCTTGCTTTTACGTATGTAGCCTCCAAGATCAGGTTCACAAAGCATTGCTCTGTTTTTTCCTTCTCCCCCACCACTTCAGGATCAGGAAAAGCCTTCAGCATCTAGAACTAAGGCGTGTGCAAGAGATGAGTTCCCTCCTCACTTTCTTCTTTCCCATCCGCCAAGCCAGAATGTGAAGACCCCCAGAAAAAGCATCTTACATCCCCTCTGACCATTACAGTTGCAAGCAGAAATGTGTTATTACACAAAAACATACCCTTCTCAGTTTATAACAGCTCTTTTTAAATAATTCCTGCCAATTTACTAAGCCTGGCCTCCTGTTTCCCTGGCGTCGCAAAGGCCAGCTCTATTCAGGCCGTCCCTTTCCAGGAGATTCCTCATTCGAGCGCTTGAAATGCTTTTTGTCTCTTCTGCCACATACAGCACTAAAAGGACTGCAGTAGAGTTTATGGTTACCCAGACTATTTTCATAAGTACAAGACCTACAGAGCTACTTCTTACTTCATCAGGTTTTTTAAACAAGGGAAGAAGAAAGACTGAAGCTCCACGTTTTTATAACAAACAAAAATAATGCGAACTCCATTTCCTCCCTTGTTGCCTTACACTCTGCATACGTTGATGCACTTAGAAGGAGGATGTTTCTAAAACCAATGTTTCTAAAACCAATATTTCTTCAAGTTCGTTTAGTTTCAGAGTTTAATTTTTATTGTTGTTTATTGTTACTACAGAGTAGCAACTCTCAGAGACGGGAGTTTGGGGATCCATTGTGCCACGGAGAGCTCCTTTGGGTGAATAACTGCCTCTACGACTTCCTTTCCATAAGCGTGAAATGAGGATATAATGCATTTATTTACTTGAGAGTTTAAAGACCATTGCCTGAGAGCATGATATAAATATAGACTGTATACTCAACAAAGAGAAGCCAAAAAACCAATGTTTTTTTAAACAAATTTCACCACAAGAGATTGTTAGACCATTAAAACAAAAGGTTCCATACGTGTCTGAATAAATGACCAGTAAAGGATCTGTTAAATATCAGCAGAGGAAAGGATTTCTTATTCCCAGACTTGAACACGGCACATGTGCAAAAGTGTCTCCCTGCCACAAGAGGAAAAAGCTGGGAAGGACAGGTCATTTGAGATCCTCTGGCCCTGGGGTCCCAAGCTTAACTCACCTTTGAGGCACTCAGTTGACAGAAAAGCAAGTGCTCATCTTTTCCAAAGTCTTTTTACAATAGTTATGCAGAAGAAAGAAGTCGGAAAAATCAGTCTTAGCTGGAAACTAACTTTGCTTTAGCTGAGGATTAACTATTACCATCTGCAAAACATTCAACAGACATTACCAGGGTATTTTATTTTTTACAGACTTTTAGGATAGGCCTTCAAAAGCCTCCTTCACCATCAGCATCTGACTAGTCCTGGCAGAACATTTTAAATGCTGTTGTACTGTAATCACTAGATGAGGAGCCTTGCCAGGTTTCACTTGATTTTAATTTGCCTTTTCTGTGGGAGCCTCAGAAACCCTCCGGTCTCCATGACTGTTGAGTTAACTACAGGAAAAACTCCTGCCCCTCGCTCTCAGCTAGTTGCTTTGGTCAGTATTAGAGTAGCCAATATTGAGTGTTTTGCCAGTGACAGCAGTAAGTTGCGCCTATTGAGAGACGGGCTGGTAAGAAATACCCCATCTTTGAAGATCCCTCAGATGTGCTGGTAGGGAGACGTTCAGAGAGAAGGAAAACGCCTTACGCGCTACCCTAACGCAAGGTGTCCTATCACCTCCCGCACCTTCAGTGACTTGCAGGTGGCCAAGTCCTCTTTGCACGCCCTGAACGTCCCCGAGTAAAGAACTGCCTTCTGCATCTCACTTGATGCGGGACTGTCATATACCATTTCCAGCACCAGGACAACTTCAGCTCTGGCTTGGACGCAGGGCCGGCATGCCAAGGGCCAGGGCCTGAGCCACCCTGTGAGGTGGCGTGGTCTGCAGCTCGGCCGCAGGTAGCAGCACACGGGTTTTGTTAAGGCCGTTGACAGGACAGCGAGCAGGAGGCACATCTTGGAGAAAACCAGCTAGAAATGTGCCCCCAGTGCAGCACTGTGGGCATTTCATAGCGCTAGAAACCAACACAAGCAGGACATCGCACTCGGGGGCATCAAGCCGCTTTGCTCTTGGTGCAACTCAGTGAAATTAATGCATCCAAACATCCTAACAAATCTGACAGCACAGATGCTGAATTACCCCACCAACAGACCTTTGGCAGCGTGTTTATCTCGGCCAGTACACAGTTGCTTCATCAACCAGGCAATGGCCGGAGCTTTTAGGGAGTCTCTCTACACAAAGCCAGGGCAATAGGAGGTCTGCTCTAAGGGGATTAGAGGGAATCTCTGCTTAATTAGTCTAAGAGGGCTGATCTCAAAGATTATTTCTTACACAGAGCAAAAAGAGCTACCAAGTGATCTTTGGATCAGTCAACTATTGCACATACATGACAGAAACCAGCACCAGTTAAGATTTTGAATCCAGAAGAAATCCAGTTGCAGAGATACTTGGGACCATACGGACACGCAGCTGGTCGGGAGGAAGCGCAAGCCATACCCCTCTCACAGCGTGGCAGAGCAGCAACCTCTGAAATCACAGCAGCCCAATTAACCCAACTTATCTGGAAACATCCTCCGTGCTGGCTTCTCAAGGCAGAGCAAGTACTCAGTGTGCTCTGGTTGTGCAGCTCTTGAAGAGAAGGATGGCACCTCACCCTTCCTCTGTGATGGACAGCCCCTGAAGGTTTATTTTTTAAGGAAAACACAGGTTTAGGAGCAATTACATGATCAGTTCAAGTAGCTGCGTGTTTCCAAACTAAGTCCCAGCTGTGGTCTGCAGGGAAGCTTTGCTAAAGGTGACTCTAGCAGCTGCTGCAACACTAATCCAGCTTTCTCGGTGCTCATAGCACTATTGCTGGAGCGTGCCGCTCGTCACCCAGTGCGCATACGATGTGGCAAGCGCTGTTCGTTCGAGCACTTCCTTGCGGGGAGACTTGTATGCGTAAAGAACAGTGAACTCCCTTTTTTCTTGAACTTTTCTTATCATTACTACCATTGAGCCCAGAGTGATCACCTGTTCCCATCATCTTCTTTTTATACTCGATCAGAGATCTTTATCAATTATGTTGGTATTGCCATCCAAACTCAGTGAGCAGTCAGAACCCTTCCCTGCCCCAAGTCTTCCTTTTTCCCTCCTTTTTATTTGCATTTATAGGTTTCTGGACACATAAAGGTGACAAACAGTAGCTGAAACTTTTTTTGTTGGAGTTAACAAGATGAGGAAACCTGAATTGGGCTTGTATTGTTTTCCATCTTCTTTGTTTGGTTTTTACTGTTTGGTATTTTTTATTCATTTGGGGTTTTTAAACTTTAGACAAACACGCCAAAATTTGGAACAAATGAAATGTTTTAATAAGGAAGCAGCATTACAGTCTTTTAAAAAGTGCAGTCTTCATAATTTCTTGGAAAACTTTGCCATCTATAAACAAGCAAACTAGGTTTATAGTTTTAGTGATATATAGGCTCTGTACATTTCTGAGCCAGAACATCCCCCGAGAACAGGGGTAAGCGGCTTCTGCCACAAACTATTGACTCAAGAACAGAGAGTGGCTGCTACGTGCAAAGACAAGATTAAAAAAATGATAAAAAGGGGGAAGAACCTCTCTTGTCCTATGTGAAACGAGTTGTTTTCCACGTAGAAAAAAGCTGAACATGAGAACAGGATGCTCACCCAAGAGCAGAAGTGACTTGCCTAGGGTGAAAAGCCAAGTACCTCGATGAGCAGTAAATCTTCCCTGTCACTATCCTTCCTCCATACTGGCAAACATGAAGTTTTTACCAATCTATGTCTCTGGACAAAGCAAAGAGCTCTGAAACTGGGGCTGCCTTCTCCTGATGGGGAGAAAACAATGTTTATTACTCTTCAGATTTCTCGTAACCATGAAAAGTGACCCAGAAAAGAAGCATTTTGCTTTAGACATGAAGCAGAGATAAAAGCCCCCTCCTCACTGTCATCTCATACAACTTGTCTCCAGGTGGATGTTGTCCTCCTGGATTAAGGATGTCCACCTGATGGGGTAACTCTCACTTCAAATGCAGAGGTTAGGGATTATCTGAGTAAATATGCGTGTCACACACAGTATTCCCCTGTTGAAAAGGGGAACCAGTAGATAACACACTGTAAATGCATACCCACACTTCGTGGTCTCCGACTGTTTGAATAAGCGCATTCCCAGAAATAACCACAAATACCACCTTCGTCAAGAAAGGGTGCTTGAGTTCACCTAATAAAGAGAAGCCAGCTCTCATGAAGACTTCTGGAAAGCCTTGAATCTTCACAGCCATATCTTTCCCTGAAAAACTAGGCAGAACTAGCGGAGTTTTTGGTTATCTCCCTCCGTCTTAAAAGCACAAAGCTAAATATGAAATCAATACTGCATCTGACTCACTTTAAGGGTTGCCTTCCCCAAAACAAATTGACAATAGAGCCAGACAGGAAAAATGTAAACTTTAGCTAAAAAGCAGTTAGAGAAATACACAGGTCTGAAAAGAATCCTACCTTATTACAGCAGGCTTCACAGAGAATTTGAGAAGTGCATTAATTCATGTTGCATTGAGAGTCCTCATCCATTTACTTTCTATCAATAGGACACTTACGTGTCATCCGTTTTGCTTTGCAGAATCCCATGTTCTTTGGATTAATCAATTACTTCTGTTCCTGTAATTAAAATCTCACACAGCAAATACTGTAAAGGTTAACTTATTATTGGCTTACTTAAAGAGAGAAAGACTTCAAAGTAGAATTATGCTAACGCTTTTGGAAAGCTTTTCTTATGTCGCTGTGTTGGTCATGAGCCGTCAGGCAGGTTATGATGTTCCTGAACCACTGGTGTTAATGAAGTCCGCCCCTGAATCTGCTCGTAGAGGACTTCACTGTCAGCAAAGCTGATTTCTATTTCTTGAACAACATACATTTAGATCTACAGTTGGAAATCCTTCCTGCTGAACAGTCTCGTCCTACTCTTTCCCACTCTGTTTCTCAGCTCCTACCCAGTGTGTACATATATATATATGCACAAGGACTGTGTCCTTGCACCCAGCAGTTACTATATATGAACTACAAAGGGCCGAAAGCATATCCAGTGGCAGCTGAAGAGTTTGGATGCAGGCTTCTATCCCTCTTCATACTGCGTAAACCATTTTTCCAGAGGCTTATAGCCTGGCCAAGTTTAGACCCACGTCCTGACATAGCGGGGTTTTTAGGGCAATTTTCCAGTGGTTCAAACCAGAAAGGTGCCAGGTCTTAACAGAATGTTTTCAAGAATTTGGCACGTGCAGAATGATACATCTTCCTTTGTCTTACCCTTAGAAACAGCTGAACCATTAAAAAAAGAGACCACCCACCCCCAAATCTGGGACAGACAGATCACCGTGAGAAAACTGAAGCTCTACGAGACAGTTTGGAAAGCAAAAAAATGGTCACCTTGTCTCATATTGGAAAGTGCCAGGGGACCTTTATTCAGTTTGATTACCTATTCCATCCGCAAGACCAGAGGGTGAATAGTAAAAAGCCGGCTATGTAGTAACCAAAAGAGGTGCAATCTAGAGTATATTGAGTTGTGGGATGAAAGCATATTTTGTTTTTCTAAACTGTGTTGTGCAACTGGAAAGCCGAGGTGCCACGTCTCAGGTATTTGGGGATGACATTTGGGGATAACGCCTTTTGGTTATTACACTGTACAAGAATTCTAAAAGAAGAAAAATATCTGAGTATTCAGAATCCTTCCCTTCAGCCTCTCAAGAAGCAGCTTTATACTTCTTTCAGCTAAAAGAAATGTCTTGTAGAAGGCTGCTCTTAAGATCCAGTTCTCTGATTTACCTACTAACTTGAGCTAATAAGTGTTTTTGTGTAGGAATTCTCTTAATCTTGGTCTGTGATAAACGGTGTATTTCTCTCATTCAACGTAACACTCAGTCTACCTACGTATTTTTCTTCAAAAAAAAAAATCTCGGTTTTATACTTTCACCTCTTTACTTAGATCCATCCCCATTCCCCTCTACTCCTGCCAACGAACGACCTCACTTTCCCATTCTTCAGCAAGATTCCTACGTGGCTGTCTGACCTTGCCAACATTCCTAAGAAGAGCAGGCAGGCATGTTATCCCAGTTGCCTACATATGTGATCGCTGCACCATGAAAAGTTTGAAATAAATTCTCAGTGCTTCCCAAACTGTTTCATATTCCAGTGAAACCAAAACGTGTGTGCTTGAAAGTACACAGAAAAACAGTTCCAGCAGAGTAGGGTGAAGATTTGCTGTTAGCAATTCCAGTATCGCACGGTGCCCGGTTCACAGCAATGTGGCTTTTCCTTCCACCCGCTTGCAATCCAGCCTGTAAATGCAACCCACCGTCTGACTGTCGGTGCGGGCTCTGCCCGGTCCGTGCCTCAGAGGCAGAGCTAGGGCAACGCCAGTTCCTGCTTCCAAGCTGGGCTGGTTTTGCTAAGCAAATAGGCACAAAATCCAGTAAAGCTCGCACAGGTACAACTCTCAATATAGTTAGGTAGCCCAGCTATTCAGATAGTGCTTTTATGGTCACTTTTCAAGTAGAAGTGCCATTTGAAAATATTAAAAGACCACAGGATGAGTGTAATTATAGGAGCTGAGGCAAAAAAAAAAAAAAAAAAAGGAATTTTAAGTGTTACACTAAGTCAATACTTTTTACCTCCAATGTGAAAAGGTAAGAAGTCTTGTGTCAACCATCAGGCAAACAAAGTCCAAACAAGTAATGATCGGAGTCAAAATCCAGACGTATTCACACAGGCATTAACTGACCTCCCTATGAAGAAAGATGAGAAACCTGCAGCTCCAAATGTCTGCAAATTCCATGACTGCAATTAGCACAGAAAAACAGAAAAGGACCTTCTGCAGGTTTTATGGCAAAGCAGGAGTTATGTATAAGACAACTGACCAGGGTGCTAGTGCATCCAAAACAGAGCCAGCAGAAGCTGGGAATTTAGGTTTGTTAGAAGAGAATAATCAAGTTGGCGCCTGCAAAAGGAAGACATGACTACAGATCGAGTACACTCATGTGAGCCAGACAGAACAATAAAAACTGTTGTCAGCAATTTCAGAATAATTCTCCCTGCTCTCAGAAAAAGGATCCTGTTCCGACGGAGAAGAAAGTACAAAGCAGCAGGTAAACAGCAAGGGAGAGAACGCTACTGAACGTAACGTGGGATAGAAGATGTAGTCCAGGGACTCAAGCAACAGAAGTAGTGACCAAAGACTGGTGATCCAGTAAGACCGAGACCCGTGGAAGACTGATAACAAGATGTCTACTTCCAACCAAAATATTTTACAAAGCTTTCTCAGAGAGTTAAGAGTTCCCTGCAGTAGCTGAATTAAAAAAAAAAAAAGGGGGGGGGGGGAGGCAGAGAAAGCATTTGTTAAGAGTACAGTATTCAAAATTTTCTAGTTGTTCAGTTATTTGGAAAGAGCATGTTGCACATTGGCATTTTTTTTTTTAACTGTTCAGAACAGCCCAATGAATTCCTGTTGTCCCTATATACATATGTTTTCAGGCAAAAGAGAAGGCTATTACTAAATTAAAGGGACTGCAAGAACCCATCAGCAGAAGTTCCCCTGGCACTGGTTTACAGAATGAATGGGCAATTCAAAAACACGACATTAGAGGTATGTGTCAGCCTTCTATATTATCCATAGAACTAGGAGCTTTTAACATGTGCCAGCCTCAGGCTTCTTGTTCCTTATGGCATGTATGACATGAAAACAAGAGACTCCCAAGCACCCATCATTACTGAAAACAGGGTATTTTAGTGATACTGGCATGACTAAAATGTAACTGCTGATCAGTGCCAATTAGCTAGAATAATCCTGTTAGCATTAGCTCAACTGTTCATTTATAAATCTCTGCAATGCTAATTGTATCTGAAGTTCTTTCTTAACACTAACTCCTTTTCTATGGTGCTGAAAGCCTCTAAAACACTCATCAACTGAACAGCTGATATAACAAACCACCCTTTTTTTAACCCTTTGCAAGCTCTATGTTATAAAACTGGTTCTGCATATTAACGATATCATATATTGAACGAGTTCATACATAATTTTATTTCATTTTACAATAAACACTGTTCCTTTGCCATAGCAAGGGCCGCATCTTATCAAACACTGAGTCTTACTCATCGTTGTGTCGATGTATATCCCTCTAAGTAAATAAATAAAAAAACCTTTTTGCTATGGTTCTTTATTGAGCTTGTAACTTAAATCACAACATGCATCCATCCATAAAAAATAAAGTATATTTGCTTTTTACTTATTGCTGTTTAATTTGTACCAGAAGAGCATTTTGGCAAGAAATACTTAGCTGAACTGCAAATAGTTGACGGTGTTGTTTGAAATTACTGGATAGCCCTCGTCAGCTTTGGATGAACTTTTTGATCAAATCAAACTGGACAATACAGGAAATGCAAGGGAGATTTCATTAAATAAATTTATTTGTTAAAATAATTTAACTCCAAATACAACTGCTGAGTTTGCATTGAGTTCTATGTACAATTCTTGTTTTATTTGAAACATCAAGGTTTAAACAACTGACATTGTTACAAAACAAACTGTTGCCCCATTTTAAGTTGCCAGTTGTATTAGAGCTCAACAATTAACTGTGAAATACATTAATTCACCCCTAGGAAACTCCAAATCAACAGTGTTAAGCCTGATTCCAGAACCCACTTCAGTACTTCAGTCTTTCTTCAAACCCTGATCAAGAATTAACAGATGCACAACAATGCAGATAAAAGCCTCCTGCAGTTGTCAAACATTTGCTTTTGTTGCGGAGTTTCACAATTAAAGCCTAACCAGTGCTTTGATGGCACACTGGTAAAAAAAAATAAAAATAAAAAACAAACATGCACAAAACCCCCCAACCAAATGGCTGACGTCTTTAGGCAACATTCTATACAGTAAAGCAAATACCAGTAGTTTTCCCACAGAAAAGTAATGGCAACTGTAGCACTGGGGTTAGGGAGAGGCTAGAACCAGAACAGAAAATGTCACCAAAATTGTTTTGATGCTCTGAAGGGGCAGGTGGGGGGATGGACACCACAGGAAAAAACAAAACAAAACAAAACACAGTGCAATTATGTTTAATACTCTTGATCTGATTCTGGTTTGTTTGCTTTGACTACTTTTTGTGTGTATTTTTAAGGGAAAGAGGAAACAGTTGCTCTCACTATCATCGCTTAAAAGAATAAAAGTTGCAAGATATTAAAAAAAAAAAAAAACCAAACAAAAAAACCCCAACAAAACAAAACCAAAACAACAAAACTGGAGAAATGCTGTCTTTGTAGAAAAGTACAAAGCTCTACAACAACAGCCAAAGGAAAAGTGGGTCTTTGGAACAAATCATAATGTTTTAAGGCATGTTATAAGAAACTTTCAAATACTATAACTGGTAATCCTATCAGGGTACAAATGAAACAGTGACCCAAGACCAATGACTCCCGCGGGGCAGGCACGCGGCTGCCGCGCAGCTCACCAACCTCCCTTTCTGCTACCCCTACAATTTGAAAACTCTCTGTCGAGTGCAACTGTCATTGATTCAAGCTCCACTACCTTCACATTAGTGGAAATACAAATAGTGCATAACTACTTCCTCAGAACTATACAAACAAAAAACAACTTGCGCTTTCCCCCCGCCACGTTGTGTGGTAGCTTACATACAGCCTAAGTTTTTGAAGATATGAGTGTAATGAAGAAACAAGACTGGGAGATATTTCCATTAATATTTTCTGTTAAAACTTTACTGTGCAACTTTTCCTGTATTAAAAGCCCATCTGTTTCATATTATGAACTTCACGTTAGGCTGTTCATATTGTACTGCATGCCATTCTCTTGGTTGATGAACAATCTGTGAGGTAAGATTTTAACATCTCTGTAAATAACATTACATAACATGCACTTCCAACTCAGTTTCAAATTTGGATTTGTTTTTTTTTTTTTTTGGTGGGTTGTTTCCTTCCCCCCCCCCCCCAGTGCTTTGTGGTGGATCTCACACTGACAAGCTGTTTTGTTTTACAGATAGATTGCACTGCTCAATAAACCCTTTCCCAATCTATATATTTTAAACATTGAAATATCCTTAATCCAACATCTCACATCTTGCTTAAGCGTGGCGGCTGACACAACGGGTGGGCAGGGGGTAAGAGAACATTCATACCATCTAGTTTAGGCATGTAAGTTGTGTGACTTGGAGGACCAAAGTTAAAAGCCTAAGTTTGCTATATAGTCAATGGAAAGAGGTAGGTGCCTCTAGGAGGGCGATTCAGAGCACCCAAAATGGGCATTCAGATGCCAGACATAAACGGTGTGCCTATCTCCCTAACAGAACAAAGTACAGTAACGAAAGCTCTGCAAGGTAGATGGGAAACGGGCTACATTTACGTTTGAGTAAGGCTTAATGTTTTGTGACATCTAATGCCCTTTGAGACATTGGTTGTGGAAAGGTCTTGAAAGATTAAGGGCAGAGATGGCCAGTTCTCTTCCATTAATATGGTTTCCTTTAGTTATCATCCACTGAACTATAATTCAAAATGTTAAGGATATTTATGTATGAAAATCTGCAAAGCGTTTTGTACTCAAGCTTCCTTTGTAGCAGACAAGAGTGTTTTTAGGAAGTTCTGCAGATGGAGGCAAAACTCTCGAACTACAGCATTTCTAAGGGCCATTTACACACACATACACGCTCGACACACACGCACCCCAGCACGCCTGTTTTCACTCATTTAAACACAAGGAACTACACTGTTACTGCACAAGATTGAAAAACTAATAAACGCATGGTGTTATTTAGACAACAGGCTCAGTGACTCTGTATTTTTATGGCCAATTTTACCTATAAAAATCCAGCTCAAGACAATCTCTCCAGGATTTAAAATCTAAACATTGTGATTGAAAACTTTTCTATACTTTGATTGTAAGACTTCGGAATAGGTATTTCTGTGCCATTAGTCATGCAAATGATAAATACTTCACTGCTATGAAACTAGCAAGTCAGAGCTCGAGCACCCTTTCAAAATAAAATATTTGCTCCCACCACTTAACACTCCAATAATTGGGGCAACCTTTGAATAGTGTGTCAGGCAATTAAAGAGCCATTTCCACACTCACCTAAGGAATTACAACTGTAACTATTTCACCTCTGAACCAAATGATTTCACATGGTTATTCAATTTAAGTTTTCAACATTAAAGCTATCAAATAGCAAACTTGATTTTCAAAGGTTAGCTAGGGATCACACCAGAGAACGTAGCCCTTAAAGGCAAGAAAAACTGTTGTCTTTAACAAACTTAAAAATGCAGGATGTTCATACTGTCCCACGAGGTTTCTGCAGAAGGGAACATATGGATGCAACATGGCTTAATTTTCCTTACAAGATGGTACTAGTTAATCTATTAAAGTGTTCCTTGTTAGTAAGGCTCAGCAATTTTTTTTCATCACAGTTGCTTCCTCCTGGTTCAGTAAAGTGATAAATAAAGATGCTTCCTGCTTTGTAAACAGAGGGTTTGTTTGGCTTTTTGCAGACCAAAACCTGAAGCAATCCTCCATTTTTGAGCAGCAAAATGAAAGATTTAAAACATTCCAATGCCAGACTGTATCTTCACCCGTCATTTGTTTTCAGATCTTGCCTCTCATTTCACACACTGATTCAATGTTTTCTATTTCAAGATGTGGGATAAAATGTAGAAATAATAGCATCGATTTTGAGAAAAATCCAAACTATATAGGTCTCTGGTAGCCTCTTCCTCTAACACTGTCAGAAGTTCTGGTGAAATCAACATATTTGACTGAACAAACTTGGCCACAAGTGATAGCGCACGTCCTGAAGCATGGTAATTAGACACCGAAAGACTTGGCTCTCCTTTCGTGCTTATGCTAGTTGTGAATGGTCTTCAGAGATTCTCTCCACTGCTTTTGTTTCCCATTTCCAAAAGTTTTCCAGCTTCTTCGGAAATAGTTGCTGTTGTCGCTGTCTGACATGACAACACACGTACGCTTGACTGTAACGACCCTGTAGATCAACTGGCTGTGCCATAAAATTGCAGGTGCTCAAAGGGAAAAACGGGTGGGATGTGGTCATTTAACCCAATTATATTCAGAGTCAGTGATTGACTTTCAATGCTCAGCTCTGAGTTAATGTTGCTACTTCACTACAGATGTATTTCAAGTGACCCACAAACCAGGAAGTGAAGTAGACAGTTTTACCACCTTACAAAATTTCTGCAAATTAAGTCCAGGTTAGGTCATTTTTAATGCTATTGTATATTACATGCAGAACAGCATGGATCATCTTTGTCTGGCTGTGCTGCATAGTTCATTTGTCTAACAATTTCCGCAAAGAGCTCATCCACCATTGTTTTACTTTTAGCAGAGGTCTCCATAAAGGGGCAGCCCCATTCTTCAGCTAAGGCTCTGCCTTCACTTGATGATACTTCTCTCTCACTTTCCAGGTCCACCTTATTACCAACCAGAATTACTGGCACCTTCTCATACCTACAGTTTAAAAACAAAAAACAAAAAACAAAAAAAAAAAACCAACAAAAACCACAAAACACCAAACAAAACCAAAAACAAAAACAAAAGCAATAATTATATTTTTAAAATGGCAACATTCTAAATGTAAACATCTATTTGCAAACAGTACAGATCCAACAGGAAAGAGACATTTGGATGATCTTAAAGTTTTACACTGGAAAAAAAATGTTTTGCATATTTCACATTCCAGCAATTTGTTTCTCATGTCTCCCCCCCCACCCCACCCCAAGCTTTCTTAGAATTTTAGGGAATGCTTCCTCCTCTGAATTTTCTTTCCCACCAGGAAATCTGCCAGGAACACTTCTACACTACAAAAACTAGTAATATAATATTTTCTATGCTGGCAATCTCAGGGTGTAAGAACAGGATGGCTGTCCAGCCCTCCCTTCAACATTACGTCTTCCTTCTCCCTGAAGAAGTATCACGTTGTATTTCCTGCTTGTGATAAGGCTCCATAGCTCTCCCTTTCAAGGGTACATTTATCTTTGGTTAATATATATGGAACTCTCCAATTAGCAATAAAAGGGAGAAAACCAAAGGGCCACTAAATTCATTTGAAATTAGAGGAAATGTAGCCCACTTCAAGTACTGTATACACACAAAAGTATTGTTATGTAAAAGCATATATTGGCTAATACAGAATATATAACTCTCCCTTGCAGCATTCACATCATTATGCCAGTTAAACAAGCTGGAAAGAAAAAAAATAATAAAAAATTAAGTTCCAGATAATACTATCACAGTTCTGCTTCATCACCAACTTGGACAGCACAATAGATCATATAAGCTATAAAGGAATGTATTACTTTGTACCTCCTTCTGAAGGGATTCTTGCCAAATTTTTCTTTAAAATTAAAATGCCTGCCTTTTTTTTTTTTTTTCCCATCCTCACATGCATAAACCCTCTTCAGACATGGAACTAAAGTGTTCAGTCAGGTTTTAAATTTACATATTTGCCATAGCAGAGAAGAAAACACTGGGCCTATTTCCAAAATACTCTTACACGGGTTTTCTCAGGAAAGCAACAAGGACCAAGAGAAAAACCGATTATGGCTTTTAGCACTTCAACTAAACGAAGATCTAAGAGAAACAAGATGGTTCCCTCTTAATTTAAACCTGATTTTCTACTTCGTATCAGCTTAGTAGCACTGCTTTGAGTCAAATCGCTTGAGTAAGTCTGAGCTGCGGACAGACAACAGTCATAGCCAACACCTGCAGCAGCTGAAGATGTCACTGTCCTTAAGCCACCTATTTCTCCTCCTCCTTCATCCATCCCTCCCAGGCAGGGCGGCAGAGCAGAGCTGGTGCATGTGCCGCAGCTGGGTGAAGGAAACATCCAGCCGCTTGCTGTAACCTACCAGCCGCCATGGAACTCAGCTGTCAAAACTCTGCACTGGAACAGGGGACCTATGTGTTCCTGTCGGCTCCGCCCCGGGGACGGTGGGCTCCCACAGTGTCAGAGAGGATAAAAGGGCAGTAACTTCTCCAATCACCTCAGCAACTCTTATACCACCATGGCAGTATCAAAAATTGGTCCAACTACGTCATAAGATGCAGCTGAAATTCTAAGCTTTGTTATGTCTCTTCGCTAACTATGGAAATGTCATTTAATCCACAGTCTAGGGCTGTGGTCAATAATTGTAGAGAATTCCCCTCACTTTCACCATTTATCCTATCCTCGTTTACCATCTGAAGATACACAATCCATTTCTTACTCTGTGGATATACAGTATTTAGCACAACGATACCTTTGGAACTCTTGCAAGAGCTAAGCTGCCATTAATTAAGTACCAAAATACACACAAGCATCTTGAAATCTGTCCTCCTGCGTTTAAACACATGACAGCATAGTCTTTAATTACATAAGATGGATGGCATTCAACAGATAAGACAGCAATTCAATATTTCTTTTTATCTTTATTGTTCAGATGCATGTGTCCCATTGTATTTGCTGTACAGCATTAAAAGCCCTTCAATGAAAGTGGAATCAGATACACCTTCACTGCATTTCTTGATATCCAAGGGCCCCAAACTTCCCCCCACCCTCTGCCAGCTCCTCCAGGTATTCTATATCTTCTCAATTTTACCGGTGAGAAAAACTGAGAAATCCAAAGCAGCCACTTGAGAAGCATTCAGTGAAGAAGCAGATGAGGCAGCATTAAAACACAAGATCACCTCTCTTCTCATTCTGCAAGATCACTCCAATTTGCTGAGAAACGTATGAGGAAACAAAACAAAACCAACGCACTTGTTGCAGATTTATAACCAGTTCCACTGAAATATTCAAGTGCTTAACAAGGTTTAGGAACCCTAGAAAAACTGGGCAATTAAATATCTGAGGATCTGGTTACTATGAGTACTCAGCACCTGGGAAATGGAGTGGTGGAAACAGTGAAATTTTGTACTGCTGAACAAAAAGAAGAACTGATGAGCTGACAGGACAGATGTGAAAAGTCTAATTTAATTTATTTGCACAGAACCATCTAGGAACTATTAGGTGAAACAGATAGAAGCACTTTTCTGTATTGCTTTTTCCTGCTTTTGCCTCTTGCATTTACCCTATTCACTATCTACCTTCACTGCCTAAAATGAGGTGGGAATCCTACAGTCAAAAGCCTTATTCACCTTATAATCCAGATTCATCCAATAACCACTTTACAACATTACATTGTGTAAGAAAATGTTTCTGCAAAACTCTCATGTCATCTTATCAAATACCTCCTCACAGGGCAAAAATAAAGTTGCTCTTGCAAAATACATCCTTGTATTACCTAAATTTTGAGTAGTCACAGAGAAAATATTTTTTATATAAGTATATTCTATATGACATACATTTTGTATTTATATATATAAAAATGTATATGAGAGAGAGAGAGAGAGAGAGAGAGAGAGAGAGAGAGAGAGAGAGAGAGAGAGAGAGAGAGAGAGAG
>JAVKLA010000008.1:5527483-5542289 GCA_034782735.1 Sagittarius serpentarius
AGAGAGAGAGAGAGAGAGAGAGAGAGAGAGAGTCATGCAATTTGCCTTTCTACATAGAAAAGTCAGTATCCATTATCTAGAATAACGCAGGTCAGAATATGGCAAATAATGGGAAAGCAGTCCACGGGTACCGAGCGGAAGACTGGCTCCCGCATGGGCTTATGAGATTCAGTTCAGTATCAGTCCTGCCAGACCCCAGCTGAGCACGGGAGAGCCAGACCAGACATCTGCATATCGTGTTCTCCAAATACCAAGATAATGATGGATTGACTGTGTGTTGGACAGTGCCATACGTGAACTAGAAGGTCTTTACAGAAACTATGTGGTTCCAAGTAGTGGTTCCAGCCCCTGCTTATCTCATTCAGTCCCTAAGGGTCTCCACACTGTACTTCCCAGCTTTTGAGTTCTGGTAACACACCCTGGAATTGCTAGCTCTCATCTAAATCAAGCTCTACAAGCTCTGAAGTTCAAGCTGGCTCTCCACCCTTTACGTCCCAACACTGCCAGAACTTCCTGCCTCACTTAGTATCCTGGGCAAATTTATTTGTGACAGGTACGAGGGAGATCCCAGCCTCAATGCTCTTCTTACCACGGCTGCTGATTTTGCAGGAGGTGACTTCTGCCTGCTCCTGGAGGCTCTGCTTGCTGTTTGCAGAGCTTCGGGCTGGCCAGATGTTAGCCCACCCACTGCTGAGGTGGTGTGCGGCAGCACAGGCTCACAATGGGAAAGGGTGATTTCTCAGATGTGGTGGAATTATG
The DNA here is from genome assembly GCA_034782735.1 of Sagittarius serpentarius. Taxonomy (NCBI): domain Eukaryota; kingdom Metazoa; phylum Chordata; class Aves; order Accipitriformes; family Sagittariidae; genus Sagittarius; species Sagittarius serpentarius. The sequence continues at coordinate 5,528,243 of JAVKLA010000008.1, forward strand.
TGATCTTAATGAAATTTGAAGGGAAGAAGAACATCTCTTCCTCACAGGCCTTTCACCCTGTTGAATTTCAGTGACCCAAGAGGAAAACAGCTTCTTTACAAAGGAAAAAAAAGAGCGGCCTTGCAATGCCCAAGCACCAATGCAGAACCCTTCCATACAACCACAAAAATCAAACCCAGGAATTCACAAATCCTTCCAAAAGCTTCAGGTAGGAGCTAACCTACTCATAAATACTTCTTGCAGAGCGAAAGAGGCTAAAACCCCACCACCTGTACTAGAGTCCTGAAAAGCCAGGCTGCTGCTGCCATCGCAGGATGCGGTGAAAGGGCAGCTCAGCCCGCGATGGGAGCTGGGCAGAGGTCTTGCCTTCCAGTGCAGCCCATCTCCCCCCTCCTGGCCCCCTCGCGCTGGAGGAACCACACCGTTCTGCTCCTTGTTCCTGGAGCAGGAAAATCCAGTTCTCTCAGTACTGCTGAAAAGCTTTGAGCAGCATTGGTCATTCCTACTGAAAAGGGATGAGGGCCACCTCAAATGAGAACTGCTGCCAGTTTTGTCTGATCAGTGCAGCACAGTATGTATTCTAGGGCAAACATCATAGCAGAGCCTGTAAGAAATATACTCAAATGCAACACAGGAAGGCTTGACTTTGAGACCTCTTCAGGAACAAATTTTTGCAAGACCAATTACACGTGTTTGCAGAACACATTTAAAGAACAAGGTACTTCACCCTGTTTAAATGATCTCACTATCTTAAGCTCCAATATGACAGATACTGAGCAGTGGCAACTCCTGAAGAGAGAACACGACTGCAGTCATTTATAGCCCTATGAAAGACACTGGTGCGGAGTCAAATACCGTCATATCTAGGATATAACTACTGGCAAGATACAGTCCCTGCTCCATAAAAGACAACCGGCATATATTTCCCAGTCCCAGATAACTATTCAGTGCTAAACCCCACCCTGTTATCCATCTGTAATGAGCTTCTGGGACCAACAGACCACAGTAAATCCCTCTGTTTTCCTGAGGATGGACACCATGGCCACGTGGAATCAATAAATACACAGACTTTAAATGTTTCATGTAGCCCAGCTAGGCACCACTGACTACACAGCCTTACATGCCACACAGTAATAAATAGTTTCTATATTTTATCTTACCTCACACGGCACATACATCATCCGCATTTCTGTTTAGATTAATATGTATACTTCGAATAACAGCTTAAAACATTTAGAAAGCCGCAAGATGAATGGTATGTAAATGATCTTTGGAGATTTTTATCTCCTTTTTTTCTACCTCGAATCTTATTCGGAGAGAGAAAAAACATGGGCAGTACCTGACATCACATCTGAATCTCTTTTACAAGGTGCTTTTCAGATTCATGGTTAGAGCTGTCATTGGATAGAGATAAAAACAAAGATGATGTGCAGTGAAAATATAATAAAAATGAAGAATAAAAGAGTAAGAATTAGAAAAAAAATTATGTACACCAAGGCTAAGAAACTGATCCAATTACCTTAAACCTTGCTAGAGATTGCCCAGTACCCCTAAACTGGGGGTGGGGAGGAGAAGCGAGCTGGACCAGTACAGGAGAAGACATTACAAAGTTCAAATGGATTCCCGCTTTCTAATTCCGCATTCTGGAAGTGTTGCATCTTTTCTAGGATTTTTGCCTGAGCTTCATATCAGAGCCAAATACGTTCAACCAAAATGCAGAAACTTGCTGTATAATAACAAATCAGCAGAAAAAACCGTGTATGCTTAAAGACTATTTCTTAACTAGCTTAACTCCTGTTGAAGTTTATGGGAAGATGTATGATTTCTAGCTTTACATGTTAAATACTGGGACCACTGAAATGTAAAGTTATCTATCCATGATAACTATTCTTAATCATCAAAAGGAGTCTCCAGTACTAAACCACCTTTATCATCTTCTACATGCAGGGTGTCTTCCTCTTTTTTTTTTTTTTTTTAAAGAATGTATTTCTGGCACTTTTGATACTATTTCAAAAAGGAAAGTAATTTAAGGGAAGAAGACATTGGGGACAACAATGATGCAAATAATATCAGAAAATCAGTAAAAATAATTATTCTTCATTTCAGACTTGCTACAAAGTTGTACTAAGAAACCTGTGAAAATACACAGTAAAAGAATTCTGGGCAATATGAAATAAAGTATAAGAAATGACAGTTAAATTTATTAGATTGTTTACAAATTCATACATAAATATTACTAAACATTATTTTGTTATGTAACTTGCAAACTTTGACTGCCTGCAGTAAAATCTGTCATAACTTGAATTAGAAGTTTCCTCATCGAGAAAGAGCATAGTCCAAGTGTAACTATCAAGACTTTTTCTTATCCCTTTGACACAATTCCTTGGACATTTAATGCAGAATCCTCAATAGTTAAAACTCACATCAGCTTCAGAGGATAAGAAAAGACACACAGTGTTCCCTAGTCTGATTCTGAGCCTCTCTAACACCAGGATGAGAGGAAGCAAGACCACAGAATTGTCAAGGGGGAAAACAATCAATCTTAACCCTTCATTGAAAGCTTCCAATTCTTGAAGCAGAGCAGCAGGAAAAATATGTATGTACTTCTAAAGCAATTACTACCTTGTCTTAAGAAATTCAGCCAGAGAAGACACTGCACTTTTCCCAAACCCTGATTCTTTGTATTTTGGTAGCTTTAAAAATTTTAACATTATGAGTTAAACTGGCAGAGCAGGGGCTCAGCCTGCAGAGCTGTATCTTTTTCCATGGAGTCGTGCAAATACACACCAATGAAGATGTGCCTATACCTGTATACATGTATAGAATGTGTCAGGAGACAGATAATGTAAATCTCAAAACAAGTAGGTTTCTGCAAAGTTTGAGCACTTTGCTCTCTAATGGAAATTATTACAGATTCTCAGGTAAATCCATACAGAACAGCTGTAAAAGCCCCACCATTCTAATGCAAACAAGTCATTCCAGTTTACCAGTTAATTGCATTTAATATTCAGTTTTGTAAGCTATATTGTGTAAGGATTTAATTACTTAACCAACAACTCCCCCCCCCCCCCCCCAAAAAGTCTTAAAATCATTTTTAGAAATGAGTAGATGTTAAAGAGCTTATTGGAAGCCCCACTGCAATTAGGCGGCTGAGTCATGAATTAGTCTGCTATAAAGAACAGTGGATGGCCTAATTGCAGGACTGAGGATCTAACATTTTATTCTCGGCTTTGACACGAACTCGTTATATAGCCTTTGGGAAACAAACTCTTCAGATGGATAGACCGAGGTATATAAAAGTCAGGATAATTGTACTTACTCATAGGACAGCAAATTAAATAATAATTGTAAAACAACTTGAAGAATAATATTAGAATAACAACCACCACACCATATCGCTTTTGAGGAGGCTTCAGAAACTATCTTTGTTCTTGTACATGAAACTTTCTGGAAATAATCACCTCAACTTAAATAAAATACTTTAAAGCCGATTCAGTTCTGTGGTTATTACAGTCAGCTTACACTTTCCAGTTGGGGTTCAAGGTCTAGGAAAAGTCCCAACCAATGCCAGTTTTGCTGAAGTTGTTTGGCAGGCTCACCCTTGCTACTGTGCTTGTAAGTAATTAGAGGAAATAGTTCTCTTCCAAGCAAAAGCCCAAGAAACAACAACAAAACCCAATGTAATGAAGCACTATATATATTTGCTTCCCAATTGTTACTATAAGCACTTTTCAACCAAAGCACTTGAACACGTTACTTCTAGGCAGCTTACAGCTGAGACCTTCCAAGCGACAAGAACAGTGGATGGTACTATCCTACTATCCAGTACACACACTCAAAAGCCATCTAGTAAACCTACATTCCTTTCCTGCAACAGAGGCAAGAGGATGATGCACAGCATTCTGTATGAAGGCCACTAAACAACCTTCCAGGTCATTTCCAATCACTTCAGAGAGAAATTCTTATCTCTAGAGGATTTTCCACATCTCAGATTTCATGGGAGAACTAGAATAACAATAAACTCCTTCCATGTATACAGCCTGCTTCTGCAAGTCACTGCAGATATAGCCCATCTTCAGCTCTGTCACCCGCTTAAACGGGAAAACAGCAAGAATACCTGCAAATTCAGTGGCCTGCCAACATGCCCTATGGGAGAAGGGTTCACTATTCACTAAAGGTAAGTCCTAAAGAAAAATCTCTGACCATCAAGACTTTAGGGAGACCTTTTCTCAGCAAGTTTGCAGAGCTCAAGGAACGTTTCAACTATGTTCAATGACATTATCAGTTCCCCTCGAAGTAAGGCTCTGGCATAGGAAGTGACAGGCAAACAGCACTTTGAGCACTGGGGGTGACAGCAAGGAGCCTATGACAGGATTAACAGCAGTTGTCATCCACCGGCATTTCAGATGCTTGGAAAGCCTTTGCAAACAAGAGGTTAGCTTTCACCTTAAACGGGACACGTCTCCCTAGCATCCATCATTAAAATTCATACCTAACACTGAAGTCTATTATCAAGAGTGAAAAGACTCTAAGTGATATATAACATTTACCTGCTTAGCAGCAGGTTTGCTGTGAGCATATCCAAAAAATATTTTAATCCTGGAGTTCCCTCTCTATACCAAGCAAAATTCTTGTCTTGTACAATCGAGGATCAATATCATCTTGTTGAAATCCTGAAGTGCTTGCCACATTTAGCAACCTAGGAATACTGGAATTTTCAAATAAGAATTTTCTATTCCTTGGTATAGTTTAAAAAGCAATAACCACAAGTTTCCATTCTATATAAAATGCAAGTGTTTTACGTGACTTTTTCCATCATGATTAATTATCTTTTTTCTAAAAGCAGCAGGAAAATCAGAATGTCCTACAAATCTGAGATTCTCACAGGTGCATCCATTTCACTTTTTTCCTGTCTCTATACTCAGTTTGCATTGAAAGAAGTCTAGTTGTCAAGAAAACTATGAACAGATTACGAGGCACAGTATGGTTGCTTAAATAGCAAGTTCTTGCTCAAAATTTCCTGACACTAAAGCTGAGCATCTAATTTTTTGAAAATTGCTGCTACTAGCTCTAGGAATGGCCCAACATCTTGAAAATTAGGCCTCGTATTTAAGTATATAAACTCTGCAACCATAATAAAAAATTGTTCTTAATGACCGTATTAGTTTTCTGACCTTAAAATACTTTTTAAGCCATATGCCATGCTAATATATTAACGTTTATTCCAATATAATGAGCGTTACTCGATATGTCAAGTTTTTCAGCACCTACCAAATGTACAACATATGGAAGACACTAAAATTAAAGAGACTACCATCCATCTTTTATTTGTATTTTAAAGTCTTAAAAAAGACAATTCTTTAAAATGACTATTTTTTCAGACATAACCACTTATAATTAAGCTTTATCCTCTGACACCGTCCAGAAAACACATTAAACATCAAGCAAGAGGAGTGCTGACATGTGATTTAAGAGATGCAGGTTCAGTTCCATACCCTGTTACAGACTTCCTCTGCAATTTCTAGCAAGTCCCTTGAACTCTGTACCTCCACTCTCCATCTGAAGAAAACAACAGTTGTCAGCTTTAACTTCTGAATGCTTATGGCACGTAAACACTTCTGAGGTCTTCCATCCTTAGCGATGGAGGCAACCTGAACATCTTGAAGGATGCATTAGGAGCTTTGCTTGCTCTTCAAGAGAAAAACACCTCTCATCCCAGCTATTCTCAGCAGTAGGCTATGTAACACCACAAATCTTCAGGTTTTCTTTACAAGTATCGAGAACAGATACATTAGGACAGATTCTGCGCTAACATCAAGCTTACCTTCAGAAAGAATAAACCTATTGGATTAGGTGTGCCTCGGACCAGGAGCAAGAACAACAGCTTGGTTGTTACCTCACTTCGACACCACTGGCTTAAGCAGAAACTGCAAGGGCTCACAGTATCTTAAAACGTATGCTGACATTGGGGGAGATCTCCTCCTCCTTGCTTCTCTGTAGAAAACTTCCAGAAAACTGTAGCTGGGTTAAAGAAAAATCTTTGAGACAAAGACCGTTAATATTCCATTTGTAAAGGCTGAAGCAGCATCCAGCCCTTCTATAAAACACAGAGTCTGGGAAGTAATTTACGAGGGCAATGGTAGGTCTAGTTTCTTATAGATTCGGTCAAGCCTTATCTAAAGCTCTAAAAGTTTTTCCTTCTGCCTACAACTCTTCCCCTCACCATTCTCCAACCCATAATTAGGGTTGGGCACATGCCACAGTTTCTTCCACAACTAGAGCGCTGACAGGGTGTCTCTCCCACCAACAATTCAGATAGAATTTAATAATTATTTAGATTTCTAATTCATTCCAGACATCGAACCACAGAATCACCGGGGCAGGAAGGAACATTGGGAGGTCTCTAGTCCAACCCCGTGTTCAGAGCAAGGTCAGCCAGGAGACCTCAACCAGCTTGCCCAGGGCCATGTACAGTTCAGTCTTGAAACCCTCTAAGGACAGACCTTCCATGACCTCTTTGGGAACTTGTCATAGCATTTAATTTAGTTTATCTTTGCCACAGAATTCAAAACTTGCTTGCAGGTAATGGAGGAAGATGAGACAAGCAGACAAGCGAGTTGCATAAGGCTTGTTTCCATAGAAAAAGAGGCTGAGAAACAAATGCCAAAGCTATACAAATATTTATAGCTATTCATTTATGTAGAGGAACTGATAGTCGTACTTACAGGACTGAAGACAGGCATATATCCTAGAATTATGAAAGGAAAGTGAATTAACCAGATTTTACAGAATTAACTAAAGCTCAAGCATAAGTTAATGGCAACTTCAATCTCTTTATCCTTGGTTATTTAAACTATGGAAAGCGAAACTTTTTAATGGATACGTAAAGTAAAAACTTTGGCTAGCAGAAATAGTCAAATGCATATGCATTCTGAAAGAGCCAGAAGACTATAGTCCTGTAAGGTATTATTCCACTCTTTAAAGTGAACACACTCCTATATTCCTTTAACCAATTTATAATCACTGATAAAAATCCCACTGCAAAACTTATTTAAACTATTCTAATAGGATTTTCTCTAGCTCATTAAAATTACACTTTTACAGTCTTCAAGAACAGGCCTAACAATTAATTCAAAACCTTCTTAGTAGCATCACCTGCTTCCAAAGGATTAGAGTTCAAGAATGATCATGTGGTGCCGTCCAGTCAGAACCACACAGAAAGCAACAGTTTCTCCTCCATGTCGAGGTAAGAACCTTCTTACTCCAAAAAGTCAGAGCTGCTGTCTTTCAGCACTACCCAGATCTAGCGTCTGAAAACATATGCAAGCCTGGATCACAAAATTCACCTCTGACAATTTGACTGCCACTATCTGGTCTGTAGAATCGAGCGTTACACAAACTGCATTGCCATAGTGGCTTTTATTTATTTATTTTTAAAAGAATTTGTCCTTTTGCAATGAACCTAGCTTCAGGTCACTAAGCCTTAAGAAAAAAATAAAATAAAAATAATGGGATTAAGAGGCAAACAACCTGGCATAAGTTTCTGCTCTCTCATCAATCCCTGTGTAGAAGCTAAGGCAGACAGATACCAGAGTTTATATGATATTGCATAGCCTGAAGAGAATCTGTGTGTCTAGTACGAAGCAGAGACTTCTTTGTTGCCCTAGTAACCAAAGAAGAACATAGCTTAATGTCCTTCAAGCTAATAAAAATATCCTACAATGCATATAAGAAAACTTTGCAAAAAATGCTCTGTTGAGACAGATTTTCCTCACAACGGTACAATTAGGTTACAACCCTGGGTATTTTTCAGGATAGACTATTTTACAGAAACTCTAAGCAAGTGGCCACGCTGGTATAATGAACCAATTTAGGAGAAAATAGTACAAGTTCTATCATTTTCTCTTACTTCAGAAGTAGTATTATGACTTCATATCCTTTTGACTATAGTCAAGCTCTCTTTTACCAAAATAAAATTTGTCATCAACAAAGAAAAAAGACATGAAGCCAAAGGCCTTGACAAGTTTCATTAGCAGATGCTCTGAAAGCCTCTTCACTTCTGCAGAGTTCCTACCAGAACATTTGACTTTCAGCTTGGGAAAGAAAAACATTCTGCCTTGACTTCAGAAAGTTACAGAATAATTTATCCAATCACCATAAGCCTGGTTTAAATAATTGGAATGTTTGAATGAACAGAGCACCAAGAAGATTTTATTCTCCACAGTTTTCAGAATTGACGTCCATCTTTAGCAACTCAACTTTCTAACTCTAGGAATTTGATTCAAAAGCAGCACATCAGCCAGTTAAGTGACATTTTTTCCATATCTAAAGATGAATATACAAAAATAAGAGCTTCCAAAGTCACGTGGGGTTTTTTGGTTGTTTGTTTTCTTATTTGTTTGGGTTTTTTTAAAATAAGTTTTGGTTCATCTTCAAGTATAAAATACTGCCTCCCAGCATACTAACTCTATGCGGCAAATATAAAGTATGATTTACTGATAACCTCTCTTCTATATTGAGCATGAACTTCACAAATACTTCTCTTAGGAGCTTTTATCATTCTTCCTACAGTAAGACAGGTATCAATTAAAGAAAAACAACAACAGACTACTTCATTCTAAGTCAGCGTCCTGAATATATTGGAAGGCTTGAAACTAAAGTTTACGCATTCTAGTATCCAGAACTTTCCTAGTAAGAACTTGTTTATAAAATGACATCAAATATAGGCTTATCTAGTACATAAAACAGTAAAATCTAAACATTTTATTCTTCCTTACATGTATGTATATCTCAAATCTAATATTTGAGTAATTATTAAAATGAAGCCAGCTAGAATGATGAGCTCGGATATACTCATCCTCTCTGATGCTGAGTTATTTATATTTAAACTACTGTATAAATATTAATTCCTTTGGGTCTAGTCTAGGTTAAAAAAGGTCCCTTTTCCCAGAAGAGTTTTACTAACCTGTCCGACAGCCACTTTATTGTCTCTGAAGACACTTTGTGGCACTCAGTCACCTTGAAGACCACTGTATTTTGCACGCAGTAACCCTACCAGGTATTAGGCCATGCCTGCACCAGCAAGGTTAGTCCCCGGCACTCCGTCACCACGCAGCTGCCCACGCCACAGCATCTCTGGGGCTTTAGGCACCTGGCTGCTTTGGCCGGTGCCGAAGTGCTGTCGGCAGCGGAGCGGGTGCAGCAGGGTCAGAGCCCAAGGCTGACGGCTGTCAGCATCCCCAGGGCACCGAAGCGCCTCTGCGCTGGCATTTTGCCGGCGGCTGTATACCGGGCTGATGGCCTGTGTCACCCAAAGAGACAGTTACTCAGCTGAACTGACGGAAAGGATGGGCTTTGCTAGCTGACAGAAGAAGCAACGCGTGCATGTGTGTGCGAGGGAGGGAGGGAGAGAGAGAGAGAAAAAGAATGAAAACCTTTACAACAAGAAGCTATGTCTCTTACTGACTTTTTTTTTTTTCCCAGAGGGAGAAAAACCAAACAAGCCAGGCCAACCTAAATAACTTACTTAAAATGTTGCAAATTCCCACATGGACACCGATTTTAATATTGCTTAAATTAGGTAGGAAGCAAACAACGTGGCTTTACATTAGTTTAACCAAACTAACAGAAAGTACCTTAGTGACAAAATTTTCGTATGTGGACAAAGCCTATTTTAAACTATTTTAAATAGAAGATGACTTCAGAACCTGGTGAAATCCACATTTTGTTTTTTGTCCTGGCTCCTGACCCCACAGCCTGGAAGACTGAAAAACCCCTCTGCACATAGATGCATATATACGTACATTTTAGTTGTCTCTCTTTCTGAGTAAACTTACAGTGGGAGCATTTAGGTGGGTAACACTTTGTGAAGGATGCTAAACTATAGTCTACTTTGTTTCATTGTGAGAAACAAAATATTACCCCAATATTTAAATGTCTATTTGTCACATTCTAGGTACAGAAGGGGTGCTAATCTGTATACTTAACCCTCAGGAGCGACAGTAATAATGGTAAGAAAATATTTGAGAAAGCTGGATTTCTTTCAAGAAAGAGCCTCTGTTTAAAGGTACCACACACCCTAGTGTCCATTACACCTTCTTCATTGAATCACTAATTGGTAACTAGAATTTTCTGAAAATAGTCCACTAATTATTTTTTCCACATTAAGTTGTCCTATGCAGAAAGGCCATTTCAATTAATATGAAGGTGTGTGCAGCCCAGACTGTTCCCAGTCCTTTTAATCTAACCACATTTCTTGCTGACAGACAGAAAGTCTTTCAAAGGAAGGCGTTTTGATCATCTCTGGGAGAAGAATGTAGACTTCAATTACCAGTCCAATTATCCCAGCTAGGAAGGCAATACAATTGCTTAATTTTAGAGTAATAAGGGACTTTCAAGGTGTGCCTTCTCAGCTTTCATCCGAGATTGAGCTTTCCATTGTTCCTCTCTGGCAGATGAAGCTACTGTGATGGCAGTCACTATTTCTGAATAAAAACCATCTGGAGGAAAATTCAACATATGCCAAGTTCAGTGACTTCCCACCTTTAGGTGATTTGTTTTTTTCTTGAAAATGCTTATCTCAATTTAAAAAAGGATGGGTTTTTGTATATTTTAGCCAAATACAGTTTACGAGGGTCAGAACAAGATAAAGGAAAAAAAGCAATATCCTGCAATAAACAGCAAATCATATTGAATGACCAAGTTCTTGAGAATCCATGGAAAGAAGCCAGGGTAAACTTCTCCCCCCGCCCCCCCCCAATCCTATGTTGAGTCTACAAGGCAGCAATTCTTCGCAGAGGCGAAAACTTTGTAACCACAGGTTTATTTTCCTCATTGTGTCCATATCAAGCCTAGGGATACACCAGTAAAACCTGCAATACATGGTATGCATATCACCCTCCTTCCTTATATTCCAGAGCAACCTGGATGTTTTAAGTGCAAGTATCCTGACCCTAGCTTTCCATGTATTTTATTTTTCTTTTCAGAACACAGTTATATTGTAAACTTTGGTGGGTAAAAACTGAATTATGTGGATTTATTTAATCAAAGAGTTACAAAAGTAGTAAGAGGAAGCAGTCAGGAGAAACTGCCTTTCCATCATCAGATCAGACTACCATAATGCTTATCTTGAGCTTCTTGTGATATAATTGTTAGACATTAATATAATATAATGGTATTTTGAACATGTCCGCTATAGTTCAGTAGCATGACTGAGGGTTTATATTGTCTGCAAGTGCCAGTCCCTTCCACGCCAGGAGAAAGGGCCCTGCTTTTAGTTAAACAGTCACATTATGCGTCCTGTCTATAAATTGTTACAGCTGCCCAGTAGTTGAACTCTTGGCAATTACAAACGTAACCGACAGCGTAAATCAAAAAGATGAAACAAACAGTAGCTCCGGTCCATCAGGAGGCTGTCCAGGGACTGCGTTTGCTCACTATCGTTCCTGAAAACCACCCTCACACAGATGTGGAACAAGCCCAGCAATCCTCCAGTTATGTGGTCAGTGCAGAATCTGAGGCACAGCACCTGGTGGCAGCAGGGCGATTTCCACAATAACACCATACCTTTAAGTAGAAACTGGTACTCAGAGTGGTAATAGGAACAGCATTCCTTGCCAGCAGTTGCTGACAGACTCAACTGATGGATAGCAAGCACCTGACTTGGTTGCTGTGAAATCTGGTTACAGAGAGCACTAGAAATAAAAGGGTTACAAGAGGTTTGACCAACAACTGCTAGATGGTAAACAGACTCATAAGAAATTTGCATCAGCTACACAGTAAGACGGTAATACTTCAGTAACAGAGGTTACACAATCCCAGACGGAACAACTATAATGTCTATACTGCCAAACTAGAGGCAAGACCATTAGATATCCATTCACACAGTCCAGGCAAAACTATCACCTGATCCATAATGTTACCTTTAAAGGCAGCAGAGGATTCTTCAAACTTAATCCCATTAAAACATAGCCACTCATTCACCACATCAACAGGCAGCCTAGCTTCCCCACAATTTGAATCAAATCTGGGAATATTTGGATTGAGTGAAATTCCAGAACGTGCCATCACGCCTAAATTTTCTGGAACATCATTGAAGATCAAGGAGAAGGCGGCTATCGATCACATGGCCAACCTGTAACAACTACTGGAGAAGCAGATGATAGGAACATTGCCCGCTGAGCATCAGCAGCTTCTAATATTAAGTGAGGCTGCAGACATCCAAACTAGGGGAAACACAGAAGACATGCTTACAAAGACTAATTAATCAAGTTTCTTCACATTTGGTATTTAACATTAAAACTCTGTGAACTCTCGGTAGGCTATCTTGGTATCATCTGCTTCTCCAGTTTCTTCCTAGGAATAAAAAAGTCTTTCATCCCTTTGTATGAGGATAAGCACCTAAGCAGATCCTACTCCAAATATAATGCTATAATCAGCAATATAATATAACCTGTGCATAGAAAACTTTTTTTTTTTAGAGAAGGAAGACATGTGAAGTACAAGAACTGTCAAGCCCATGCTGTGGATGATATGATCATCGAGGCTGTGGTCTACTCAATATTTTGTACTAACAAGATCCATACAAAGGCATTCAGAAATTCACTGCTCAAAACATAAGGAATGAAACTGATGTGAAAAAGCAGGAAAGAACAGCATTCTAATGGCAAATATTTGTGGGCCTGAATGCAAGACTGGTAGGTAAATATACTGGAACTCCAGGAGAATTTAGGGAGCCATGTCCAAGAGACTGCTCCACAAAATTTCTGCCTACCCACTTAATTTCTTGACAGGTCGCATCCATCTAAAGTTTTTGTCAAAACCAGGTAGCTGTCTGAAGGGCTACAGCTGTGCAAGCTCAGCTGAGCTGTATATTGGAACCACAACAGGGTCACGCACCTAAGCTCTTTGGGATTTATAGACGAGACATGCAAGCAGACAAGTCCCTTGACAGGCCTAATTCACTAAACATTCCTCTGTGAATCTAGTAACATACCAATAGTAAGATACTCTACAAAAACCACAACAGATACACCTCCACAGAAAGCCATGAGAATAAAAGCAAGTAGTGGCAATGCTGTTTCTTGCATTTAATGTAGCAGTACAGCGGTGACAAAACTGATCACAGAGGTGAAAGACCAGCACTATACGCTTTCTTTAGTCATACGAGTTTCACATCTGCTTTTCCCAGAAGGCTGCTCTAACCACTAAGCTACAAGTGAGGTTGAGAAAAATACTCTTCAATCCTCCTGTTGAAGATGTGCGACTATGAAGGCAAATACGAGTACATGAAGGCCAATTCACAAATCCTGAGGGACTAACAGCAACAGAAAAAGATCAGGTGTACAAGCTGAAGACAGACACTAGGGACTGAAACCCAGGGATTTCTCAGGACTGCTTATTCCCCTTAGATTAAGAAATCACTGCAAAAATGCAAAACCAATAACCCATACAGTGAATGGTGACCAGAAGACTCCCCTAGTCCAGGGGACCCCTATATTTCAGGAAAGGTCAGCTGTTGTTCCATGATGACATAGTGGCTTCCATTTTTCTCCTGCTCCTTTAGAATTTAACTGTTTTGATCAGTGAGAGGGCCTGCCTCTCAAGAGAAGAGATTCTACATACATAAGGAGATAGATAGTCCAAGTGGTTTGCTGCAACAGGACTACACACCTCAGAGCAAAGCAGATTCCTAAAGAACTGACACAGAGAAGAAACACTAAGCTATTTTGCAAGACTGATTTCTCATTTCTTTCTCAATGAAATGCAAGAAAAGAAAAGGCTGACATTGGCGGGGAGGGGCGGGAAGCATCTCCAGCGCATTACATGTTCAGAAGATCAATGCCGGGATTCTAGTTGAAGGTGTCCCTGCTCACCACAGAGGGGTTGGACTTGATGACCTTTGATGGTCCCTTCCAGCCCAAGCCACTCTATGATTCTACTCTATGATTCCTTGCTTTGGACAGCATCCTGCACACTTGGTACAAAACCAAAACCAACTTCTCCTACCCCCAACCCCCCACTATATACAGAGAAGGTTATCTGTTAA
>JAVKLA010000008.1:5554275-5572443 GCA_034782735.1 Sagittarius serpentarius
GTGGCGGCCCCCCGCCTCCTCCTCCTCCTCCTCCTCCTTCTCCGCCGGCGGGCGCCGGCCAACCGGCGGGCGCGGTAGCCGCACGTGACGCCGACGGCAGCAGCGACTCGGCGGGTCGCGGCGGCCGCCCGGCGCCCTCCTGTCCCTCGCCCGGCGCTGTCGCCGTGGAGACAGCGGCCCGCCCCCGCCCCCCCCTCCGCTCTTCGGGCCAGCTCCGCGACACGCGGCTTCCCGGAGGGCCAACCAGCGGCCGCGCACCGGTCACGCGGCGGGCAGGATGAGCCAATGGGAGTGCGGGCTGGGGGCTGAGCGGGGTTGGGCGGGCACTCGGCGGCCGGAAGTGTCTGTCAGGGGCCCGCGGCGGCGGCGCTCGGTGCCGGGGCAGCCGGGGGCGCGGCCGGGCGGAGGCGGTGCCGGTGCGCGCGCCCTGGGCCCCGGGACCGGCCTTGTAGCCCGAGGGGGAACTGGTGTCGCACCGGGGGGTGCAGGGCTCTTGGGTGAGACGGCGGCGGCGGCGGCGGCGGCGGCAGCAGCTGCTCCTGCGCTGCCCCCTGTCCCGGTAGGTGGGCAGGAGGGAGGGAGGGGGGAGGGGCCTTCCCGAGCCGCCCGAGGGGAAGTCCTTTGTAGACTCCCCCGTTCCGCTTCCCGGTGTGCTGGGGGAGGGGGCTCTGGCCTGGTAAGTTCTTGCTGTTTTAAACCTGGCGGTTCTCCTGAGGCTGGAGGTGTCTGCGGAGGGCCCGAGGCCACCGTGTTAATCCCACTCGTGTATACAAAAGTAAATGGGATTCACGCACCGATCCTGTGAGCGTTCCCTTTGAATGCACTGTGATCGTCATGCTGGCGAGTGCCTGCAAGGGATGCCGTTAGGTGTTTGTTACTAATGAGTGTCTACCTCCTCCTCCCTTTCTGGTAGCGATAGAGGGCTGGGAAAGATGGTGGTGCAGTTCGAGAAAAATGCTGCACCTAAACTAACAAAAATGAAGGTGATTGATGAGATGACATCAACAGTTTCTCATGGGAAGCAGTATCACCCTGGAAAGATGCTCACATTTGTATGCTAATCTTTCTACTATGAGACAGACTCCTTAACCCTTCATTTTTTTTCTCAAACATCCAGTCACTGGTTGGAATGATTTGATATAGGGAGAAAAGACTTTATGTCCATTAGAGGCTTAAGGTTCAGCCAGAGCCATTAGTCTGTTGTTCACATACTTTCCGAAAGCTGTCAGAAAAACTCCTGGGGCTGCATTTCTTATTGTGCTGTTCTTCCCTTTGCATTGTCATGTCTTCGTCTTAAGTAAGGCCTAAGGTGTCAGCCTCTTTTCCAGGCAAGTCCAGTTCTGCTTCCTTCTTGACTTGTTTTGATGTGTCCAAACCTAGCTGGGAATTTTTGAGTGTCAGATGTGTCTCTGGCTTTTTGGAGCACATTTGTCCTCTGCCTTTTGGTTAAATGCTTGCCATGTGCAGTGGTTTAAGCTTTCTAGTGTTTTGCTTGGGCCTTTTGTTTGGCTTTTCCTCTGTGTGTTTTCGTTTTTGAACTGCAAAGCTTCAAAACATACTTGTCTTAGTAGGATGCCCATAGCTGCTTCTGTCTAGAAGAAAGAAGATTATTTGCTGGCTTCTCGCAATGCCCATGTTGTCAAAAACCACCAAAGCAAAACCAAAACCCCACACATCTCTGTGATGTAAATATATTCAATACCAAAGAGATACGTGGAATTTTTTACAGACTCTCCGAATCCATTTGTAAATTTTGCAGAGCCTGGTCAATCTAGTCAGAACAGAGTAATAATTTAAATGAATAATCTCATTTTTGTTGGTGACTTGAGACCTTCAAGTAATAGAAATGAGCCTACAAGAACATGTAATAGCATAAAATGCAAGATACTACATGTATGGATTAGTAAGTATTTGTAGTATAAATCCAGGAGCCCTCCAGCAGAGTAATGGGAAAATACCTGGGTTTATTAGTCAACGATGAAAGGAAGCTGCCAGTTTAACATGGTTGTGAAAAAACAAATGTGACTGTGGTGTGCGTGCAGTCAAGCTTCTGAGTGACTAGTGAGGCATTACTGTGTCCAGTTCTGATAAACCACGTCCAAGAAAGACAAACTAGTACAGAAATACAGCCGGGAGGGTTACTGGAAAAGAATAAAGTTTATCTACAGGAGTACACTAGGCATATTTGTCTGATTAACCGAGGAAAGGCAAATGCAGAGGAGGGTTATGAGTAACCAGTAAGGCAGGGTAGAGTCAAGCTCAAGCGAGTAGGCATTTAAGCTAATGAACAATATTGATAGAAGAGCATGGTTCTAAACTGATTACAATCTAGATAGAAAACTAAGAGCTATCGCAGAGGATTGAGGGTTTCACTTTCCATTAAGAGCAGTGAAAGGCGAACATGTCTTAACGGCCTTTAAAGTGTATGGCACTTCAGAACAGCAAGATGGTGTGCAATCACACAAAATAGAATTAAGTGATCTGTGTTGAAGGGAGGAGATTTGGGCCTCCCTTCTTACTCATCCTGAGACTGGAACAATCTCCTGATGTTCAGTACTTCTCAGAAAGAAGCTGTCGACTGCTGGTTTGTGATGTGGATGATGGTGAGAGTGAGAAGGCAACAGTTCAGAAAGACAAGAGCGCTCCTACTGGAAAGATTTACACCAGGTGTTCAGTCTCATAGATTACTGAGTTTGATGGGCAGCAAAGCGTTTTTTCACTCAATGATAGTGGGGTGATGTGTGCAGGGACTAAAGAAACATGTACAGACCCGAAATGTAGAGGGACAGTATATATAGCGTGGAGGATGGAAAAGAAAAGGCAGGATGGTCAGCTGGAGGAGGTGCTGGATGCCTTGAGTGGATGACTGTTCCCAAGGATCTTGGCCACTTCACTTGCAAGGCTGAACACCTTACCATTGCCCTGTTTTTCTAGCCTTCACCCTTGGTTGATTTTGATTCATCTGGGGAGAGCGACAGCATTGAAAATTCCGCTAGTAAGCGCTGGGGGCTCAGCCCTAAAAACAAATACAGTATCAGTTATGTGGGGTTATTTATAGTGAGGTGGAGAACATGGGGCCGTTCAGGTGCTGCCAGTCTTTCTTTTATGCACATTGCTTATACTTCTGCTATTCTTCACCAAAGGGGGGGGGGGGGGAGGGGGGAGAGTAAATTTCAGGGGAAGAGAAACTTCCTGCCAGAAAAGATTGAACTGGGCAAGGCTTGCCAGGCCAATATCTCAGCCCACAGCATGCTTTCCCAGCGTGACTTCCTTTGCAGCTTCTCACAGGAGAGTCGGGAGTCATCTAGTCCCTCTGTGCTGTACAGCTGGGTTTTTGCTGGCTTCCTAGGATTTAGAAACTTCAGTTTTATTGCTCACTTCTCAAGTCTTTTTATGTCTTATATCGAACTATCTCATTTCAAACTTCAGCAGCCTGCGGCTAACCACACTGGTTTATGATAGGCTGGGGTTTCTCAATAAATATTGAATTTTTATTTTATGCAGAAACGAACATACTGTTTCATGAGTTTTTTGCTAGCTGTTGTAGCCTCCGACTACATGTTAGGGTGTGTGTATGAAAGAGGAACAAGGCCTCTACCATCTATTTTTATTCCAAAGCCAGGGTTTGCTAATTTTTCAGTACTAACTCTATCATCAGTGGCAAGATGTAAACTGGAACAATACAAAAAATGGGGAAATCCGTAGCCCCCTCCCTCTGAGAGCTGATGATGGTCTCCTGACACTGCAGCACAAGAGAACATGTGAAATAGAGCCTGCCTACTCTACAGACTGTTCTAGTGTCTATTTATTTTGCATGGTCAAGAGCCCTTTTAAGTGCATGTTAGTAAGAACAACAGCAATTTCCTGTCCTTGCTTACTGTCATATTTTTACATTCAGCCTGTCAAGGAATGCAGTTCTGTCATCACATGGATTGCTCCTAACTGTGTGTCATTACAGTGTAGCCAGTGTTAATTGTTAAGGATTGAGATTATGTTTAGTCTTTAATATTTCTTGCTAAATTAATTATCTTGTTAGAACTGTCCATAAAGTTGTTATCGAATTCAGGATGCAAGTAACTGGAGTGAAAGGTGGCTTACTTTTCTTACCCTATCCTCAGCATTTTCAGGTGGTCACACTGTTAATTTCCCTTTCATCCTGGCAGTAATATTGTGGTTTTTTGTTTTTGTTTTTTTTTACAGACTGCAAAATTGTAGGTGTTTGACAGCTTTGTTCATGAAAACAGCAGCTTTCTAGAGAAGAGCAGGAACCACCTGAGTGCACTTGTAAAGGGAAAGGAAAAGGAAGGTGGACCTCCTCTGTCCTATTCAGCAGTGGTCGGGTGGCAGCTCTGATTGCCCGAGGGCCCGGCCGGTGACAGCAAGCACTATCTCCAGCCTGGTGGAGGGCATGGAGTGGGATTTGACTTACTGCACTGGAAGAGCGTGTTATGGAAGCTAGGTTTCATTAACTTCACTGCTTGCAGGCCAGTTTGGGTTTGCTGGGGTTTTTGTTTTGTTCTTAAGGAAATCTAAGCCCTTGTTTTTGAAGGTATGGTAGGTGTGCTTTTGTTTTGTAGTGGGGAAGCCTCGTGTGAACTCTGAGTGAGAAGACCTTTGTGTCTCTGTTAAGCCTTACTGAAGTCAGGGGTGCTCTGTGCAAAGATGAGATAGCAGGTCTCCGTAGACATTGTAGGATCAGAGGCAAAAGTTGCAGTGATGAATTGCAGTCATCAGTGTCTGGATTGGTTGGGGTTACCAGGTTTCTAAGCACAGGGAGTTGCCCGCGTACCATCCCGGGCTTAGCAGCCTAAGGTGGTAGACTAGGGTGCACTGGGACTGAAGCTCAGCTGATCTACCAAGTGTAGTAAGCGTGATGGTGATCAGCATTGCTGTGCTTTAGTTCCAGTACCTGGTTTTGGGAAGACAATTCGCAAAGCTGAGGTAAGTGCTAGGAAATTCCTGGTAAAATTGAGACTTTAGCACTTGGATTCCCAGCAGTCGAGCACGCTGAGCGGGGAGATCTTAAACCAGCTGGTCAGAAATGTTGTGTGGGTGGCTCTTTTCTCCTTAGTTTAAGTTGCTTATAGCCTTCGTTTAAGCATATTTGGAGTCAGGGAACCAAAATCTGAAATGGTCTCTTGCACTTCCTGTGACTCCATAGGGGTGTAGGCAGACCCTGCCTGCTTGCTGTGTTAGCTCCCCCACTCTGCCCTGACCCACACCGCCTTTCTCCCTCTTACACCTGTGCTGGGCCATTTCAGCTCACTGAATTTGTAGAAAATGAATCCAGACTAGAAATGCAAATTGGTTTATAATTGCTAGCTGCCAGGGACTCAACCAGGAAAGAGGAACAGAGTTAATGCCGTCCTCAGCTTGAAACAGTTTAAACCCCCACCTGTTGCTTCCCAGGAGACTGTTTTGTGTTGTGAAGGAAAACAAACTAGATCACATTCCCGCAGAACAAGATTCAATTAATGTGTTTTACCTTACAACTAGAGAGGACAAGTGTGAACACAATTACTGCGGCTTCACCAACAGATACTCATTAAATTGTCGTACCTGCCGCTTCCAATTGTGTGCTCCAGTCCCCAGGGTTTGGCTTTTTTTGTTTTTTACAGTTTGAAAGAGATGGGGACAATAGGAGCAGGCATACCAAAGTCTTGTCTCAGTCATAATTTAATTTTCTAATTAGAAAGGAACATTAAGGCTTCAGTCCCATGGGTTTATTTCAGAAGATGGCCAGTTTGGTAGGGCACATCGGGACAGCTTTCTGTTGTTACCATCTCATTAATGTTCTTTCCTGACACTGCAGATTAACTGTTCAAAGGAAGGGGATCACTTGTCGAGGGTAGGGCTGGTGGTTTTTTAACTACATTACGCAGTCAGATAGCCATCCCTGTCACGTAATAAGGTCATTGTGTTTAATTGAAGGTGGTGGTTAAATTTGAAAATAATAATTGCTCCTGGCCCCTCTTTTTATTAAGAGTAAAAATTTGATCGAACCATTCCCCAAAGCACCAAGAAATCTAAGTGAAAATATTACGATTTAGCTTGTGACCTGATTTTTATTGGTTTTAGTGGAGTTTTGGTGGACTTCTGCTGATGTGGCATTTCACAACAAAGTTTTCTTTGCTTGCCATAAAAGCCAACAGGAAACCTTGGTTGTGTCACTAATTTTAATGAAAAGCTTCCATTGCATATCTAAGTTTTGTAAGAAATACTCATCTGCCAGTAAAGTTAAGGTAAATAGCTGTCCTTCAGATGTAGGTTCAAAACAGGGGAAGTCAGTTTCAGGATATAAAAAAACCACAGTAAAATAAAAACAGCTAATTTATTATTCCATTTGACTCTTTCTTTTTCCTTATGATGTTCAAAAATAAATCAATTCAGTCGCAAGACTTAAGAGAAAGTGAAGATAACGATAGTCTGTTTTTATTAAGGTACAAAAGTCTTGCAGTATCTGTCACAAGTCACATAGCCATTTTTTTTTCCTGAGTCAGACTTGAAAGGAAGTAAGTTTAACTCCTCCATCTTAATAACCGGAGTATAAACATCAGGGACTTGTATTTCACAAGTGTTAGATTTCATAGGTGTCAATAAAAATTTAGTATTACAGTTACAATAATATTTTCTTTTTACATGGTTATTTTGAGCAAAACATTCAGAACTCAGTTAAATCGTAAGATGCCTTAATTGCTGTGAGTTACACTGTAAATTAAAATAAGATTTCCAATACACTTTTCACATATTTATTTCTTATAGATGCATTTTCTTGAAAGGGGCAGCCGTTAATCTTCATCTCGTGTAATCAAATCATAACAGATCAGTTCAATTCAGTACATGTTCTAAAACTGAGTAGGTCATTTTGGTGCATGTCTGAATAGACGCATTTGTTCTGGACGTTTGGGTTTACATCGTCTGTTCTAGGCAGTGCAGCTGGTTGCTCTGCAGAGTATCCAGATCAAACAGCGAAAGACCCCTAAAGGTCCCTGAAGATAGGCAGGTTTTAAGGGGGCTGGACGCTGTCTGGGGGACGCGAGATCTCCCGAAAAAGGCTCAGCAGCCAATTTGTCAGCAAATGCTGACCTCATCTGCATACACAAATAGCTGGACAAGTGCGCCCAGCTCAAGCGTGGGCCCACGCTCCCTCCCTCAGTGAACGTGTAGATGTAGATAGGAAGTAATTTGGGGATACGGGTGTGGGGAGGCAGGTCTCACCTGTAGAGTAACTTGTCTCTTTCTACCTGAAGGTCGTCTTCTGGAGTTCCCACTTCTGGGAGCTTGTTGAGCCCAGCCTCTAATTAGCGGATCAGGCAGTTTTAACTAAATGCTTCAGAATCAAGAGTTTTATATGTGATCTTTATCAACATAGGAGTTGCTAACCACTGGCCCTCGAAGATAAACATTAAAGGCCTGAAAATCATGAGGGTTTGTGTCCCAACACTGACTATTGGATTTGCCTTTTAGTCTTTAGATATTGTTGCTTCTTTTTGCTGCTTCCTCATACGTGAGACGTTTGGGTTTTTTTTAACAGAAGCCAGGAGTCTCATGTTCTTGATTCCAGTAGCTGGTGCTTTAAGAAGACCCAGTATCATAAATTTGTGATAAAATCAGAAGTTTTGGCAACAGTGATTATGGATGGAGTAAAAATAGCTCACTAATCATTCTGAGCCTGGAGAAAAGATTCATGCAAGGGAAGACCAAAAAGGAACTGAGTTTGTGAGGTGTACGAAGCTCTCATGCTCTTCTTTAGGTCTTCAGTGCTGTACGTGGATGCAGCTCTGTGACTACCGCTTTCGAGCAAACTTCCAGAGCTGTGTTATCGTGGGAGGCCTATCCTAGAAGCGCAAGATATGCATATGGCACTTTAAAGAAGAACCACAGCTCATTTGCTTGAGGAAAATAACACAAAGAATTGACTCCAGCTTCTCTTTGCATTTCCTCTTGGGACTTCAGTGAGAGCTGATACAATTGCAGGTAGATTCTTGCAAAATAATTTGGGACCAACTCAGAACACACCAAACAAATCCATAATACTAGATTTCCCAGAATTATTCAGGAGCTTTCATATAGATCTGGTCCCACTGCAGAGAGCTGACCTTTATCAGGATAGCTTTTCTGGGGCAGATTCCAACAAGATTTCCTCATGGG
This sequence comes from Sagittarius serpentarius, assembly GCA_034782735.1. Lineage (NCBI taxonomy): Eukaryota > Metazoa > Chordata > Aves > Accipitriformes > Sagittariidae > Sagittarius > Sagittarius serpentarius. The sequence goes on from JAVKLA010000008.1 coordinate 5,562,427, forward strand.
TTTAGGATGAATGTAGTGGGCATATTAGACGGCTGACGAATCTGCCAGAACTGCTCCATGAGAGTCTTCTCAAGGCAGTCAGTGTCTGCTAGTTTCTCTCTTCTTTCTGCTTCTCCTGTCATCTTCCAAGTCAATATTTTTCTCACACGTGGATCTCTTTTCCAGTTACTCAGCAATGGGGGGGAAAAATACATAACATTTTGTATTTACTTAAGGAAAGAGCTTGATGCAGCAGCGTAGCAAGAGGGTTATCTCTTGGTCTTTTTTTCATGGTGTCGTAATGCTTGGTTCTACACTAGCTGCAAACTTCTCTTCCTCATGTACCTTCTTCTTGGCTTCCTTCTCTTTTTAGTGTAGTGTCCTCACAACTCCTCTTCCCCAAGGCCGTGCTCATGGTATGTTAGCTCTAACAGGTAAACTAGATGAACGAATTTCTACTCTCCCCCCTAGCTACTCACCGTATCATCCCCCAGTGGTCTCTCACTCACTTAGTACAGAGCCTTTGGGCTGCAACACACCATTGCTCTTCCTTGTTCAGTCACCGCCTGCAGGGCTATTGCTGCAGTTTGAGAAGATGTAGGAAGGAAATCAGCACTGTTCTGGTTTTTCATTGCGATTGCATTTCTGTGATTGGTATTTTTTACCTCTTGGTACAAAAAACCCCACCAACATTTTGATTAGAAGTTCAGCATTTGCAAAGTCTTTGGCTATATCACATCCTGATATCCCAGCCCTATAAACATTCACTGGTTGGTGTAGCTCTAAGTTTCTGAAATCACCCATGAAAGGGGTTGGTTACTTCCACCCCTCCAGAGGGACAGCACTGAAGCATCTTACTCAGAAATGTCAAGATCACTGCCATGAGCAGCTACAGCTGAAGCATACTGGAATTTCTTTAGAGCCACAGAAGAAAACTGGCTGATGAGTGGATTTCAAGAGATCGTATAGGTCATGCTCTCCTGTGAGGCAGTTTGAGTGCATCAGGGTCAGTCCTGATGGACATCTGCACAGCCGCTGCCCAAAGACCTCAAGCGATGAAGGTGCTACGACAGCCCTAAGCAACCTATTCCCGTGTATTGCTGTTTGCATTCTGTTATTTTGAGGTTCAGCTTGAATCTCCCTTTCTGTAGTTTAACCCTGTTAACACCTCGTTCAGTTCACTCAGGTCGCGAAGCTGTGTGTCCCCTTTTCAGCAGAGTTTTAGGAACCTTAATAAAATCACATTTTCCTCTTGGTCTTCTCCAGGATAAAAGTGCCGTGGGCAATACCGTCTAGACCTCTGATTGAATTTGCATCTTCACTGGAGTTTTCTGACTAGAGCATCCTTTTCCTGAAGCAGAGCATCCTGGACTGGACACAGTACCTGAGCTGAGGCCTTCCTAGAGCTGAGCAGGTAGGACTCACTTGCCTTCTTGGCAGGGTACGCTTCTGTTTGTGCCTTCCTCTATAACCCGGAACTTCTCCTTATGATAAAACCATGGTAGAGTTAATTCGTGTTAAGCTTGTGATCTGTAACTAACCTCTCCCACCCAGCTCCTTCATGAAAAACCTTTGCTCAGCTTGTTGCATCTCATCCTGATTTTGTGAAGCTGATTGTTCTTGTCTAAGTGCGGTACCTTGCACTCATCTTCACTGAATTACATCATGGTTTTTGTACTATTTTTTCCCAATTTGTCAAGAAAATTTTTAATTTTGTCCTCCCATGCACTTCCAGGTCCTTCTCATCTTTGTATCATAAGATCTAGTAAGCATCATCTGTTCCAACAGATGTAATACACCAGTAAGTGACTAGTTGCTGGATTGTTCCCTAATCTTATTATTACCTTTACTGTTATTCTGTAAGAAACAAGATTTTAGCAAGTTCAGCAGCAGTGTATATCAGTTACAGCTTAGAGGTATCTGCTCTGTGACCACAAAAGTGACAGCAATGCAGAGTACAGAGACCTGAGCCAGCTAGCATAGATAGCACATAAATACTCACTAAACTTGAAATAGCAATTAGTAGCATAATTTGCACTGCTCCACCTAATTCTCTAGGTAGTGGTTGGTTTTGGTTTTTCCCCGAGAAGCTCGTATCTGCAAAAACTTGCTGCCTGTTTAGGTACGGCTGCGCTATTGATCATGCCATGAAAAAAAAAATAATCATTTAGGTAAAAATTGTGATGGCTCATCTTTTTCATGAGGTGGGACATAATTCACCTCAAAAGCTACATCCCATCCAGGCAGCTGTTAGTAAAATTTAATTGTTTAATAAAAAAGCCTAATTAATAATATGTGTCAGCATGTAACTTTCTTATACTTACTTTTGCTTCTTAAAATTTGCATTGCTGTGTCATCAAATGTACTCGTGCATCAAAGCTACCAATTGCTTACAAATCAAATTCTTGACTTGCCTCCAACAAAGGAAAGAAGATCCTGAAAAAGTCCAGAATTGTGTTTACCGCTCTCTTTGGCTAAAGGTGCAAGACTCCGGTGTAAATACACAGAGCCCTGTGGGACTGGGACCACAGCATTCAGACCCCCCTGCACTTGCTCCAAATCTGCTGTTTTGGAGCCTGGAGCCATGCCGTGGTGCCTGCACCGTCCTAAGGGAGTAAGTGGGTTTGTGGAAGTCTGGTGCCACACGGTCACAGTGCTCTTCCGTCGGGCTTCCCACTGGTCCAGGCGCCCGTCAGCGCTCCTCACCCCGGTGGGACACAAGGACACCTGAAAACAGAGACAAATCTGCAGGCAATATCTGCTGGAGGCTGCTCAGCTCATCCATTGCTTTATGTCAGTCATTCCTTTAAGTTAAAAACATTTTAATGGGCCGTTCTCGGTAGTTTCAGCTGGGAAGGCAGCAGATAATATGCAGGCGGCAGTAACCTAGAGAGCACATAAGTATCCAGGGGGGAATTGTGGAAAGCGGTGGTCCAGAGAGACATCGTCACGCATGTAGCGTGCAGCAAATGAGATCTGCTTGTTGGATGAGAGCTGGCAGTAAATCATTGCAAATTGGAGCTGGGCGAGCACAGGGTAAGGGACATTTCTTTCCAGGCAGCCCTGGTGTGGTGGGATCTCCTGCAGTCCCACCCCATGGCTCTTGGCCTTCGGTGCCTAAATCACCTGTGAAGGTGGTTCAGGAGCCCCTGGGTCATCCGGGTGTTTGAAAAACATTATCCTATATAGCTTTTTGGCTACAGTCTCTAATGGGTTACAGCAGGGAATTTGTGTCCCTGAAGTAATTTAAAAGTTGTTTGGAACAAAACCAAGGAAATAAGCATTTAGGTCTCCAAAATAATTGTTCACAAGAAGAAATAGCTGTGGTTTAACATGGGAGGAAGAGAAACCAAGCCAGTAGTAGCTCCAGATCAGCCACAAACAAATGTGCTACGTGTCAGGCAGTGATATAGCCAGAACAGCGCTATACCTATATGTCTCCACTGTGGTGCAGGTATGGGTGCACGTGTGGGGACTGCGGCGATGCAGCCTGGCATGTCTGTGTCCCCGGGGCGGGAGGGGTGTGGGGGGGGGGCGCAGATAAATGTGTGTCCCCCCGGCTCCCCAAAGAGCTATATTCCATGGGTGCCGGAGCTCCATCTCGTCTGAAGGTGAGGTGGGTGCGTATGTATGTTAGCTGTGGTCATACGCGTAACTACTGTGCTGGCACACCCCGCGCCTGTTTTAGAGAAAATACATTTCCATCAGATAGCCTTGTATTTTTCTTTACGCAGAGGGAGGTACGAGCAGCAAAAGATACTGGTCACTGTGGCCCTGAAATGGTCTCTTAACCACACAAACCAGCCACCACATGTCTAGTTAAGGACTAGCTTTTCATAAAATACTCTTACAAGCAAAGTTTTGAAATTATTAAAAGTGTGCTGGAAAAGAAATCGGTGGTGTATTTTAAAAAGTGCTAATTCAATCTGCATATATTATCTAAGTACCTGTGTGTATATACATGTAAGTGTATTCTTTCCCTGTGTGTGTCTGTGTCTCTGTATGTAAACAGGCTCAAATCTCACTGAGTTTTATTTAAAGCCAGTCATGATAAAGCATTTTTTAGAGAGTTGTTAATTCTTGCCTGTTTGAGCAGGAAATAATATTTTCTCATGTTCTAAATGAGATAGCTGGCCACATAAAAATGATGATAATACAGTTAACACACACCCGCCCCTGTTTACAAAGAAAAGACAAAGCAGCATGTTTTGGTTAAACAGACTATTTACAACTCTCTTTGCACTTTTTTATTTCCTTATTTTGGTATTTAGTTAGTGCCTAAGAAATGGATTGTCTCTGATGCTGATATATCGTTACACAGAGCCATTTACGTAGAGAAAGAAACGTCTATTTAACTACATGTAAAGGAAAAGAAGAGCAAGAACAGTCTTAGCTGCAGTATTTTCCATAGCCTTGAAAACCTTCAGCCGGAGTCTCAGCTGCGATAAATTGGCATAAACTCCAATATCTTAAAGCTGTGTTGGTTTATGTGACCCGAGGAGATGACCTCTGGGATTTGTGGGACCACTGTATAAATACCAGAGCTTTCAACCTGCCAGGGTCAAAATAAATAATGCTTTTGGTCCAGTCCTGGCTCTGTGCTTACATGTCGCTCTGTGATTTAAGCAGCATGGCGTGAAGCAGCAGAGGGGAGAAAGGAGCCTTCAGCAGCTCTGCACTTCTCCCCCAGCAAAACCCCCACCAGGGCGTTGCCATTTTCATCTTGCAGACGAGGAAACTGATGAAGAGAGAAGCCATCTCCTCACTGCCATGCTAAAAAAAAAAAAAAAAAAAAAAGACCTTTTTTCATAGCTGAAAGAGGCAGTGGCAGAGCTTTCCAGTACTAAGTGAGGGGGCAAACCCTTCTCCTGGGGAACCTCTGGTAGGGCAAGAAAACTTTGGTCCCCCAAGCCCCTCACTTGCCACTGGAGTGACACAGAAGTAGGTGGAGAAAAGAGGAATGACGGCAACAAGGGTCATGTCCTAAAAGTGACGGGGCGAGGTGCTGCTCTGGCCGTGCTGCAGCACTCCCCTTGCACCCACACATTCATGTGAGGGCAAAACAAATGAAATGGTAGGTCCCACCAGCTCTACCTGTGCAGTCGTGCCCATCTGCGGTGGGCGGGCAGAGGGACACACGGGGACAGAAGTGGGCAAGCTAAATTGTTAGCTTGAGCTTGTAAATGCCTGAGGAATGGGATTTTTAAATTATTTTATTTTTTCCCCTGGGATAAAAAAAGGCAGTGATGAACCCAAACCTTGGGAGCTGAGGACTGGCAAAAGGTGGCGATCCAAGCTTTATCCAGAGGAAAAAGGCACCGGTCTGTGAGGTGCCGGGGACGCTCCCGGCTGCCGAGCACAGTCCAACTCCTCCCCGTGGCAGGCATAGCCGCAGGCTGCTATCATCATAAACCTTCAGCTATTTTCATTACATCAAAGCAAATGCAAAGTTCGCCCCCAAACGGGTACAAAACGCTCTAAAAGAGTCTTGGGCTTTTCCTAACATGGGAAAGACAGAGGGAGCCAAGCCCCGTGTCTCCTGCCAGCGCGGGGAAAGCATGTGGAGGGACGCCGGGAAGGGCTGAGGAGCTTTTGCTGGGGGGCTTGGTTGGCGCTGGGTGAACAGCTGAAGACGTGAGCCTGTGTCACTAGCGTTAAGTTAGCGGGACAGTTGTAGGGCTGAGGGCCTAAGGCACATCAATCCAGCCAGGTCGCTCTTCTGACGGGGCAGGAGCTTCGGCAGCACCTTGGCTGCCAGTGACAGTCGCCGAGCAGATGCCGTCAAAAGCCAAGGGAAGTTCAGGGCAGAAACAGGCGTGTTGCAGGCAAGCATCGTCTCACCTCAGCTGCCTCCAAGGTGTATAGGTGCCCCATGGGAGCTAATAAACCTCCCAGGCCCCCAGCCTTCTTAATTTACTGGTTTAAAAACGGCCTCAGGCTCCTTAAGGGGCTGCAGCTGAGGAGACTCCCTCATAAGGCAGCTGGCTGAATGGGTCCTGTAAAACCCACCCACTCCCTCAGGTCCCCTGCAAGGGCATTTTCCCAGTCTGGTAGAAAAAGACATTTCTACGTGCTCCAATACCCCCATGGTTTGCAAGAAGGAAACATGGCGGAAGGGGGTGGCTCCAGGTCAGCCAGCGCTGGCATCCACCAGAGATTTGGCAGAAGAAATCCCAACAAGGAGAAGACACAGGACTTACTGCAGAGGCCACAGATTTCCCTTCTTCATACTTACTGTCTTCTTGAGAGGGGCCCTGCTACTGCTGACACCAAAGGTTAGGAGACTTTGGGTTTTATTTTGAACATTGATATTATTTTGCACATGCAGGAACAGGATAGCCTGTGAGGCCATCAGGATTCTGCCACGGGGGTGCCAGGCCGCTCAGGGTGAAGACAGGTCCCCCGGGCTGTGCCTCTGAATCCTCTCCTCTGGGCCAGCCCATCGACTCCAACCCTGCCAGGAGGCTGGAGGACGTTCCTCTAGTAAATGTAGTAACCTGGCTGGCGGAGAAAGCTGCTTTTTTACTCAGGCACCTGAGGAGATCTTCTATGGCTTGTTCTCAGCCAGCCTCGTTATCCGTGTGCTGACTGCCTGACACCTTGAGATCCTGAAAAAAAATCATTACGCTTAAAAAGATGAGATGCTTGCTTCCAGTTCCAACAGCCAGGGCACTTTTCACCGCAGCACAGCTATCCACAGCTCCTGCAGAGCACGAGCACGCGGGCGGTTTCCAAAAATCCACACGCCAGCGTATCCTAATACCCTGCTCGCATAACCCAGCCCAAGTTTACTCCTTTCAGCTGCACATCCAGCTCCACTAATAAGTTTCTAACCCCAGTGAAGCCCAGCCTCTGCAGGTCCTGCTGCTGAGCAGCTCCACCACCAACTCCATCTGGTTCCATGGGCATCAGCCCCATGAATGGGAGCTCCTGACACCACGACGCTGCAGCACACGTGTCGAGATAAAATTCACGTTGTGACATGTTTCCATTGCTGAGCAGGCTAAATCCAAGCTCTACAAATCCCACATCTTAGCAGGTCTGTTTTCTTTATCAGTTTCATTGCAAATTGGCTCAAGTGTATGGACTCCTGGAGCATGAAGCCACATCCAGCTACGTCTTAGAAAGAAACTAAGAAATAAAGGAGAAGCAGCTGGTTTGTTCTGCAGTATTTGTGAGGTAATAATAGTAACAATGAAGGGAAGTAAAACAGAGCAGTTTCATTGTGGTATTTTTTAAAAAGTAAGGATTCAATTGAATATAAAACGATCATTGATTTTAGGCACTTTGACGGACTAACATTTGATTCTAACACAGTCGTTTTTTGAGAAGAGCAGAAAGAAAGCTGTGCCAAGAGGAAACAACCCTCACTTTGTACAGAGAGGTGCTGCTGAGTAGCACTGCTGGCGTCCTTTATTTAAATAGGAGTAATTAAATTGCACAGGAAACCTGGATTTGAAAGCAGTTCCTCTGATAATTACTCCTGAAGAGGAATATATCTGCTGCATTTACCAAAGCCTGAAGGCTGGTCTCGTATCACAGAGGATCATCTGTATTATGTCTAAAATTAAAGCAAAGGGAGAGGAAACAAACAAGAAAGGACATAAAACTTCCAAATCCCAGGTCCAAAAAAAAAAGTCCTTTCCACCAAGAAGTGGTGAAACATCTTTTAGAGTGCACATGTGATGTAGATGGCAGGGAGAGGCAAATAAGAGCATAATTATGCCACACTTGGTTTTCACTTGAAAAGGACTCCCTCCTGGCTCCTCGCCGTACGATGTCCCCTCACTGCTCTACACCTTCTACTTTCCATTGGGTTTCCACCATACCCATGAGCTCTCATCAAAAACTTTCCTGTGGACAGCATTCACTGGGGAAGACTGGAAAACTTCTCTGGCCAAATAATTCTAAGCAGAGACCTGCTTCTGCTGCTGAAGCGGGGTTTGTTTGCAGTCAGCCTGGATGGCAGCCTGTCCTCTCCATCTTCTCCCTGACCTTAAAATGTTGAACGGAGCAGGCAAGGCACTGCCTGCATGGAAGTCAGGTCCTCTCCAGGAAGGTTTAGACCACACTACCTTCCACGCAAAGCAAATCCATAATTAAACAATGCTTTAAATGCTCAGACTGTTGTGCTTTCCCGCTCTAGTTATGAAAACAAAGACCATCTGGTCAGTGCCACTGGAAGTGACTCTCACACGGCCTGTCGTAAGCTTGCAAGAAACTTCTCTGTGTGGTCAAGAGCAGCGTGGCTCTTAATTTGGATCCAAGGGTCTCCGAAGGAAGGCCAGCAGAATCAAGTGGGTGGAGATAAAAGCCTCTGCACACAGATTAAAACAGGATTGGCTAATAATTCTCGTAAGTAGCAGGAGGACATTTTCCCCCTGAAGTTTCTCTAAGCAGTGAAGGATTTGTATTAATGTGCATGTGTAGCGGTGGGGAAAGGTATTTGATTACTGCAGAACAGGTCACTTACAAATCATCTCCTTACCTTTCAGGCACCATGCTCAATCTGTGCTGGCAGGAGAAATCAATTAATTGCAAATAATGGGCCTAAATGTCCTGTTAAAGTGCTGTAATGGTGCAAGAACCAAGACGTGCTCCTCAACCATATGATGGTAAAAAAGCCTATATCACTTCTAGAATGAAAGGAAGAAAAGAGGAACAAGATGCTTTAAAAAAACAACGCCCCTCAGACAAAAATGAAGGTGCAGAAGCTGGCAGACAGCATGGCGTTCCCGTGGTGGACGTATGCTCAGAAGAGAAGATCAGGTGAAAGCCTCAGCAAGAAGGATATGGCTCTCCGGGGGCAGGAACGGGGATGCACAGCACCTTGCCATGTGCCCCAGCTCGATGGAGGAGGGCGTCACCCTAGGCATCTCCATAGGCAGCCGGGCTGGGAAGGCTCCAGAAGAGGCAATCCTGCCTATAAGTTGAATGTTGTTGCCCTCTGGCAAAGCCTCGGTTGCTCTCTCCTTTAGCTTATACAGGAAGCCTGGGGCTGAATGCAAAAGGCCCGAATTTTGTGTGGTAACATCATACTTCTGTTCTCTTCTGCCTGCACACAGCAAAGGACACTCAGAAGAAAACTATTGCCACTGTTTAGGCAATCCATATAAATACCGCGCTACATCTGGCAAATAGAGTGGCTGCAAGTAAGAAACTGCGGAGTTGGCTAACAATTTGGTGTAATTCGGTTTCATTTGCCTTATAGACTCCCTGTGTAGAATCATAGAATGGCCTGGGTTGGAAGGGACCGTCGAAGGCTATCTAGTCCAGCCCCCCTGCGGTGAGCAGGGACACCTTCAACTCGATCAGGTTGCTCCGAGCCCCGTCCAGCCTGGCCTTGGATGTTTCCAGGGATGGGGCTTCTACCACCTCCCTGGGCAACCTGTGCCAGTGTTTCACCACCCTCATTGTAAAAAATTCTTCCTTATATCTAATCTGAATGTAACTTCTTTTAGTATAAAACCATTACCCCTTGTCCTATCGCAAAGGGCCCTACTAAAAAGTCTGTTCCCGTCTTTCTTATAAGCCCCCGTTCAGTATTGAAAGGCCTCCCCAGAGCCTTCTCTTCTCCAGGCTAAACAACCTCTCAGCCGGTCCTCACAGGAGAGGTGTTCCGTTGCTCTGATTGGTTTTGTGGCCCTCCTCTGGACCTGCTCCAGCAGGTCCATGTTTTTCCCGTGCTGAGGACTCCGGAGCTGGACACAGCACTCCAGGTGGGGTCTCACCAGTGCTGAGTAGAGGGGCAGAATCCCCTCCCTTGACCTGCTGGCCACGCTTTTAATGCAGCCCAGGATATGGTTGGCTTTCAGGGCTGCAAGTGCACATTGCCGGCTCATGTCCAATTTTTCATCCACCACCACCCCCAGGTCCTTCTCCGCAGGGCTGTTCTCAGTCCCTTCGTCCCTCAGCCTGTGTTGATGCCGGGGGTTGCCCCGACCCACATGCAGGACCTTGCACTTGGCCTTCTTGAACCTCATGAGGTTCATACGGGCCCACTTCTCGAGCTTGTCCAGGTCCCTCTGGATGGCATCC
>JAVKLA010000008.1:5572543-5617928 GCA_034782735.1 Sagittarius serpentarius
TCGAGCTTGTCCAGGTCCCTCTGGATGGCATCCTGTCCCTCAGGTGTGTCAGCCACACCACTCAGCTTGGTGTCATCTGCAAACTTGCTGAGGGTGCACTTGATCCCACAATGTCACTGATGAAGATACTGAACAGTACTGGTCCCAATATGGACCCCTGAGGGACACCACTTGCCACTGATCTCCATCCAGACACTGAGCCGTTGACCACTGCTCTTTGGATGCAACCATCCAGCCAATTCCTTATCCACCAAACAGTCCATCCATCAAATCCATCTCTCCCTAATTTAGAGAGAAGGATGTTGGGGGGGATCGTGTCAAAGGCCTTACAGAAGTCTAGATGGATGACATCCGTAGCTCTTCCCTTGTCCAGCGATGTAGTCACTCCATCGCAGAAGGCCACTAGGTTGGTCAGGCAAGACTTGCCCTTGGTGAAGCCATGCTGGCTGTCTCAGATCACCTCCCTGTCCTCCATGTGCCTTAGCATGGATTCTAGGAGGATCTGTATGTTGTCATAAATTATTTTTTAGATTGTACTTCATAAAGCAGAATACTTGAAATACCTTGCTGCAGAGTAAGTTCTGAGTAAGAGGAACTGATCTAGATGAGCACATCTGACATGTGCGTTTAAAGATGACTCAGGCAACCTTGAAATATAAGTAGCCTGGCCCTTAAAAGCTACAAAGGATGCGTGATCAATCTAACAAGTAAGTTGGGGAGAGAAACATCAAACAAAAATCCCCATACATGCCTGCAACACCAAATAAAATTGGACTTGAAGTTCAGCCTCTCCCCATCATCCAATTAAAAGGAAATAAAATGAAAAGTCCACAGGCCACAAGAGGAATTGCCAGTGTGCTTCTGCTGCTGCCCGTAAGCACTTACCATGGACTCCCGAGACAACAGCTGAGGAAAGGGCAGTGCCATCAGCCCAGGGACTTCTCCAGTGACTGGTCTGGGAAAGTTCACACTCATGGAGAAGGGCACTGATTCTCTATTAGAAGAGTTCAGCCTCATTTATTTCCTCTAGAATGGGTATAAAGTAATCACTTTTAAGGTCAACAGAAAGGGAAAATGCTTTCTATCACATCCTGTAATTAGAAAGCCTACTGATACCTGCTCAAGGCTGCCCACTTCTTTTCCGTGTGACTCCTCGTGTACTTGTACTTGCTTACGTAGCTTTTCTTTTGAGCAGGTTTGGCTTGAGAGAGGACACAAAACAGGACTCTTGCCTTTCACCATTTATCTTAAACCTGGAAATGAATGTGTAGGCTCTACCTAATGCCTCTCCAAGGACAGCTTGTTTTCAAGCCTTACAGAGTGAGAAATTAAAGCAACATAACTACATTGGATAGAGTAGGGTACAATTGTTTCACATGAAACATTTGAACAATGATTTATTTGCATACAGGGACAGCCCATCCCATGGCAATTGCATTCAGACTAAGTTATACTGATAACATCACACCTTCACTGGCATAATAATAATTGAATAAAGCCCATGTGAAGATTAAGCCTGAAGAAATTCTATTCTGTGCCAAAGGGTTACCGTATTTCTTCATTCCTCCCTATAACATGGTAAGAGGTAAGAACATCTTGAACTCAACAAATCTGTAAAATTTGTGTTACCAGTTTTCATTGCTTTCTCAAGAATTTTATGAGACGCTCTTTAACTTTACCTCCATGAGCACATGGGCATGTTAAACATGACATGAGAAACATTTCTAGGCATCATGATAGGAGAGAAAAAGCTTAAATAAGCAAGCTGAATGTACTCCAAATACCTCCAGAGAAGAACAGGATTTTTAACTATCAGACCATTTAGACCAGTCTCACGATTTTGTGGTTTGTTGGGCATGACGGTGTTTTAAAACCCGTCAAAACCATTGTTACGATTGACAGTCCCTTGTGAAAACAGGCGGGATTCATTGCACTCATCTGAGGTGGTGTAGAGTATCTGAGACACCGGCCTGGGGCTGGCAGACCTGTGCTCCTCCATAGCAGCAGCTTTAGGCCAAGTGGGTACCCTGCAGTGTCTGAAACGACGCTTGACAGCTACGGAGAGAAAGCTGAATCCCACCCTAACAGCTTTCCAAGTGTGAAAAGCTTGCTTGCTTGCAGTCCTGAGCTGCGCTGTCAGCTACCAACTTTAGCGTCTCTGCATGTGCTCCGCTGGCATTCAGGGGTGGTAACTACAACCACAAAACAAGGAAATAAAAGCGTTTCCTCCCTTCCCCACCCCCACCCCCCCCACCCCCCATGGAAAGGAGAGGCATTCATGGCAAAAGTAAACACAGCTCAGGTTTACTGTAGGCACGCGCCTGCGTGACCGCCCCCAGGGGCTCTTCCTACAAGGTGAACCTTTCACCGCTGTGGTCACCCCAGTCACCACCACATCCCGCCATCCATTTGGTCCGGTGACCCTCTGAGGAACCACCCAGCACGCAGGCTACACCCTGACTCTTTTGTGACAATTAGGCTAAGGAGGACACTCACCAGAATTTGTTTTCCTTAAAAGTAGTATCCAGATGCAGCGCTTTGAAGATGAGAGGAGCAGGGCGTGCTTCCTGCAGCGATTTTCCTAAATCATAAAGCCAAGTGTATTTTCCTCACTCTGTAAGAAGCTCTGGTGGAAATCATGCAAGGGCAACACAACATTGCATAAGCAGCTCACACCATTACCTTCCTTTCACATTTCTTAGTGGTTTTTTTCCCCTGCCACAGCAAAAGGTATTTTCATGTAATGACACACGTCATTAATTTTCTAAAATTTCCATGGTTTCTAGAATTACCGAATTAGAATTTAGAAGACGTTTCTGTAATTTATTTTTTCGCAGGTAATCCAACTATATTCTATACCTATCACTATTTGCTCGCATACATTACATACCACCAATAGTAACTGCTTTAATGCAACAGCTGAGGTGGTATTGCCCTCACACCCCCCACCCCCCGCAATAAGAATCACCTTGACCCATGCAAAAAACCTCCAGAAGTGTCAATTATATGACATTAAAAAGGCAGGTTACTCGACAAAAGGCTTGGCTAGAGAAATGATTGCAGGCGTGAAGAGCACGGTATGCATATGATCAGATGCCAAAGGAGGGTTTTCAGCAATCCCGGGCAAGGCATTTTTGGGGTCCCACAAATTCATGCAATAAATGCCACTAGCAGAAGACTCAATGCCTACACCATCAAGCAGCCTTGCCCACAAGCCCTTTTTTCCATCATCACCCACAGAGCAGAAATGTTGGCTTGTTCCCGGGCTCGCTTCTGGAGTGAAACAACTCTTCCTGAAACAAAACCCAGCTGCTGTCTCAGTGACTTGCTCAACAGGTACTCCCAAAATACAGCGCGGACAGGGCTGAACCAGTTTTGGCTTCCTTTGCTGTATACAAACACGCAAAAGCTATATCCCAGCAGGTTCTGACCCCTCAAATGTCACATCCCCTTTTGTTTCATTCTATTAATTCCAGTGGGCTGCTAACCCCCCGCCCTCACCCCCCCACACTCCCCCAGGCCTCAGATTACTTCAGACCTTTGAACAGAAAACCAAGCAAAACATACTGAAAATAATAATAATTATGCCTTACGGTCATGGCTATGCCACGTGGGGCCAGAGGAGAGACGCAGCCAGACGCTGTGAGCGTGGACCTGGCCGCTCTGCTCTAGAAGGCGGCTGATGTTGAGCAACGCGATGCTGCTGCAGCGCTTGGCCTGGGGCGAGGGACCGCTCCCTGCGGGCCAGCAGCCTTTGGCACCAAAGCCGCGGCCACCGTCTGTCCGCGAGGATGAGCGTGGCGGGAGGAATACCAAAGGTTTCTAAAACCTCGTCTCTAGAAGTATCTTGCTTCATTTTGGAAACACTGACGTTATCTGAAGGGGGTACGCTCCGCGCACAGAGGTGCACAAAGACTGCCGGTGTGGCTCCCGAAAGCTCACGCCTCCCACCAGCGCTTCTCCGCTGCCAAAAAAGTGCCAAAGCTGACAAGAAACAAAGCAGCTTCTAGACACGAAAATCGACGTGTCCTGACCCTTCTCAGCAGCTGACAACTGTCCAGGGTGGGGTTTAACGCAAAGCGTGAACAGAGAGGGTTTCCACTCCGGAATCATTAGGAGTTTAATTCGAATCGTTTGCTGCTTCTGCTCTACGATGCCCTCGCAGCCCTCTAACGCTCCAGACCTTCTCTGTCCCTGCAAGTCATCCCCGTACCTCCTCGCCATCCCGCACGCTCGTTCTCAGCAGGCTTCTGGCTCAGTACGTTTGTGGAACATCCAAACTGACCTGGTGGTTTTCCACATCTCTTGTGACCTTGGACTCCTTTCAAACCAGCCCCGTGCTGATGAAATGTATACAACTTTATGACACAAACTCTTCTTGATTCTGCAGGAATTGTATTTCCTTTCTTTAAAGCATTTAAAAAAAACAGATGAGAGAAGATGGTGCGAAGAAACTACGGAGCTGCAAGGCAGAGGTTTTACTTAATGCCTCCTCTGTCACTAGCTTGCCGCGCCATCTCTGCTTTTGGGCACGCAACTCCTCTGCGATGCTGCTCTCCCCAGAGGAACTAGTAGATAACGGGGATTATTTGTTGGCGTAGTACCCTCTGAGATGTAGGCAAGAAAAGCGGGGATGCAGAAGGACGCGCCGGCAAAAAAATCCCCCAACGGTGAGGCATCTGCGAGCCACACCGCTGGGATAACCACTGCCTGCCTGCACCCCAGCACGCACAGGCAGGCAGAAAGGGCACGAAATGGCCCTTTGGGGCTAAAGGCGGGCAGCGTGGCGTCCTCGGCACGCTGTCTGCAGCGGGAGAAGAGGACTACCTTCCTCAGATAGCATCTGCGTTGTGTCCCCCACCTGGGGACTGCACTTAAGGATTCATTACTTGAACGTGCAATTAAGGAAAAGATAAAATGAGGTAAGATAAAAGAATATAAAATAAAATAAAAGTTATATACTTTTTAAAGACTCCTCCACTTTCTTTTGACCATTTTTGTTACTCCAGGCCCCTCTGCCCAGAGCCACACCACAAGAAAGGATTGCCCTGACTCCGCTCTCGTTTTAAAATGCTTCTTTTTATTTCAGTGGTTGTACATTGGGTGAATGAATTTAACGTCACAACAGAAATAGAATGGCTATTTAACAGACCACTAGTCGTTATATGCTGAAAAAGAGTGAATGGAGGGGTTTCTTTTAACTGTTACTGAAATATTCATCGTACGCGTCGTCAATTATGCTGGATGAGAGAGGCAAACAAAAAGGTATTTTGGTGAGGTGCTGTATCCTTTGAAGAAAATAAACACTGAGACATCTCAAGTCACTTGAAACCATGTCCCAGCTACAGTATTCACTGTCTCCGTGTTGGCCCATCTCATGGTTCTTTTAGGGGGGTTTATTTGTTGTTTTTTTTTTTTTTTTAATTAAACAAAGCATTTAAAATTTAATCATTTGCATTAGACCTTTTTTTTTAAAATATAAACAAAGTTTTGGCAAATAATATTTATACAGAAAAATAGTTTTAGATCTTCCCAAATTTTGAAATAGTCTATAAAATTACTTTATAAATAAATAAAATGCAGAATCTGTTGTACACGTATTTGCACATCTCTGTAATTGCCTCCTTACTGTTAGCATAGGTTTGTACTTGTACAGTTTTCAGGAATATTACAAAGTCATAAAGTCGGAAAGTGGATCTCTTATTAAAAATACATTTTCTCTTTTTGTCTGTCAGTTTATCTGGATGAAAGACCTGATGTATCTGAAGCTTCGTCATCCATGGGCAAAAAAATAGTAGTATTGGATTAATTGTAAAAAACAGACTAACAGTTACTTCGAAACATAAAAAGTTCACACAGAACAATGTCTTGAAGAGTTATCTACATAAAATATTTAAACAACATGGATAATTTACCATTTAGTATTATACAATAAGCTACCCAAATGCCTAAATTAACTATTATAAAAAAATAAAAACAACTTTGACAGATATAGGCAAGTTGCAGTGTCAACTACCTAGTTATAATGACTGAGAAAGTCTACAAATATTAGTGTTTTAATAGTATATAATGGTGATACCTTAACTGCTAAGTAACAAGTTAAGATACATTATTTTTCCACAAATTAAAACTAACGCAACGTTACAAGCACTATGTTAATTTTACAATCGAATTGTGATTTTTTTTTTTTCTTTTGGATGATCAAATCTCCAGCTTTATATATAAATAGATAGTAATTAGACATCAGACAAACAAGATCTAGCCTGGAAAATAATTTCCTGGACAAATAATTATATGGTTAGTGCCTTCAGTCGTTCAGAACAGGCAGTGCTGCCAAAGTTTAAAATAGTTTACAATCAATCTGAAGAGGTTAAGTTAAAATACTGCAATCACTAATAATGTCCACATAGAAAACTTATGCTGCAAACAATTATACATAATATCCACTTATAACAGCTGTCTTGTTTTTTAAAACAATAATTTAAAAACTATGTCATTTATGTGATACATGTGCAACATATAAAATGTGAAATATGAAATATTTGGTACAATAGTGCTTGAAACAAATCTCAAATCAAACAAATGAAATTTTAATTATACATATATAATTACCTTGTAAATCAACAAAGTATTTAAAAAAGTAAACAACATTAAAATCTGCTTCATCCATATATATGCATGTATGTATATATAACATGTATATAATTGTATTAAAGATATCTTCATACTTTTGCGACATAAAATATGTTTTTAAAGAAAAACAATTAAAAGAACTATTCTTTTTCTCCACTCTAATCTGGTTACAATCTTATAATCCAATTAAAAAAAATGCAAATACAGTAATGATTTATTAAACTGAATCTCATTCTACATTCTTAGTGTTCAGTTAATAGTCTAGATTAAAGTCACCTATGAAGTTTCAGTGACTCAACTGAATTTTAATTAAATTAGAGTATCATACAAATCTCTTCATCTACAGCCTTCTTTTTCGCCTTTTCTTTTACTAGTTTGGTCTTTGTCGGTTTGTTTGATTTTACACTTCTAGAAGTTACTTCTTAACAGCTTGGATCTTTTTGGTAACCTGACTATGAGTTTGACAGATTATTCGCTTCCGGTGAGATTTGACTGTTGGCATCAGGCTCACTTTCATCAAGTCTGATGTGACAAAATTTAGGCACTTCTGCAAAGTCTCTTTTAAAAACGTTATAAATATACTCGTAAAATAATATTCTCAAGACTTTGTTCTTTTGGGGATTGAAAGGGGTATGAAGTTCATACTGTGCAAAATTTTTTAATTTTCTTCTGCTATTCTGCTATGGTTCAAATGCAACTTCTCCATACAAGTCAAACACCAACCATGTGCATCTAAAGAATTTGTGCTTTACTTTGGA
The DNA here is from genome assembly GCA_034782735.1 of Sagittarius serpentarius. Classification (NCBI taxonomy): domain Eukaryota; kingdom Metazoa; phylum Chordata; class Aves; order Accipitriformes; family Sagittariidae; genus Sagittarius; species Sagittarius serpentarius. The sequence goes on from JAVKLA010000008.1 coordinate 5,579,935, forward strand.
CTTCTGGCTAAAAATATTCAGATTGGCAGGGTGACGTGCAGGACGCTGGGCTGCGTTTCACTTTCTCTCTCTTGGAATCACCTCGCTAGGGGAGCAAAACCAAGTTATTTTTTTTAACCGAGAAGAAAAACCCCAATGGTAGTTCGGGTGAAAATTAAACCTGCAACTGGGGTAAGTTTTTAGCCAATACAACTTAATTATTGCTGAGCTCAAAAGATTCATAAACACTGAATCTCATGAGACTAACTCAACTGGACCATTTCCGTTAGGTATAGTTATGGAGAAAAGACAAGATTTGCAAGAAGTAAACTATGTTTAGAAAATCTTTAAAACTAAATGTTACCCTTTATGTCTTGAAACATCACAGCTGGTATCAGGTAGTTAACTATTTTAGGTTGGAGTATAGTAAGCATACCATATTTAATATTCATATATGACATAGCAGCACTAGCTTTTTCGAGTTTGTGATTTGTCCGTAAGAACAAATTCTTGACTTAGCATGCAGTTTGTGGCAACTCTAGAGAGGAGGAGACGGGGTAGTATGTACAGTAGCCGTGCTTGGCCGTCCGCAGGGAGGCTTCGTGACACTCCGTTCCGCTCCTGCCGGCTATTTCAGGATTATCTGTTAAGAGAAAGGAAAGCGTGATCGCGCTTTTAGGTGACGCGGGTAGAGCGGTTTGCCCAGACGGCCGGCGCTGGGCTCACTGAGCTCGGGCGCAGCTCGTACAGGACAGCATCCCCTATCCCCACGCCGCCCGGGAGGCGCTTGCATTTCACGAACCTGGTTGTCTTCCTCCCGCACACACGTCCTCGCGTGCGTGAGAACACGCAGAGGGGCTACTTTAGGCGTTAAAAATACCGGAGGTGGGTGCCGAAGCCACGAAGGAAGGGCCTGGCCGTAGGTGGGGTGCGCGCCCTCAGCGCCCCGGCTGTCAGCGGGCAGCGGGGGGGAAGCGGCCCCGCGCCTCCCGAGGAAGCTCAGAAGTGCATCGGTGCCTGATGCGATCCTCCAGCTCCCACCCTGCTCCCACAAAGTCAGGAACGACCAGGGGAAACGGTGGGGGGCAGGGCCCCTCGCCACTAACAAGCAAAAAGATGTACTGGGCTGGGTGTTTTCAAGAAGCTAACGTGTCTTTTCAATGCACTTCTAGCAGCTGCTTATTTCCTAAAAAAAAAGTTATCTGCCGGTCAGCGAACTTGAGAGGTTTTTTCACGCTTCCTTGTGTCAGGAGATCCAGGGGGATGACCCTAATGGTACCTCTGTGGGCCTAGCTAGTCACTAACCTTGCCGCTTTACCTCCACAGTGTCTGAAAGTGAGGGCGAAGCAACCGTTTTACAGACGCAAACTCTCGCGCTTCCAATACTGTGAAGGTTAAATGCACAATGTGCCCAGCGACCAACTCAACCTGCTCACAGTACCGGAAAGCAGTCCAGCTTTCCATCACCTGCCTGAAACGGCCGTCGGTGAAAGTGACGTCAAAAGGCAGGGGTGGGATGTTTTGTCACCCCACTGCTAATCTGTGCACCAGACTTAAGCGCAAGTCAAGGAATTAAGAGTGCATCGCCTGCTCGTCCTGCTTAATTTGGCACTCGACATAGTTTTAAGCTGTATTTGTAGGTGGTATGCAAGACAGTCATGACAGCACTTTGACCTACTTGTGTATTACTAGACCGCTGCGTAATGCAACATTTATTTTAAAAGGCAAAAAAAAAAAAAAGGTGTTTTGAAAATAACTTCAGCAACATACTACCTCTGACATACAGATTGCCAAAAAGAAACACGCTCGCTTCTGCGTGGAAGGCGCTTGTTCTCGTCCCCTGCCCAGCCACATTTTAACACACCTCACAACCATCCTTGCTCTCCGTACGCAACTACCAGCTCCCTGACCCCACCTAACTTGCCGGCATGCCAAAAAGTCATCTCTGATTACCATCAGCACTGAAAATCTGGTGACACGCGAGGCCCCATTGTAAGGACGCTGTGCAAACACCTGCTGCTCCAAAGGGCTTAACATCTAAATACATCATACATACAACAAGGACATATATTTTTAATGAACTTCCACCCATTGTGAGTTTGTTAGCTTATCGCCTGTCTTCTGTTTCCTATTGAAATAACAAAGAAATACCTTTGCTGAAATAATAAAGCCCTGCCTGTGATAACCCTGGTCCATCTACAGCACGGTGATTTGACAGTACGTACAAAGAACGCAGCCGTGCTGAAAATAAGAAGTGACCGAGATTATCAGCACTGATATTTTTAGAATGTTACAACCCAACATGTCAATGTAATTAATAAAGCAGCTTTAGCTATACTGGGTTAGCCATAATCACGCAAGTGTATTTAAGGGGTCCTGACGTCTGATTTAATGGGACGTAACCTGAAATCTGCTCAGTGTCAAAAAATGGAATTTCAGACACTGCAGCTGCCTACATCATCTGCCAACTTTTGAGGGGATAAACTTGCGTTTTCCTATAGCTTTTTTCTCCCTGTACAGGGAGACAGACCTCTGCCCCTTAAGCTGAGATGTCCTAAAAGGTCAAGCAGCCCCACAAGCCTGATGCCCCCAATTCCCCCAAACTGCGTGACAGAGAAGGCAGAGGGCCTCATCTCCGGCCGTTTCTTGGGAAGAGGGTAGGACTATCCCTGGCGCTTTGATTAACCCAAGTGCAACTCACCCTGCCACGCGCCAGGCCGGACGGAGGGGTCCTGGCCAGCACGGAAGACCAGGGACCCCTTCTCTGCCCTGCTCCGGCGAGCGGCAGAGCCCAGGTAAGGACGTCCACCGCCCCGTCCCTATTCCTGCCGCCTCTCCCCTCCTCTCGAAACTCAGGAAACAGCGAAGACAATGTCAACACTTTCCTTTTGTGCGCCAGCACGTCCTGTTTACGCGGCTGCGGGTGCAGGAGGAGCAGCTGGAGCTCTCGCCACCGTGCTTGTCCCGCTGCCAGCGGCCACGGAGCCAGCTTGCTCCCACCGCATCGTCCTCGCCACGCCGCTGCTCGCGCAGGGGATGTAACTAGGGCATGCTGCACCCCGGCTATTTCTAGTACACGTAGGAGTCCTCCTAGGGAAAAAAAAACCCGCAAGTCTCTCCTTCAGAACAAGCTTCTCCAGTGTGGAGACACAGAACTGAGGAGCTACTTTTTTTTTTTTTTTTTTTTTTTTAACCTTAGTCACAAAGTGTAAAATGTATTCCGTAGTCTGTAATTATATGTTCACACCCTATTTCTCAAAAGATATCACAACCCTGCCATAGCCACATACACATGTACCAGCTTCTGCAACTGGTTTTTTTCACTGTGTCTGACAGAGAAGCATAAAATGCTAAACTACTTTACATGGAAAACACACCGTGAAGCTCTTCTGTTTAATCTACAAAGTAATAAACTGTGATGGAAGACAGAGGCTATCTTAAGTCTGCATCGCTGCTAATTGCTCCATCGCTTGCATGCTGAAAAAGAAGCAGCTGTACAGAACACACCGACGAAGGAACATCCCTGCAAACACTTACTGCAGAGTGTAACTTGTAAACTCGCTACTTGTAAAGAGGTCCAACAACCTTCACCTTCGCTACTGTTCAAAGAATTACATCTCAAATGTACGCATACACGACTCCTGGTATTTGCAGGGATACCGTTATATCATTATACTTCACGGCAACTTGATACAATGTATTGACACTTTTGCCATAGTATATATAAAGCATTAAAAACTGCAAAATAAGACTATACAATGAGTGTGCGTTGTCCCATGCAGAAAGGTCTACAGGTCAAGCACGGGAAAGCATCTTCTCCTGCTCTGTATGGGTAAGACCCACAGATGTGGGTACAGATGTGCCAGAAAACACACCTTCTGCTGCTGTAGTAAGAGATCTAAGAAGAGCACTATCTCTTACCGTAAGCAGAACGGCCCGGCACTTACAGTCTGGGGTAATAACGCACAGAAGATTGAATAACAGCAAAGGGCATTTTTTGGAGGCAGTCACAGAGTGTACCCTCTCCATTGCCTCCTTGCTTGGTACCCGTCTGAAGTGCCAGAAAGCTGGCTGCCTTTTAGACTAAAATCACTAAAATTGTGCCACTGTTAGTTACTAGACCTCATTGAAACTAGTAATACATAGAGTGAACCTAAATTTCTGCAAACTACTTCCTAACTGCCAAGAAGCATTTGCTCTTCCAAATTTTCCAGCTCTTTAGAGGTGACATTTTTAGCTCCCAAATGCCAAGACTCTCTCTCTTTTCTGTCAGAGCGTGGCTCTTTTAGACCTTTACCTGCAGGACCTCTGAATGACCACAGTGGTCATTAAGCGCCCTGCGCAACACAGAACATCCCTAAATTCAGCCAGGCTTGCTCCCGAGGGTGATACAGTTCTGCAGCGTCGTCCCTGGGAATGACAACCAAAAGGGACGTTACTGCCAATGGTTTCAGCTTCTCACCGAACCGCCAGCCCGTGGTAGGCAGCAGACAAATTGGCATCAGCTTGGGACCTCCTCAGACCCAGCAAAGGTGTCTGTAATCAGTTATTGCCTCAAGACTTCAGTAAAATTGAGAATCTCTTTTAAATTAAGGTGGAAATTCCACCTTTGTGAACTCTTTGCTGACACCCAGGTTACTATGTGCACTACTTTACTTGATACAGTTCACAGAATTAACCAAATTACCTAGAATCACGACTGGGTACTAGGAATTTCAAGAACACCGTTTGGCTTGAGATTTTTCTGTTTTGAAGCTACAACTCACGAAGCTTCTTTATTCTCTTTGTGTTAAATTCTGTTCCCAGTTCCAGATTTATTATACGACGATGAATACAGGAAACTTACCATTCTGCATGAACTCGGTGTACATGACCTCTTGTTCAACTAAAGACCTGTCACAGTGGATCAGCTGGAAAACATGACTTCGCATCTACCTCTGACATGTTTCTCTTTCAGAACTTTTGAAGTTATTTCTCCAAATCATACTTTGCTCTGTAAGCGTTCATAGATTTTAAGGGGGCATTAAGATCGTATTTGACCTCGACACTGCAAAGCACTTATCCCTCCAAACATGAACTCATACGTGGTAAACATTTTAGACTGCTCAGCCTCTCATTTTAAAAGCCATGTAGTAATAGGAGTTTCTTGTAGGCAAGATTAATCTCAGATGATTGCAGACACGTACGCCTCAGCTGGTCACCCTATTTCCCATCTCACTATCCTACCTCAGGCAACTTATTTTAGCATGAAACCGATTATCAACTCACGACGCTTTTTTCGCCTCCACCAAGTGTAAGAGTCTGCAGCAAACAGTTCACACACAGGTATTTAACTTTTAGAGACCTGCGTCGGGACAGATGAATCCTACCACAGCGACATTTTCTATTTTAATGTTTTTCACACGAGTAGCAGACTGGTCAGATATATCTAGGATATACATTAAAAACGACAGATATTTTCAGACAGCTGACTCCTATCAGGCTGTCTCGTAACTTCTCCTGCTTTCTAAAAATAAAACTAACACCAAGTATTTCTTCCCTTTGACATGAAACCCAAGACTATTTATATTTCCTCATGCCTTTGGGAAATGCCTCCATCTCTTTATTTTCCATTTTCTCTTAGAATGCTCTTTTGTGGCACGCGCCTTGTTCTTTTTCTTCAAAATAAATCAGCCTTTTTTTATTTTAACCAGAAGTGGAAAAGGATGAGTAGATATTCAGACATTTACCAAGAGTAATCGCCGTCGTATCAGTTGTGCTTGATCTCGCTTAAATTTTACATAGCCTTACAGATGGGACTTTTCCACCTCCTATTTCTCCACGGCTTCAGCAGCAGCCCCTCCACGGAGCACCAACCCGAGCTTCCCAATCCCCCACCCCAGGACTCCCACCGACACTCCCCTGAGGGATGGGATTTGCCCCTGTCCTCAACTGGCGAACAACCGAGCCGGCTCCAACTCTCGCTTGTGTCAAAAGCGGCCCCGCCTGCTCCCAGCGCTCAGGGTGGCACGGTGCTCGGGCACACACGCCTCGTCCCTGCCACCTTCGCTGCTGTCCCGCGCCCTTCCCTGGTCCTGGCCCCGGCTGTGATCCCCCGCGGGAAGTCCCTCCTGACCTACTCTCTGCGCTACATCGCAGGTCTCGTCACTGCCGCAGGGGCCTCCCCCCTTCCTCGTCCCTACCGAATGCACTCGCCCGTTCGCGCACCCGTCTGACCTCGGGCCTGCCTCACTCGTCTGTCCCTTTCCGCTTTCAAAACTCACCGTCACCGGTTCGTACCCCTGTAAAACTAGTGTCAAACTAGCATCCTTCTACAGGGTCGGCTGCAAACTCTGAAAAGAAAAAAACCCGAATAAACGTATCCCCAAACAAAACCGAAAGGAACTACCAAGAGGGTTGGAGGGACCTGCTGAAAGCAATTTGTTACCCCTGCTATCACAGTGCCGAACACTTCATTACTTTTCATAAACACACTGAGCTCCACCTTGCACCGCTGGCTTCTTCCCTTTGCTACTCCTCCTCTCTTGATGGCCAGAAACCTCTTTCTCATTTCCAGCGTATTACGATTTAATGTACGCGTGCTTCGTTTTTCTCACTAACTGTGGACCTCTCCTCAATTCAGGGGCGAAGGAGGATTTTTATCTTCCCGCTTCTCCATTAATCCAGTGCATGCCCAATACATCTGTCCGCTTCGCTCATCAACAAGGTGACCCCTGATTTGTACACAAAGGGTGAGATGTCCAGGCCACAGATGATCTCCTTGGTTCCCTGCCCATACACAGTGACTAATACAGGTGGCATCAGGTGGTTCCTGAGGGGTGGAGGTCCTCTTTGCTTGGCTTTCTCACAGCCATCCCCTGACACGGTAATTCCGCTGCTCTGCTCTGTCCTCCCTTTTCTTCCCTAAACCTGTGCGTGCGCAGTGCTGCCTGTCCCCTCTGTTGGTAATACACCTCTGGAAAGGGCCGAGGGTCAGATGTCCATGCTGAAGCGGACACATCTGCTAGCGGGTTTTCATTCCATCGGGCACAAGCTATTGGCCATCAGGGTGTCACGAAGCTGACAAAGACCTTGTCTGAATCCAGCTCTTCATGATGATCTAAAGAAAAGATCAAGGCAACTCCTGGATCCCAAAGGGCTCCACGGTTCAACAGCATCATTCTTCTTATTCAATATTCACAAGGTCCTGAAAGAGAGTCCAAAGCCACTTGTGCTGCCAACTCCTTAGCATGCTTATGGGCTTCAATAGGTGTTTACTCAAGTAATAATGTGTAATATTTAAGTTCAACTTAATAGGTATTTACTCACTCCGAAAAAACAGGACTAGTTGTTTTAAAAATGAAAACGATCTGGCTTTATTTCTTCTTCTTTAAAGTAATAAATAATGCAGCACTAAAAATTGATCATAACATACTCTAATACATTCTACCAAAATCTATTTTTAACTAATCGCACAGGCAGCAGACAGACTACACAGAAATGAGAAAACCGCTGCTGTAGTATTTTAGGAGCAGCCATGCAGTGACTGTTTTGAATAGCCACTCAATTTTACCTTTCAGCAGGTCTGAGCTACTGCAATCATCTGTGTTTTTCACTTCCTACTTTCAGGTCATTTTCCTTCTCTTCTTGAATTTCAGAAACTGCCAGAATAGGCTTACGCAGAGGAACCGCGAGCACAAAGGAGGGAAAGGCCAAGCACAAGTTGTGCGTTACCTGTGAAAGTGCCCGTATTCCTCTTGTAGGGGTGTTACTTCTCCAAACCCGCATTTTCTTAGGCGTCTTCCCCCAGCTTTTTTTTTTTTCTTTTAACAAAACCTGCCTTGTATTTTCCTCTTACACGTCATGCGTGCCCAAATGAAGCAAGATGAGGCATCCTGTTAGGCGAACGTGGCCACTGCGCGCGGGGCCCGGCTAGCACTTCTGCAGCAGGTTCCCCAGCAGTTACCCCTGCTCTGAAACCCCTCCTCTCCCAAAACCTGGCGCTCCAGTTCAGACTCCCTCCCCAGGGGAGAGATGGTCCAATGCAACATCCAGAACTTAACTCAAACACGGAAAGGTACCGAATTCATGTTCATCAAGGTTACTCGCCAGACACCACACTTATAACACTTGTCTCAGTTTTATAAAACTCACTGTACTTCTAACTTCTCTGAGAAAATCTTAATGTTCCTGACTTTTGACTGCTTACTGCTTCCTTAATTTTCCTCTTATCTGAATGCTCTCACATAAACAGACATACATACTACTGTGTGTCACTGCAGACAATATTGCGCTAAAAGTGAAGTCAGTCCAAGTTAACAAATCCCTGCCTCAAGCTGAAAGTCACGACAGGGACAACAAAGGAACAAATAAAGAAATGAATAGATGTTGCCACTGCTGTTACGTGGGCAGCCTCCTGCACGCTCGAAGCCAAAGACTGGCATTTCTGGTGGGCAATAAATCATACACTGAGATAAAAATATGATGTTTGTATAATTCGAGGGAAAACAGTTGGAGCAGCTAGAGATGTCCAGACGCAATTATTTCAAAGAACAGAATCCCAAACAAGTACATCTGGAGCTCTGCACTGCACCGCATTGTTAAAATTTTATAATGGAAAAAACCAGACTCACGTGAGCTGCGTGTACATGCTAAGCACCGTGAAACAAACTCATTTTCCCCCAAATGCTACAAAATGCCTTGACCTCAGAAAAATTTTCCTATGTTTAAATAATAAATATATGCCCCAAAAGACTTTCACTCAACTTGTCAAAGTATCATTTGTTGAATAATTAAAAGCAAGAACACAAAAGGAAGTTATCATATCAAACATAGTTACATTTTTAAAATTGCAATGATATGAAAGCTCAAACATCCTATAACAGGAAAGGACATATGCCTCGATATTTGTTATATAAAAGAAATAAAGCGTTTGCCTTTGCTTACTGCTCATGTTATGCACTACTGCCATCTAGCAGGCTACCAGAGGAAGTCAGGGGCTGGGGGGGGGGGTGGGGGTGGCGTGGGGGGGTGAGGGGGGGAATTTCTAAAAAAAACCCAAGCCAAAAACAAACCCAAACCTGAGATTTTCCATTTCTTCCCATTGGCTTCTCGTATATGACCATGTGATCTCAAACTCTGTATGCCAGCCTGCCAGAAGTCGTCACCGTCTACACAGAAACAACATGCTATCTTAAGGGACCACAAAATGTTATTAAAAGTAAGCCAAAGAGTTGGTTAAGGTTCATATGAGACTTAGAATAGAGTTCCTTTATATTTTCCAGGGTAATCTTTTTGGCTTTGCTTCCTCGCTGCCTTACGCTTTAAGAAAACAAAGTTTTGCCATGTATTTTGTAACATCAGTTGTTTCAAGGCAATTCAAAGGGTCTTTTCTTGACGCTGCTTGAGATTTGTTGCGGGCTTTAACATTGGAAACGCTCACTCCTTGAGTTAATTCTGAAAGTTACAGCTACTTACATGTAACTCACTGTCTTCAGACCAGATAACGTGATTGAATTGAGGCTTTTGATTCCTGGGTGTCTAGCATGAAAGAGGCAGCAAGTGGTTTAAGTTTGCCTTTAATACTGTGACAAGCTATTGCTATTCAAATACCTTCTCTAGAGAAATTACTCTTCATATGGTCAAGGATCGTTTTGGTTAATTTTTCCAGCCTGGTGCAGGTACAAGGCGAGATGCCCAGTCCTGCATCCCAGAGGCCAAGGCTTGCCGGTACCTCTACGCGGAGCAGCATGGCACCATACACGGGCTCGCGAGATGCCCAACGCTCTTCTGCCCAGGGCTCGCACCCAGCAAGCATCCCACCCTGACGACGCGCCTGAGAAAGGAACTTGCACCTCCGTCTCCTTTTTTGGACTTTTCCATGTCAGGTTCAAATCGCTCTTTCCGTTGTTAGAACAGAATTTTCTACAGTAGTATTTAATTTGGGACTTTATGGAATTTTTAGACTAAAACTTTCAGTCAAAAAACCCCATAAAAATTGTTTAGGTACTTACTATTCACAGCGGCAGTGCCTTCCTACCTGTTCCCCCATTCCCTTAGAAACTGCAACTAAAGCTTTTCCAATCACTAACAAGAATTTTGCATAGGCTCTTATTTGTAACGTTGTTGTATACTGGCACTAAAGATGTAAATAACATTTGTTTCCCCTTCCCACCTTCCTTCTCAAAAGCTTGCTTTTAACCAACAAAAAAGACCGTTTCCTACTACCTTCCAGATTTTCCAGTTCATTTTCTCAGTATATTGCGACTCTTCTCCCTGTTTACAAGTTCAGCAAGTTTCCACGAGGAAGAAAGGGAACGTGAGACAGAAAAAGCCTCGCCAGCCGTGCTGAGGACAGCCCTCTGCCCTGCCAGGTGGCTTCCCGGCGTTAAGATGGGTAGACTGGACAGGAAGCCCTTTTTGGGGACACCAAGGAGTATCTGCGAGAGGGAGCGACTGGTGCTTCTGCTTTATGCAGAAGGAGAAATTAGCTTGAGTAGGTGCCACAGGACATTTTGGTCTAAGGAGAATCTGTCTCCTTTGGGAGTGGCGGCCGCCTTTGTGGGCACCTCGGCGAGGAGAAGTGCTCTGTTGCTGCACATCCTGGCTCCCCCCTCCCTCCCTCCCTCCCGAGGGAGCTGCCATGCACAGCGTCTCAAATCCCCGTTAAGCATTTGGCATGTTTGTATTTTACGCTATGTTAACTACTTTTTGAATTCTGGGGCAAATATTTTAATTGTCCTTTTGTTTGTGGCACTCAGATGTAACATAACTATTTTTATTTTCACGTCATTGTATTTTTACGGATTTTGACAAAACTGAAAGCTACTGAATGATTTCGTAATTAATATCTGCATAATTGCCACCTAATTTAGTGTGAACGCTGATGCATAACTTAAAACAGCTGTGCTAGATAATCACAAGCCTTAGCATGAGACAGCCTGTTGATCTTATATTTCTTTTCAGACGTGCCCTCTGAGTATTTCATTTTTCTACTGGACATGCCTTTTAATTTTTCGTTCTTGGTTAAAGGTCACATAACCAGTAGAATAACGCCGTCACTAAATAATACCTTTAAGCAGCGTTCTCTGTAATGCTATTTTTATACTGTCGGTCTTTGGCCCGTTTTCATTCCTACAGTAAATGAAGCCATACACTGTTCTGCACTGAAGTGACGTGAGCAAGACTATTTTCTTTAAAATCATTTGGGATTCGGTAATTACCCTGTAATAACCAAGAACTAAGGAAGCACCCACTGAGCTCGAGGACACAGATTTAGACACAGAAATCCTGGCATCTTAACCTCCCGTGGCAGTCAACGGGGTGATACAACCTAGTCAGTAAGCCAGTGGAGCCTGGAGGTCACTTCACGTGATCCCCCACTGCAGGCTCAGGTCATTTGCTCACCAGGCTTTTAGTACCATTTGGGCTCGGGTCTCCTGCCTGTCATCCAGCTGCCAGTTCAGAGGCGTGCAGATTTGTCTGTAGGCCCTGTGTGGCATCTGCCAACCTAGGCATCCAAGGTGATCTTAGGACAATCTTAAATGTCAGTAGACACACGTTTAGGCAACTGAACCAAGCCCCGCACGACTTCTGAAGCGCGAGCCATACTGTTCTCCAGAGTTCATCTGACTGTGCTGATAACCTTCACAGTCTACAACAGGTACTTAAACTTCGAGCTCGCATGTGGACACCCATACTCAGACACCAACACTTAGGTGTCTTAATTTCGGGCTCAGTCCTAACCTTTTAATCCTTGTAGGACTCACCAATGCATATATGTAAATGAAGCAATAGTAAGAAGAAATTTAAAGAAGGAAGAAGAAAATTTAAAGAAATTTAGTAATTAGAAATTTAAAGCCCCCCAAAGCAGGTGTTGGCATTATTCAAAATGGAAATTCAGTCCCAGAATTCCGAGTAACACCTCTCTCAAATAATGTTCGACCATCCTCTATGAAATCTTATGGCTACCCGTGAGTGAAGCTGAGCAGGTAACGGCTCCCTTGCTTGCTCGAGTACTGCTAGTCCACTAGCTACAGGAGTAATAATTAAAAGCTTTGCTAAAGATCTCTGAAGTATACCTTTACACACAATTACTATGTTAGTATTTTAAATACGATGTTTTCCATACCTCAGCCCACATGCATGCACTAGAGGGAGCTAGGACCAAGCCCTCCGTATACATCCCTTAACGCTGCCCCTCGCTGTCCTTTCACGCTACTTGGAACTTTGCCGGCTCCATCCTCCACGAAAACGTTGTCACCGTCCCCACACAACAACTGGACCTAATTTCATTACGGATCTAACCCTGAAGCGACATTAAGCAGCTGCGGCCTCCAGCCCCGCTGGGTGGGAAGGGCTGGAGCAGCTGGGAAGGGGGCGAAGAGGAGAAGGGGAAGGACCTCTCACCTCTGACCGCTCATGCTCCTGGACTCCTCACGTGCTTTTGGAAGTCCACCTGCCTTTCACTGGAAAGCCCAAGCTCAAGTCCCCCCCCTCCATACCCTCTCATCACAGCTTTGCAGCTAGACTAAGTAGGGACGCCCCCTCACAAGATGTCCACAGGCAGCGAGCAGCAACACCACCAGCTCTTGTATCGACTGAGCCAGTTTTTAACCAGGATTTGTAAAACAGGGTTTGCTAAAGCACTTTTGCTCCATCCCGTTTTCATTGCACTGAGCCAAAGCGGTTCTCCTCCCCTCCAAAGCACAGTGCCAGAAAATTATTTTGGTTTTAAAACCTAACTTCCCTAAGTCCGGAAAAGCAAGAGACTTCCAATTTTCCATGTATTCTTAACTGGTGTCACCCTGCATGGATGTACTACGGTATAACCTTTAACCCTACACAATCTTCTCGCGTGCCTCCTGCCATACATTGAACACACAACGCGCAGAGTTGCTGGCCAAGCATGACCAACTGTCTGTGTGTCAACGCAGGCACATTTTGAGCTGTTGCTCGTGGTATTTTCAGAAAGAGAGGACATACAGAAGTCATGACACATAGTTCATCTTTTTCCAAAATACAAGCTGACAGCACATACTAAATAATTTACTGGACCCAACAGAGTTGTTAGGTTTTTTTAGCCGTCAGCTGAGACTCCGTAACTTTTGGGATGTTGACTTTTCCTTCCGCTGGTGCTTCAAGGACACCGGGATCATCACACTCAACCCAAGGAAGTCCAGCAATCTTTCCCCAGGCCAGAATACCAAGCCAAATGATATTCAGCTAAACGACTAAGCCCTGCTACAACTGTCTTTTCATGCCTGGCATTGTGAGGAGAAGCCGTAGGAGCCGAAATGGGACGGGCCGAAGGCTGCAGGCTGATTTAAAAAGTGCGGTAGAGACACTGGAAAGAGGAAACCGTATCCCACAGATAAGTAAAGCAGTGTGGCACAGACCAGGAAAGGAAATTTTATCTACATGGGAACAAAAAAAGTCCTTTTCTGAAATACACAGGAGAGTTTAAATCCATACAAGAGGACACAAACAAAGGACGTTATGACCATGAACAAAGTCTTAACCCAAGTTAATTACCTGTTCCTTCTGTGTTTCTTGGGCTAAAGAAATACTGAGAGTCAGGACCACGGAGTTGTTACGGGGCCTTTTCCAGTGTTGCAGCTTTGTCTCCAACTCTTAAGAGGTTGTAAATAAACAGCAAACTTGGAGATTTGGCTCTTACAAAGAAGTAGCTACTACTACTTTCCCTACTTTCAAATACACAGGTTTTTACAGTAGCTTTTAAAGATTTGCAGAGACTAAACCAAAGACAGGAGTGAGAAGACAGCAGTGGCACACGCTACAGAAGCCAACGAGAAAAGCTGCCGGGGTGGGACTCATCTCCTCCACGGGCAGCGGTGCAGAGCTTCGGTTACGCACCCACGCTCCTCCCGCAGGCAAGAGAAGGAGGCAGGACCCTAATGGCTGAAGTCACACAAGCGGGAACCCATCCCCGTGTTAAACCACCCTTTAATTTCAGCACGGAGTTATATGTATACACACACACAAATATTATGGCAACTAAATAAATAGACAGACACTTTTTACCACTCCTGTTAAATTCAAAACGCTCTAATCCTCCAATGCAAATAAGATGAGCGCTGGGAAAGGAGGGGCTCTGCCTGCTGTCCCGCTAGATGTGAAAAGGGCACCAGGGCACACCTTTGTCTCCCCAGTGGCACTACTTACTCGCGTATTCCCGTTAACTAGAAAAGAAAGACCGCTTACTGGTCCTTTTGTAGGTGTACATGTGCTTATTCTACTGCAGCCACAGTCGGCCCCTCTGGTGCTCGGGGTGCGGGTGGCAGAGCTGCCCCGGCCGCATTCCCGTGCTGGAGAGGGTCCTCAGCTGACCCCCTCCCCAAACCGCCCTGTTTTCTCATAGTCCCTTGGCATCTTCAGGTGCCTCTGTCACCAGTTCGGGATCACAAAACTACACCGGGTACCACCAAACATTTTTCTGCTGCAGATGCTGTTCTGGGAAGGACAGTGATACGCACCATTTGCCTGCTGTACTTTCCTCCTCGTCCCAAGCACTTGTTTCATTAAAACAAGCCAGCTCTCAGAAAAGAACACACAAAACAACCACCTTCTTTTGATGAAAACACTAGAAGCACAAACACCACGATGTTGGCAAACGAGCCTTTCCAAAAATACATAGAAAACAGACTGGTTTGTGTTTCTTTAAGAAAGTAGGGTGTATTTCAGAGGTAGTATATTTTTCCTGAATTATTATAAATAAACCTTTGCGGCAACTTCTGTTTTTCCATGGGATACTTAAATAGTTTTGGGACCGACAGTAAAAAAAAGATAAATCTGCGGGTATAACATTATTAAGCTAAATATTTTCACTGATTTCTTTCTAATTCCTTGGCGGCTGGAGGGGAAAGAATCCATGGGCGAGCGTTTCTACTAGGTCTGCAACAGCTTGTCGGTCTGGCCAGGAGCAACGCAAGGAAAGGGGACGGGGACGTAGCCCTTTGCTTTCTCTTGGTGAGCAAATCTGCTTGCTTCCTCCTCAGTTTGACTTCTCAAAGCCTGAGGGAAAACAGCTCTCAGGTGGAAGTGCCCGGGCACGATCCCAGAGCGACGGAACAGTCAGAGCGACCCAACTGCTGCGCAAACCCCTCTCCTGGCAGATGCCGGGCGCATCCCGGTGGGAATCTCTACAGCCCCAACCGGGGAGTCAAAGCTACACGTGCCCTGAGCTGCAACAGCTACATCGCCTCTGGGGGAAACCCTACCAAAATGAAAACTGCCATTAACGTAACAAAGCGCAGAAGAAAAGGCGAAAGTATCATCTTTCCTGGCCTGCCTCTGCCAATAACCCTAGGGGTTCTTTGTAACAAGGTCCTTCCTTAGGGAAATGTAATTCCCAGGTCAAATAAAAGGCACGCTTTCAAACATAAAGCAGGCATAGTCATAAATATCTCGAGTGCTCTTTTTGGTCACTAGCATTTACAGAAAACATTCAATTTTGTTTCTCTCTGTTTTTTTTTTGCAGCTGCCTCGTCCCGCTTGTGATTTTAGACAGCTTCCATGCTTACAAATGAGTCGCTTCCACACACCGCATGGAGAAGGCCACGTTAACAGGCCTGAACGTTTGAAACCTGCGATGGTCTTCCTTTTGAACTTAGGAGTTAATAATAGACTTTTGTAAGTAGTCCAGCACTATGGTGATTCTATCTCCAGCTGGGTTAATTACACAATAATTAGGTACAAACATCGCAACACAAAACACAGCTACATCATTATTTGCAACAAATGTTAACTCTAAATAAGTGCAACCTGTCCCACAAACACTTGCTATAAACGACTTAAAAATAAAAGTAAAATTTGATGGGGTAAACACAGAAAAAAAAAAAAATTCTCCGGGAGAATTTTTTTTGTTAAAAAAAAAAAAAAAATTAAAATAAAAATCTCAGCACTCATTTAGAGTTCGGGATCTTGTGAAAGAAAGCTTTAAAAGGAGCAAACCTGATTTGCTGTGGCTGTTGCGGCGAAGGGAACACTTGTTGCAGGAGTTGTTGCTGCAGAGACAGTGGCGGCCGTAGCGTTGTGCATCATGGGTACTTTCAGGAGGGGAACCATGGAAGCAATGAACAGGAGGGTGCAGCATTATGGTAAGAGAAGTGGTATTTTTGGCATGGTGAATATCAAGAGCGGCAAGCCATCGTCATGGGTTAAACCGGCAGATGGCATGCAATCACAGTGCAAAGCGAGAAAGCGTGGCGGAGAAATAAAAAAAAAAAAAAAAAAAAAAAAAAAAGGGAAAAAAGCTTATTACAAGTACAATTAAAGGAAGGTTGTCAACACAATCGGCGATTCCCAGAAAAAAGAGCAAGGACCATTGAAAACGTGGGTGTTAGCTCTAAGAAGAGGATTACTTGTGCAAACGAGGTCTCTACCAAAACAGCCTGTTACCTGAGAATTGTTACATGGGCAATTTGTTTTCCCCCAGTATCGATATAAATCAAATTCTACTACAAAAAGAAAAATACAGTGGGTTGTACTGGGAAGGAAACGGATAAACATTTATCTTAATTTTTAAACACAATTTAAAGATGAATTATTTTCATGTATCTTCATTTTGAAGTAAGCCAGATACTCGCTGACTTCCTTTATAATCCAATTGATGCATTTTTTTCCACTAGCACTGCATAACTGTTAGACTTTATCAGAGTTAAATTGCCATCTGCTTTGAGGCAAAAATCAGGAGAAGGATGATAATAATCTTCCTGATTTAAATACTACTTTGTTTGATCTAAAAAAGCAAAGCCGATTTTGTGGAAGTCGCTGCTTTTGCTCATTTTAAGAATGAATTTTAATCAGCATCTTCACAGGAGAATTACTAACTTGATGTTTTAAAGTCTTGGTATTTTAACTGCTTATCTGAGTAGTCCCCCCCCCCCCCAAAAAAAATCATCACTGGGATAGGGCTATAGAATAGAAGAAAGATTACTTTTCCATCTTAGAGGCTGTTGCACTGGACTTCCATTTTGCATGTCCAAAATGTTAATTCCAAGCTGCAAATATATTTGAAGGAGGAGAGAGATTCAGATCCTGGGTTTCAACAGAACCCCTGTGGATCAAAGTAGGCATTTCTGGGAAACGCTGATAAAACTTTCTAACACACAGCAAAAAGGAGAAATAGGCACACCACTATGAAACTTTAAAACACTGATGAAATTTGCTGGCTTTTTCCAGTATTTTATGTTTTTATAGTACTAGACATTATAAAATATAAAGCGAAATAAAACTTCGAAAACTGAAAAGCAGACTGGAATTCATGGTATTATGCTTTTGCAGTGTAGTTGTTATAGCAGGTGATATCACATCTAAACTGCAGCTTTCATCTACAGATCTAAACACTCTGCAAAGTCAACCAAAAAGACAAGCGAACCTTTAGTTCTAGTCAGCGTCTAAATCTTGCCTAGGATTTTTGAAACAAGTGAATATACATCATATACAGTACAAAAAAAGAGATCAATAAAGAAATTTGGAACCTACCAATACTGGTAGCGGGTGTCATGCACAAAACTGACCCTGCGTGTCATGCAATGATAGGTGAAAAAAGTGGATAAAGGGAAGAAACAGGTTAGCTGTTTAGAGTTAACATTCAAAGTGAGATTCAAGCATAACCACAGAGAAGTAAGTTAGTTAAATGAAACTGTAAGGTCATTCATAGTTTTGCTTTAACCCAAAAAAGGTGATTATGTTCTTGCTAAACTCCTGAGTACGCTGTGTGACTTTTGGCATGCTTCTGTGTATACACAAGATACTTCATAAACTTTTTTATTTAGTACTTTTATCCTTTCACTTACTACTTTTGCAGCAACAGGTTTTTGTTTCTAGAAACATCTTTGGTCAAGTATCACATCATTTGGGAGTTTTAGAACTCACTGCATAATTCAGACAGCTCAATGTTGCGCAGATCAACATCCACCAACTTTTTGATGTGCAGCAGAGAAAGGAGTTAAAATGGAATTAGCCGATACTGTTCTGCAAGGGCTTTGCCTAATTTGCTTTTGATGTTAATGCACTCGTTCTTAACACAAGCCCGGAGGTGGAGAGGTGCTTCTGACCAAAGAAAACACTGCTGTGACAATTCCCCAAGCTAAACACTTCAAAGCGCGTACCATTCCAGCAAACGGCTCCTAAGGCACCTCAACGATGCTCTGAAGGACTGCTCGCCTGCCACGCAGTTTAGTTTTGGTGCCTAGTCCGCCTTTAACCTTTCTGGGAAGACCGAATGAAGAAAGAAAAAAGAAAAAAAAAAATAAAAAGAGAACAGCGTATTTTCAGGACAGCGCATATAGCAAGCTGCTGAAGGTGAGCAGGTAAGGAGACCAGTGCCAGGTACGTGCGTATTTGATACAAAGTCAGATATGCTTCCTGTATTCCTGCTTCATTACTGCCGCAGCCCCTTATCGGACCATCGCAGCAGCAGCGTAACTATGAATGACCTTACCCAAGAACAGTCCCCGGAGAACACACAAAGTTCCTCCTCTAGAGGCTACAGAAACACTAACAAACAGCAATGGGAAGAGAGAAAAGATCTGTTGTTTTTAAGATCATTCACCAAACAATAAGGAGAGGGTGACAAAGCAATCAAACTGATGTAAAACAAACAAAGTGCAGAACTTTGGAGGTAAGCCATGCTAAGTCAAGCCCCACACTTTTTATTAGGGGAGCAAGTGGTTAGAAAGCAGAGAAGTTATATAAAACAATTAAGTTTTATATATATTCCAGCAGCAAAACTTGTCTATAATTTTAACACACACACACACACACACACACAAAGAACACATTTGAAAATTATACCAGTTCAGAAAATATCACATAATCATTTCAAATCCAACAGATAATGTCATGCATTGCTCCTTAGACCTGGGTGGCATGACAGTCCTTACACCCACCAAATCCAGCCTTCCCAGGAAACGTGGGAATATCAGACGTACCATCTTTTAACGAAAAGCTCATGACGCCCGCTCCTATAGAGGGGGTTCCCCCTTCCTAACCCCCTCCCACACCCCGCTCCTCTCTCTAACATCCTTTCTAGGTGCTGATAATGCTCGCAAAGAGCAAAAGGTTCAGCACTTTGAGAAAGGTTTTCTACTCTGGGCTTGGGCTCCATCTGCTAAGTTATCCCTCTGTTTCTTATTTTTTTCACGCACTTGTTTTGGGGCTTGCTAACAGCCTGGCCCTTAAGGTTTGGTGCTAAGATCCACCCTTCCTACCATCCAAAATTTGTAAGATAAAACTGTAATTGCAACCATTAGTTGAAAAGAGGGATGGACAATAAAAAGCACAAAGAATGAGCTACTTAAGGAAGCGTGAGCACTCCAAAAGTCTGGAAAATAGCCAAATGCTATTTCACCGAAAAAGGTTTAAACTACTGTATTTTCCATAGTTAATTTAAAATCCTTGGCAACTGCAATTAATAGCGGTAAGCCCTGAAGGGGAGTGCTTGAGGGAAGGAACAATGCATATCATACTGCACATTCTCAGCGTTACAATGTAAAATAAATTTGTGGAAATTTCTGTACGTTTGTAAGCACAGGGCAGTCTTCCATTCATGTCCCAATAGGCAGTCTCACAAATTATTTATTTTTTTCAAACACTCCCATAAACGTCAGTATGTTTTCTGCCACAGATATTCTGGTGCTCCAATGTGCTAAAAAGACGGCATGCTATAACTTACTATTATAAATACAGGGGCAGGCTCCAAGGTTGTTACTCAGGCCTTATAGCAAAATTCCATGAAGTCAAAGCCATCTGTGTTTGTTTTTATCTTTAAAAACATATGGGAATGCTGATAGATGGCGGAATCATCGTGTGTTGCGTTTCATTCCTTGTTTAACCGACATTATTTCTATAAACTAAAATAACATCGCTGAAATGTCAAGTGCATTTGCAAACACGTAGTTTTAAATGATTCTGGAAGTTCACACTCGATAACATTCTGATACTAAAAGATGTAATTTGTTAATTACAAATGAAATCACAGAATTCACTAGGCAGGATATTTACCTTTGGGAAGTTTGGAGTGGGGGTGACTGACGTAATTGAGAGGGTTATGTTGTTAACTGTTTACACGAGCACCTAGCACATTCTTTCTCTCGCAGTGTTAAAGAGAAGCCCTGCCACCAGCCACGGTGCAGTTCAAGCCATCTCTCGGTGCTCTGATTTTTACAGAGTTCCGAGCACTGAAATGCAAATGACGTTCGCTTGTCTTCGGATCACCCCTACGAAGAATTACAACCCCGGCTATTAGCCGCAAATGATAGGAAAAGTTCTGGTGGCGTTCCAAAATGGAAACCACGAAAAGGCATCCGATGCCGCAAAGCCCTTTAGAGCAGCTCCGGGCAGCAACGTGCTTTGCCAGCGCTCCCACGCCGGTACGGACTGGAAGGTTACGGCTGGTGCTCCCCTTCTCGCCCCGCTCGTGTGGGGCTGGGGTAACCCCCGCGGCCGCAAACCAGCACCGGAGGGAGCAGGAGGACGCATGTGCCTTGGCCACGGCACGCTTCCCATGGCACCTCTGAAGCGTGATGCTTCTTCCCAGCGTTTTTGTTAGCGGAACTTTGCCCTCTCGTCTCCCAGGAGAGCGCTGGCAGAGAAAAGTCGAGCTACAGCCAATTTAAGGTAGGGGAAAAAAGGGGCAAACTCTGGACAACGATGAACGAGGCTATGAATGTGAAAAGCAGCCTAACGGCATGTTGCAGTTTCTGCTTGGATTCTCCTACTTTGCAGGAGGAACTAAAATAACGTGTAAATATCTGTGCAGACTTCGCCTCAAGCCGGGCAGGGAGCGTACTAAAACCTACTGTTCAGTGCAAGTGCCTGACACGGAGGCTACCTAAGGAACACAAAAATCGGTTCAATGTGGGTACAACGTACCTGTTGGGATAAACGCTGCATGCTGCTGCAACTGAGCATTGGCAAGAGCCTGTTGATAGTGCAAGACACTGGGATTGAAAACGGCACTGGCACCATTGCTCTTTTCAAGTGCTTGTCTCTTTGGTAAAGGGTGAAGAACACCAGGGGGAAAGGCCTGTAAATAAGAAAGTTAGTTAAAATGGCGTCATTTTTAAGATGCTGTCCGTGACATATACATAAATACAAAAACTTATTATTTTTTAAAGCAGCTAAAGATGCCTCGCCATGCATATTAACTCAAAGCACAGCAATGTAAAATGAGTGAAATTTTGTTATTGATAGCAAAAGCATGGTACTATTAACCTAAAACTGTAGCAGCACAACTACTGAAAAGAAAGGCCTTTAAAGCAACGAAAATGGCATTGCCTTTAAACAGGTTTTCAAATATTATAGGGAGAAAAAACCACTTGTGTTTCATTGCCAAATATTTTCTTTTTTCAATTTAAATATAATTTCCTATTATTATAGAGATTAATGGATTACGTTAAGCGTTTTCAATTACAGAAGCAGTTTTATCTCAATTCGACTTTTCATGAGAGGATATTTAAAAAATGAAACCATGTTAGGAACCGAACTAAATCGTCTGCATTTATTACGTATGAGAATGAGATGGATAAATAGAGTTTCCGGTAAATTAACGAGTATGTGAAATCATTTCCGGTTGATGTTCAAAAGTAAAGCGATACAAATTTCATTAGTTGCTTCTCTGAAGGAAAAAAAAAAAAAAAAAAAGCTACATGCAAAGCAAAAGGTGAAAGGTCAAAGTACCAGGTCTACAGTTGCTTCGAGAGGTCGCTTCATTGCTTTGGCAGTCGACTGAGTCTTTTAATAACAGGCAGCGAGCACATGATGGCAGTGGGCCAATGGGATTCAAGCGAATTAACATACAGGTAAACAGCAAGCAGAGGTGCATCATGGGAACGGCATTGCATTTGTGGATAGGTGAGAAGGAAAAAAATATTCTGAATGCAATATACAACATACAAAACACTAGGCATGCACAACAACAAAAATGTCTTCTAAAGAAATGAATATTACATTTCGAATTAGTACCGAAGCAAAAATGCATCTACTATACCTTAGTTAAAAGCATATAAGAGAGTAAAATATAGATGTTTGAAATTCAGGAAAGTTGAGTAAAATAGCAGCTTGCAGACACTATTAAGCATTGTATAAACACTTCACAGAGATGCAGAAAGTTTTAAGGATACGCCTACAAGAATTCCTGATAAGTTAGTTAAGTCACATTTTGAAGCGGAAAAATCAATTTGGAAGGCTGCATTTTCAAATACAAAGCACTAGTGAAAATTGTAATGCATTACAAATGCTATTAATATCAGTGCTTGCAAGGTGAGGGTCTTTTAATTAAGAGAACGGTGTCATTCAATAAATTTGGGGTTCAAAATGAGAGAGGTTCTCATTTTCCAGTACAAAGCAGAATAAATAATATGTCTAGTTACACTAACTTATCATTAATTCCCTTTTTTTTCCCCTACAGCTGGGTCATTTCTGTAGTTTTTTTTTTTCCTTTGTAACTTACCACATTACATTGAGAGGGAAAAAAAGTCTTTCAGAATTTAAAACGTATTTCTAGATTTTCCTACAACCTTCAGTACTAGCTTCAGGAGCAGGGAGTAAAAATACTGCTCTCAGTTCATAAGCGAACATCAACATATGAGTTATAACACTAGTCCAGCATTATTAATTTCCTTTAAAAGAAAGTATTTAAGCATAGTACATAGGCATATACATTTATGTATACTTCCACAATAAGATCAAACTTATGGCTGACATGATGGCATTATGTAAAAAAATCTTCTCATATAAAATAATACTTTCAAGTTTTATGGTATAAATAATTCTTACAAACCTTTAGAAAGGAAAGGAAGATTTACTTAGAAATCAGAATTTTTTTACTTTGTTTTTTTTAAACACAGGCTGGTATTTAGCTCTTTTTAGGATATGCAGATTATGTCATATCTTGACATCAGTATGTGGAAATAGGGAACAAAAGTGAAAAAAAAAAATGCCTACAAACAACTTATGGTCACAAGATTAGCTAATGCCAACAGGGTATTTTGCAGGACAGCCCTCACTTTGCCTGTTCCTTGTTCCTGGCTCTGTTGCATCTACGTTGCACAAGGCTTCTCAACGCCCTCCCCATCTCTTCTTCAGCACACTTCTGGATTACGCACCCTGATCTACAGGATCTGCTCATCGGTCTGGGTCCAAGACTCAGACATCAGAAGAAACACTTGCTGCAAAGTGAGGATCTGGTGAGCTTTCTTGTGTCTTAAGCATGGCGCTGTGCAGCTGACGTGGTGTCCCCCACGGGCACCCCCGCAGAGGACCACACTCGGTCTGCACAGGGCCCAGCCTCAGATCCACTCTGCATCCACCACAGCTGGAAGTCTCCACAGAGGTGAAGCATTACAACTAATAACAGCATTATGCGACGATGAAGTCCACAAATTCAAATCAACATCATTAAGAGTAAAGCATTTCAGTTAATTACCTCTATTATCCAAATTCAAATCTTATGATCTCACTTGTTAACTTATTATCTCTGTGTTTATGACTGCCTTTCTCCACTTCTTCTCCATGCTCTTCTTAACCTCACCTCCCTATCTGGAAGCTTTTGCTGGCTTTCCCTTCCTCTTCCACAGCAAATTCAGTCTCACAGTCTTCCCAACCTGAAGGCTTTCACTTGATCTGTTTCTAGACCTACTCATCAACCTTGTTTCCACGTAGTCTCCCCCTCTTTTTAGGCTTTCAAACCGACTGTCCATTCTTGTCTCCCACCTTCACCTTTTCTTTCGTTTTGTCCTGACAGTAAAACCCCCTTTGCCTTTTTCTGTTCCATCAGGTTATCTCCTGCTCAACATTTGATCTTCTACATAACTAACTACAGAAAAAAAAAAAAATAAAATCAATAGCTACAGACTGGAGAGGAAAAAGCTACGGAAAGGAAATAAAGGTAATAATAAAACTGATGAAGCATACTGAGGCGTAGTATTTGTCTGCTGTATGTCACACTGGTATGCTGTAACGTCTCCTGGAATACGAGCAAGATCCACACAGTGGAGGCCTGCATGGATGTGCAAGGAGCTCCTGACTAAACTCAGACGCAAGAGGGAGGCACGTAAGAGGTGGAAGCAGGGATACATGGCCCAGGAGGAACAGGGACATAGCCTGAGCACGCAGGGATGGGTTAGGAGAGCCAGAGACCACCCGGAGTTGAATCTGGCAAGGGATGTGAAGAATGGCTTCTCCAAGTGTTTCAGAAACAAAAGGAAGACCAGGGAAAATGTGGGCCCACAGCTGAGTGGGGCAGGAGACCTGGCGACACAGGACATGGAGAAGGCTGAGGTACTGAACATCATCTCCACCTCAGTCTTTACCGGGAAGACTGGCCTTCAGGTCAGTGGGAGACCAGTGGGAAAGTCTGAAGCGAAGAAGGTTTACCCTCGGAGCAAGAGAATCAGGCTAGGGAACATTTAAACGAACTGGATGTACACAAACCCGTAGGACCCGACAGGATGCACCGATGGGTGCTGAGGGAGCTGGCCAGTATCACTGCAAGGCCACTCCCAATTATCTTTGAAAGGTCCCTGTGACGGCGGGAAGTTCCTGAAGACTGCAAGAAAGTAAATTACATGACCTTCAAAAGGGCAGAAAGGAAGGTCTGAGGAATGACAGGCTGGTCAACCTCACCTCCGTCCCTGCGAAAGCAATCAAGCAAATCCTCCCGAAAACCATCTCCAAACACATGCAAGCCAAGAAGGTGACGGGGAATAGTCAGCATAGATTTATGATGGGGAAATTGTGCTTAACCAACCTGACAGCCTTCTATGATATAGACTGGCTTGGTGGGTGAGGGGAGAGCAATGGATGTTGTTTGTCTTGACTTCAGAAAGGTTTTCAACACTGTCTCCCATTTCATCCTCATAGATGAACTTATTTAGTATCCGCTAAATAGGAAACAGTGAGGTGGACTGAAAATTGGCTGAACTGCCAGGCTGAAAGGGTTGCGATCAGCAACACAAAAGCCCAGCTGGAAGCCAGTCGCTAGTGGCGTAAAGCTCGGAGGAGTGGTTGATACACAAGATAGATGAACTGCTGCTCAGAGGGACCTGGAAAGGCTGGAGAAATGGGCACAGAGTAACCTCACTAAGTTCAACAAAGAGAAATACCAAGCCCTGCACCTGGGGAGGAACAACCCCAGGCACCGGTACATGCTGGGGGCCACCAAGGCTTGGCAGAAAAGGCCCTCGAGGTCCTGGTGGACACCAAGTTGAACATGAGCCAGCAATGAGCCTTCGCAGCAAAGGCAGCCAACGGTGTCCTGGCCTGCATTAGGAAGAGCATCACCAGCAGGTCGAGGGAGGTGAACCTTGCCCTCTAGTCAGCACTGGTGAGGCCGCATATGGAGCGTTATGTCCAGGTCTGGGCACCCCAGTACAAGAAAGACATGGACATACTAGAAAACAGTCCCATAAAGGGCCCCAAAGATGATTAAGGGACTGAAGCACCTCTCTTGTGAGGAAAGGCTGAGAGAAGTGGGACTGTTCAGCCTGGAGAAGATGCAGGGGGATCTCATCAGTGTATACAAACACCTGATAGGAGAGTAAAGATGGAGCTAGACTCTTCTCAGCACTGCCCGCCTACAGGACAAGAGGCAATGGCAACAAATGTAAATACAAGAAATTCCATTTAAATGTAAGAATTTAAAATATTTTTTAAAATTATTATAACCATGGAGCAGGTTGTCAAGAGAAGTTGTGGAGTCTCCATCCTTGGAGGCTTTCAAAAGCCAATTAGGCATGTCCTGGGCAATCTCCTCTAGCTCACCTGCTTGAGCAGGGGGATTGGACTAGATGATCTCCAGAGGTCCCTTCCAACACCAGCCATGAATTCACATTTTAATTTAGGCTGTACATTCTTCAGTGACTTTTTATGCTGATGCACCACAGGAATATTTGGAGCTCCCCGAGTACAACGATAGATGACAGTGTCTTCTAATGCTCTTCACATTTAAGCTGTACATGGTCTGTAGCCTCTTTCACAATGTCTTTCCCCTTTCTTCTTACTTCAAATGATGAGGTCACCTAAGATACCTGAGTAAAAATTCCTAAACTTCAGTGTACAGAAATACAGACAGAGCATTTTCTGCAAGGTCCCAGACTGCAGAATTCATTGACCTTCAATGGCCTTACAAGCTTTGCCTACCTGCTCTAACCCTACCCACAACACTGACCTACGCGAGCACCCTCTGGACCACAGCAACGCAGCCAGCTGCTCCAGGAAGGAAAACCTCTCAGACACAACT
Organism: Sagittarius serpentarius; assembly: GCA_034782735.1. Taxonomy (NCBI): domain Eukaryota; kingdom Metazoa; phylum Chordata; class Aves; order Accipitriformes; family Sagittariidae; genus Sagittarius; species Sagittarius serpentarius. The sequence goes on from JAVKLA010000008.1 coordinate 5,606,159, forward strand.
TCAACCCGGGAGCAACCTAAAAGTGAACCCTACACTTAAGCATCTGAATTTCTGCCTTACTTTTGCTCTCTAGATCCAATTGAGTATTCTTGGTTGTTCTTGGGTGGCCTTGCAGGCATGTGTCTTTTCTACCAGTTTTTTGTTTTTATTGCCATCCCAGTGATTTTTCATTCACTCTGATTGTTTCAGATCTATATTAAACAAAAAATAGTTGGATTGTAAAGAATCTTTTCTGTTTGACAGTCTAAATATGCCATTAAAATATTTTGTATATATTTTTCTGCAAAAAGTTACCCTAAATTACAGGTCCCTGCCTTCTTCTCCTGTGTGACATAAGAATGCTAACATTTCGGTTCTGTGTTTACAAAGATGCTTCACCTTGCTTTGAGGCTAATGCTACTCCAGTGACAGCTTATTTAAAATCACAGGATATATTTCCAACCATTACTGAAGCGCAAAAAAATGAATCCCCTCATCTCTCTCCTTTCTTCTTTAGTATACTGCCTAGAAATATTACATTCTCTAAATTGACAATAAATATTGCACGAGAGAAGCTAATTTGAATAAAAAAAAAAAAACCAAACAATCTCCTTTGCTTTAATTTCCAGATGGTATTCAATTTCTGCAAGCACAGGGAAGTTTAACTAAAAATCATCCAATTTGAAACACAGACTGGGGATACTATAAGGGAAAGAATATTAAAAATTAAGAAATGTTCTTCTGTTTGGAGGTTTACGTTCTTGCATATCTCACCCTTTGTCCCTCAAAAAGTCTGGTCTTTGCTAATTTGCTAAATACAATAGCTTGGGGTAGTTATATACTGTACTGTATTGTGTTTCTGGTAGGCTTTTTACCCAGAGAATAACTGTATTGTCTATAACCATTGTATGCACTGCCCACAAGTCCACAAACCACATCTGCTTAATTATTCGTCCACTGCCAGCAATGAGGACAATGATTCTTTGATTTGCTGCCAGCAATTTTGTCTCCCAAGTCAGATCCTGCATGCACAATTTATTCAACTTTATCAATACCACTCTATTTAAATTTATCAACTTTCCTGGTAGCAACCGTAAGAGAGATCCAATACTGGTAAATGGATGGGCTGACTTGTCTGAACAGTTTTCAGTAAAAGCCTAAAATATCTGAAAACAGAAAGCCCTCAATCTCTTTTTTTCTGACTATAGTTACTATGTGTTTGCTTAATGAGTCCCATTTTAGTTTACTACTTTTAAACCCCATGATTCAAGTAACTTGCCCACAACAGTGGGAGAGGCAAGAAAAGTCTCTAGGTGTGAGGTGTCTAAGCAAAGTTCAAAAAGATATAGTCAATACTTTTTAGTCAGTGGGGATAGACATGTATCTACAGAGGGCAGTTCTTTCTCATCCTCAGACAGGCGCTAACGGTAGATCAGATGAATGTGCTGGTTTTTCTCCACTAGCTATAAAGTGAGACCAGGCTGGCTAGACTAGGCTCAGACACTTCGCTGTCTGACATCTAAGGTGGGGTGAGTCAAATCTTAATACAGGTTTCTTTTCTACTACTGGTCTCTGAGGCAAATGCTCTCTCTTTGCTTTTCTTCCTTTTCTTCCAAATTTCCACACGTATATCCGTCATCAAAGAGCTAAAACAGCGTATGTGCCCGTTTGCCAGGGGAAACTGAAGCTTATAAGTTTTGTTTCTGTTTGGAAATACTAGGGGCAAATGTAATGTATAATCAAGGCAGAGAACAGAAGTGGTATAGAGTGTCATTTGCTTCACTGTCTTGGATAGAAATACAGCATTAAAATAAGGGCATAAAGAAAAAAAGTGCTTCCTCCCATCAAGCAATCGTAATAATTTTATAAATTCTTATCTTTTACCAAAAAAAAAACCAACAACCCAACAAAACCAAAAGAGGCAAAAGAGAAAAGAAAGTATAAGCAAACAGCATTAAATTGAAGCAAAATAGGCATCAAAGAGCTTCTGTCAAAAAAAAGGCAGCCATATATGCCAGCACTTACCATCACAGTCGCAGCTGCCGCAGCTGCCTGGGCTGCCACCGCAGCCTGGTTGGCTTGGTGTTGCGCCGCTTTGATTTTGGCCTGCAAATGTGCAGGAGGGTGAAAATACTTGCATTTCTCCCTCATGCAACGACCTTTTATGTAATCCATACACACGGTTACGGTGTTGTCATTTGTGTCAATCATTGTGCTGTCTGCCGGATGCGCAAAGCGGCAATCAGTCTCTCCACGCGCACAGTTTCCCCGCTGGAACTCCCTGCACACCTACGTGCAAAACAACACGTGTTGCAGGGGAAGAGCTCGGCGCAACGCGAAAGGGCAGGGAGAGCCCCGCGCCCCCAAAAGACAGACCTGCCCCCTTCCCCGATTCGTTCAAGTTTTTCAGCGAACTCAATTTAATAAACGCTTCATCTTCTTCTGGGAGAGGGAAATGCATCTATTTTACCCTTAACGTGGTTGGCTCCTCAGGTAGCTCTGTGGTACAACGGCTAAATGAACTTGACATGCAACAGAAGCATTCCCAAATGCCTTTCCTTTTTCCTGTCTAGAAAGCACCAGGGAAGGATACTTACTGAAGTAACTGTCCCTGCAAAACTAGCTGGCAATCACAAAATATTCAGTCCCTTTCTGACTACACTTTATATTCGTGCAGCTCCACTGGTAGGGAAGGAGTTCTTGCTGAGACCCGGGGAAGATATGCAACAGATGCACTGCATTTTTTATGGAGTCTAGAAACAAAGTGAAGAGTCTCCTTAAAAATAATTTTCAAAAATGGGCAGAATGAACATGCTGATTTTCCTAAGAAGAAATGTGCTCTAGACACTAGTGCTTAGGCTTTTGAGAAGGGACATTAATTTCTACAAGAGCCATTTGGCCTTCTCGTGTACTTGGATCACAGATTCCACCGAGCCCAGCCATGCGGAGATCCGTCACACCAGGGAGGCTCTGCACATAGCTGGGGGCTTGCCCCTTCAGCCTGCTGCTGAGTTGGTAACATTCAACATCTTCACTTGTAGCTCAAGGCTGAAGGGCTAGACCATTCCCCTAATACGGACCCATAAGGCTATAAAATTCCCCTAATATTAATGCACAAAAACCTGGACAGAATTAATACTGCAATAAAAATGTGCTTGTTAGGTATTTCATCAAGGCATACCTTTACAGTCACGCATACTTGAGGTATTTTGGAGGAGGTGAACTTTACAAAAGATGAAAATTCACGTTGATATCTGTGTATTAACTTTGAGTGGAAGCACTACCTTAAAAATAACAGTGTTTAATTACTACTGGCTGCAAGTGTAGAAATCCTGCCTGGTTACAAGGTCTGTCTCTGTAGCAACTAAATTTAAGCATCATTTCTAAAACAACAGCGTTTTTCCCTCCAAGATCTTTCACACAGCCTAACAGAGGATTGTATTTCTAGTCACGGCGGTATCTACAGTACCTCCAGTTTATCAGTCCTGAGGAGTTTCTGGGTAGCAGTTGAACCGGGGACTGAAACCGGTGGACTTCCAGGAACAATGACAGGCGGCGTGGGAAGGATCTCAGTCGGGACTAAGCCAACTCCCGGTGTTACTGGCGTTAGGTAAGGAGCAAAGCTAATAGCTGTGTTCGTTCCTATTGTGGGACCCACTGGAAATGTGGGCTGCAAAAGGAAAACACAGACCAAGATGAAAAAAAACCAACCCCTTAATGAAGAGCTTACTAGTTGTCTTTTGCGTGTTCTTCCTGGCGCTGATTCATTTTCTTAATGAAAAAATTTCAAACAGCTGGCAAAACACACGGCACACTCTCTTCTTTTAATCACGTAACACATTCCAGCAGCATATGAAGAACCACCTTTGTAGCTCTATTATTGGAAAAGAGGCTGCCAATGCAAAGGAAGTCGTACTTTGAACCTGAATCTCTATGGAGGTCCAGCTTACACTGCAGGCTTATTTACACATCCAAAAGTAGAAATAACAGACTTTATTGCTTTTTCTCAATAACTGTTTTCCTTGGGAAAACAGGCTATTTTTCAATGTACCAGATTTCATAGGTGAAGCGTTATTAACTATATTAAAGCCATATTTCTAGTAAGAGTATATATAATGAGCTCTTTGGCACGTAACTTCCATCTGTTTGCATGCTGTATTTTGCCACCTCCTGCAATTGTATGTTACTACGGCTCACACATCGAAAAACCTCACCTTTCCAAACAGTTGTGTGCTCTGCTGTCACCAGTGGCAGGCAGAATAAATATTATAATCTCAGCTGGAAACAATATTTAGAAAGGGATTATTCAGGCTTAGCCAGAGTTCATCTTACAAAAAAAATGTGATTGGAAGGAATGATAAGTCTAAAAATCTGTCTCATGCCTTCTTACAGCAAGTCAGTGAAGTCATGACCAGAAGAAAGAGCACTTGTGTGATGCTAAAACGCAGCCTCACCAAGGCAGAATGGTGGGTTTGTTACCACCAGCTCTGTGGGGGATGGAGGCAGAACATCACCGTGGTCAGACCACGGTCAGACCCGGAAAGTGCTTTAGTTCTGCAGAGCTGATGTTTATCCCAGAGAGTGAAGCTATAATTATAAATGAGGAAAAACTATGCAGAAAAACAGGACACGTCTCAGATTAGCTTGGTCAGAAATTAAGTTCCCAAATAAGCCGGCAGCTAGAAAGGAACCACACAACAGCAGAACACTAAGGAAAGACTTAAAAATACTTAATGTAGGAGGAGTGTCTTTTTCATCAAGGTGGCCTGCATGGCCTGTGTTGGAGAAGGGAAGCCAGCCACGCACAGTATGTATAAAATACGCAAGAGAACGCATAGGAGCTAGAAGGTTTACTTCTGTTTTGTTCGGGTTTTTTTTGTCTTTGGGACCAATTACTAAATTATAAATGAATGTGAGTTAGTACCAAGAAGATGCTTTGAGCAGCAGATTAGCCAGGATACCCAACTCTACGGAAATGCCATCTACCGGCCCTAGAGAGTTAAAAGTGAATAATGCTCTGTTTTTATCAGAGATTAAAACTGCTTGATATCAAACAGCCCAGTTTATATGTCAAGTGCGAGCTAAATTCTTTAGAGCATAATAATGAACATTTGTACGAAACAATGGTTCAGTTATGTTGAGGATAATATGTGTTATGTAAAATATAAATAACAGCATTGTATCAGATATAATTTAAAGAAAAAATCCACATGTCAAATGACTTCTGTGGAATTTTCTTTCACTTTTTATCCATTTGGTCAAAGCTGAGTCATCTTAATCTGGCCATTTATGTGAGACAGAGAAGTAAAACCTAGCACTTTTATCACAGCAATCAGTACAGAAAGCATTATGTCATGAAATTGTAAAGTTCAAATGATGAAATGGGTGAGTAGAAAAAAGAACAACTTTGTCACTTTAATTTTTCTCATAATACTAAGAGGTGGAATCTATTACCTCATCAAAACTTTTGCTGGTGAAAACTCAAGCAGGAAAAAAACAGGAAATATCAAAACACATTATGCCAATATACCAAGATACATTTTGATGAACGCGTACCAGAAATTCAGGGACTCCTGACACCCAATTTTTGTTCATCGCTCCCACCTTACAGCAGATGTTTCAAGTGTGTAAAAAGATTTGAAAAAGGCATCTGAAGTGAGCTTCCTATGACCAAATAGAGATGTCTTCCTCTGAGATGCTTACACTTGGCTCCCGTGGAAAAATAAAGGTACTTAAAAAACCAAATCATCTAATCCGAATGCAGACGTCTGAAACAAGCCACGCGAGTAGTAATTAGAAGTGCCCACGTCTTTTGATAAACTACAAATGGACCTTGGAAGCCCAACGCAGAAGTTGATGCCAACACTCCAGATGCCTCAAGTCAGAGAAAGAAATCCCACTCCAGTGGGATGCCTTACACCAGGCATTCAGACTGAGAAAACATCATTAGCAGCCATGTGTGAAAAGTTTAATTCAGATTACTTGCCTAACCATGCTTTGGAAGGCTGGTACAATGAGGAGCTCAACTGCAAAGGCAGCCCAGAGCAAACTGATAATTTTAATGTATATCCAAAGATGCTGCTCATGCATGCAAGACTCTAGTTTTATGTCACCTTCTAGATTTGAAGTGTCCCAGGCACCATATGCATTACGTTAAGATAAAACGCTGAGTTTGTAAAGTGTGTGCACCAATGCACCAGCAATTCTCTGTCTTATTCTGGGACACTTCAGATTTCAAGAGAGTAAGAAAAGACTAACCCAAAATGACATTAACCTTTGTTCCTGGTACTGGGATTAAATACTATTTAAAGCCATTCAGATCCATAGACTCCTGAGAAACTGCATTCCTACTCAAATAGCTTACAAGCAAATTATTATTATTATTATTATACAAATTTACACTTCCAGAAGGATTATAGGTAAAAACCTTGCAAATCTAGACTAAACCTGACATGAACTGAATGAACAGGGGAGAGGGAGGGAGGGAGGAAAGGAAGGAGGGAAACAAAACACGCAACTTATTCTGGGATAAAAAAAATATATCAAATCTACAGCAACACTCCATTATAACTTCAAATGCAAACACAAAGGAATGTATCTCTAGCATCTCGACAATTCCTTAAGTCAACAGACGAGGACTATTTTTATTGATACTAGTTTAGAGAACTTTTGCAGGTCTATATAGTCTTCTACTTCAACTTTACTTACCCTTAACACCATCAGAGAAATATACTTACCACTGGCTGTAGCGGTGTCCCTGGAAACATGAACTGCATTTGCTGGGCGAGCATTGCTGCTGCAGTTTTTTGTTGGATTAAGTTGTTCCTGCCATTGATTTCCAGCTGAGTTTTTAAATGCGTTGGTGGATGAAGGTACTTGCAGTTCTCCCTTGTACAACGACCCTGGAAAAAGAAGTCACACTAATTGGTCTGCTGCTTTTGTTCACAGTTTAATGCCTTCGAGCAAAATATTACTCGATAAACTAAGCAAGAACTAATGAAATACAGGGTGGTTCCTGGGAACTATATAGCAGGCTGGGAGGAGCTGATGGCCTTGAGCTCTGCCTCAGCCCACTACCTCTGACTGATCATTAAGGCTATTAGCCACGAAAAAAAAGAGAAAGACTTTGAAACAGCATTTTCTGTACTTGTTAAGTACAGATCACTGCTATACAATTAATACTCTGAGTATTATCCAGACTGCCTGAACTGCCTCTCATGGTATCTTGGCTAAAGTATCTGGTGTTACCATAACTTTTTGTATAAATGACATTACTTTATGAATAAAAAATTTAAACCTTCTTTAAGAGAAATACAGCTTTTAAGTACTTTATACTAAAAAATAATTGTGTGTTCATGGCAGTAAGGATCTAAAGTGGCCACCCTCTGCTTGTGTTCTCTCATACATTCACCCTTATTCCAGTTCACTGCCTTCTGGCCTCCTGTTTTTGTTACATCAGCACAACTTTGAACTATTTCCATTCAAGTATAAAAGAACAGAAGCCAAGCTGGTACTTTTGCAGCCTAAATTTAGAAGCAGTGCATGGAGCGAAATCTGAAGGTACACAGCAAAAGGAGAGCTCCTGATCAACCTGAAAGCAAGAATTTTTAGACAGTTACGAGACAATAAGAGACAATAAAAATATGGGTGGGCAGTCACCTCTGAGGTGGCTTGTGCCGGAGAAGATGGACATGGAGCACACCTCTACAAGCAGTGCACGCCGACCAAAACGTAGGCAGAGCAGCATAAGATGCGCTGATACGTTTTCCTCCAGAAAGGGAAATCGTGGGGTGCACCAGCAGGTTGTGCAGCTGCAGGGCAGGACCCGCTGAGATCAGAAGCTCCTCGATGACACAGCTCACAGTCACAAAATTTTAAGAGCTGTGACCAGTGGACCTAGAGCATTAGTCGAACTGCATTTGACACACTCAACTTGTAGAAGGTAAGTTTCCAAATTAAGACATTTTTAAAAGTGCTTTTTAAACTTTCCATTCACTGGCATAAGGGCTTTACAATTTGTGGCCAAGTAGGAATATCCTCCTATAGCCAAGAAAACATTAAGATCCTTACGCAAGCACATCACACAGTACACACGTACGCTGACTCTGTGTATGCATACGCAGACACACACACTGCTACAAAACCTTCAACACGCTTTGAACAGTGTTAATGCTACACTTTTTACTCAGGCATGGAAACACTGCTGACTCTGCCTCTAATCTGCTATAAGGATGTAACAACTACCTACACAGGAATAAATTAAACGTGCTCAGGAAGGTTCTCCTGCACCGAGGCTAACAGGAATGCAAACAGCTATTTCCACACTATTAAACTATTGAGAACAGCCCTTTCCTGAATGGTGCCTGGCCACTGCTCGGGAGTATGCGAAATGGCAGAGGCCAGAAGAGTTCAAGCAAGCTAAAAAATTAAGAAAAAAAACCCCACTTTCAGCGCTCAGGAACACTTCTTGGTGTTATTTCAACATGCTAGTATAAATGCAGCCATTTTCAGGACACCATGCCTTCCTTCTGACTTCTGTTGTGCGAGTCACTAATGCTGTCTGGTCTAACGAAGGACACAAAAGGAATGTTACTTCGTCAGCTGGCATGAGCAGAACTGGAAATAGTCACGATTTGATGGACACAGAAGAAGTCTGGCTCTTCCATTCGGGGGGAACAAGCCCATGGCCTTCGTAAGGTTAAACTGGAGCATGCTCAGTGCAGGCAATGAGCGTACACTTCCATGATGGCTGATGAGACCAACCAATTAAGACATTTTAAACTGAGATCTATTTAACCTTAAGCTGTTTTGTGTATGAATGGTTCATACAGCAAATCCGAAAATTAAAACCGCAAAATCAAACCAAACTACTCTACCTGATGGAAGTATCTACCTGCGGAAACAAAAGTGGTCCTCAAATAAGGATTGAGAGCAACTCCTAACCACAGTGGCTTTTGAAGTACCTTAAGCCTGAAGAGTGTCTTCAGCCAGCCCTCCACACTAACCTCTGAAAGCACACGGCTACTATATACCAACACTTCAAGCTCTGCAAAGCAACCCGCAGTGCACAAAAGATCGGTTATTTCAGAAAAATTTCCAAAATAATCCAACCATACAAAAATGTACTGTCCTCTCTAAACTTATTCATGTCTGTGCCTCATTTACTAGTTTTTTGAGCTCCTGGTTAGCAATGAACGTACTATAAAAGAGCTGTGTGGCCCCATCACGCTACTATAGAAAGCGTTGTAAACAGATCAAGCCTTGTTGAAATTAAATGACCCAAAATAAACCGCAGTGGAATGAGCACTGAAAATAGTGAGCAGATTAATCCAGCCCTAGCTACCAAAATTAAATAAATTCTGAGACCAGCTTTCACTTTTTGGACCCAGAATGGTTGCAGGAAAACGCCTATAAGCAACTTTTCATTCCTTTTTTAACAAACGCTCCATGTCTCTGTGAACTCCTGACAAGATTAGTTTCAGAGAGAAACCGGGCTGATTCCCAACCACCAATCACTGCAAGAACAAAAATTCAAACTTGTGGTGTCGTCTCCATCAAATGGGATCCTGGATTTTTTTGTTTATTAAAAAGTCAAATATGAAGTCCAACTGAGATGACAGCACATATCAACCAAACAGCAGAACAGGCAACTGTACACAACACGCAGGGGTACTCAACGTGTTGGTTGGGTCAACATCTACAATAAGATTCCACTTTGGATTCCTGCAAAGAACTACTACACTAGGAGGCCACCTCATAACAAATACAGAGAAAAAATTGAGTGCTTTAACTTTAGGATGCATCAGTATCAAGCCCCTGGAGGGCCTGATTCATCACAGCTCCTAAAACCACAGCAGCTGAGGAGCTACTACAGAGACATTCGGTCCCCGCGGTGCATGGCGGCACAAACTCTGTCAGCAGGATGAGGCAGGCAGCAGGGAAAGTAATGGCTTCACACAACTTTTAACCTGCTCCCACATATGAGTCAGTCCTGAAACTGATGGCACAAACAGATTGGTTTGAAACTTGGTCCCTAGAAACTCCTGCCACCCGTGAAGTGAAGGTTATCAACAAGCACATCATAAGCTGTTGTGCACTTCCCATGCGAGTTCACCCGAAAAAATTGCTTTCAATGAGCTGTTTCCTTATCTGCAATGGATACTAACAACGAATAGACATCAGATTAAATACCCAGCGCTCTTACTCCCCTCAACCCGCAAGGATGGTACCTACCTCTGACCTTTCATTTCTCTGCCTTTGTCCTCTCCAACTAGCCTAGCCAAATGCACAGGGCCACAGTTCAGGCAGGTAGTGGAAAGTTTTAGCAGAAACGCTACTTTTCTACTGCTAACTATCCAGACTGGGAACATGCTGTGGCTCGCGTCGGGGGGTGTGCCGCAGGCTTCATTCCAGTAAAGAACTGGGAGAGGGAAAGGGTGTACGAAGGAGCTGTGAACTCAAACGACTCCAGCGCCCATCACCGAGAGGCTCCACTCCTGCAGGGGCAATGGTCTTGGGAGCTGCTACCTGACTGGCTTAGTATCAGACCCACATCCCTTAACAAGCCATGTCACGCCACTGGCTTTTTTTTTTTTTTAAATCAATAGATTTCCCTATTAAGAACAATAGGTAGTTTGCCTAAAATCAATGGCACAAGACAGCCCACAGACTGGAGTACATTAAAAAGCTAGGTATGTGCTAACAATTATAATTTCAAAATAAGCAAAACGAGCCAAGTGCAGAAATAACACCCCATAACTTTGCATATTAAAATACTAAGAACCCACTTCCCGTCTACAAGTTGTACGGCCACGTGTCTGTCTTGAATATTTTATAAATCCACAGCTTTCTTCAGTATTTTACTATTGCTCTAATAATAACAACAGTAATAATAATTCATCCAGGCCCAAGCTGGGAATTGCTTGTGCATAATAATGAGTCAGTTTTTACTCACTAAAATTACCTTTATCTTTCATAAAAATGTTTGAATTAAAAAAAAAAAAAAAGCAAAACAACGTTTCTTTTATCTCTTAAGCTGAGACTCAACTAACACATCCACAACCATTTCGCTCAGGTGCTGAATTCTGCTTTTAAGATGGGGTCAATACATATTCTTGGCACACTTATCATAAAAGTCCCACGAGTAAATGTAACACCCCCAATCTATGCAGTCAGTCCAAAACTGTTATAAGACACTTTTCTGCAGCACAGTGTGGTGGGGTTTTTTTGGCAAAAGGAGGGGCTAATTCAGGCTGGAAGGGACCTCGAGAGATTTTCAGTGAACCTGCTGAGAGCAGGGTCAGCCCTGGGGTCAAACCAGGTTGCTCCAGCTGGGCCTTGGAAACCTCCACGGGTGGAGCCCACACAGCCCCTCTGAGCAATCTGATCTACTGCTTGGCTGTCCTCATGATGACGGTGACTGTCCTTATATTCAGTCTGAAGCTGCCTATTTTCGGCTTAGGCCGGCTGCCTCGTGTCCTCCCACCATGCACAGCTGAGAGGAGCTGGGCTGCACCTTTGGAACGACATCCTTGTCCTCGAAGGCTGCTCTTACAGGAGGAGCATCACCATGCAACGTCGTCATGTTGTCTTCTGTTAGTGTGCCTGTCTCACATTTGAACCCTGAGGGATACATGTTAGGTTTTTTAAACCATACCAGCTAAATTAAGACTCCCTCTACGCTTTACCTCATACTTTGTTGTCGTGGTTTAACTCCAGCCGGCAACTCAGCCCCACGCAGCCGCTCACTCACTTCCCCCCCACCCAGTGGGATGGGGGAGAGAATCGGAAA
>JAVKLA010000008.1:5672289-5692421 GCA_034782735.1 Sagittarius serpentarius
CCCCCCCCCCCCCCCCCCCCCCCCCCCCCCCCCCCCCCCCCCCCCCCCCCCCCCCCCCCCCCCCCCCCCCCCAGGCACAGAAAGGGAAAAGAAAAAGAGTGTGAACATGTGTGTTTGTACCTTCTGTTTACAGCTGAGCTCTTCTAACTTGCAAAGTTTAAGGTATCACAAGCCCAGAAGGTCCTTTGCCAGACTTAGGGCTCCAGGAATCCTACAGGTCTTCTGCAGAAGCAGCAAGCTGCACGCTGGCAGTTCTCAACAGCTTTAGTAATCATCAGTAGCACAGAGTCCCCTACATAATTAGTATTTCTTTGTGTTAGTTATAAGGATTTTGCCTTTAATCTCCTGTTGCGTATGCTCTTCCATTTTCACAGGCGTAAAGTCTTCCTTTTTTTTAGCATGCCCAAAATACTGAACTAAGAACTTCACATTGCCAGCATTGTCAGAGGGAGAGCTCAGAGGTTTAATAGCCTTATTAAAAAAGAAAAATAAAAAAAAATATTGGGGAAATTAAGAAGTTGGCAGATTCTGGAAAGGGGCTGTGTGATTTCTTTCTCTTTATGCAACCCTCTTCCCCAAATAGCGCTGAAAAGTTTGTTTTTAAAAGAGGTCTTTGGACTCCGTATATCAATAACCAACAACTGTCACTGCATTTGCTAATAATGTATAAGAAGATTAGTTTAATTAGTCAAGCGGTTAATACTACTATTATTTGAACTAGTTTTCAGCACTGACACCCTCTTGAAATGAGGTATTTTCCTCGGGCTATAATTTCAGCCTGTTTACAGACCAGTTAGATAGCACTGGTTCACACCAGTTAACCATAACACATTGGTATGTTTAATACAAATTAGCTTCACAATCAAAGGCTGGAAAAGGGTTTTAAAAAGAAAATATATACTAACAAATTCTAAAGCAAGTGATTTTATTCTCTTTTGCTACAATTTTGTAACAGCCATATTCACAAAAAAAGGGGAAAAAATCACTGGGCTTTAAAAAAAAAAAGTTTCTTCCTTGAAAGAGGGAAAAAAAAATATAAATCCTCCAAGCCAGAAATTTCTAGTAGCATTAGAAAACAAGGTATCACTAATAGCTATTACGTGAAATTTAAATCTCAGCAAAATGTCTAATGATCTAGGAAATCAAAACCATATGTGAAATCTTTAATGAGGAATTTCATTTAAACACTAAGTCTTCTTCTCATCTCTCAATACTGTAAAACCTGAACATTTTACAGAGCTTTTTACAAATAAACACAGTACAGATTATTCCTGACATACTTGTGAGCAAGAGAACATTCATTCACAGCAGAGATGAGTTACCAGACCTGACTGCCTGAAATCCCACGTAACATTAAGAGCTATATTTCTTGCTCAGGAAAAAAAAAAAAATAAAATAAAAATAGTAGCACACGACTATCTTAGATTTCTGTAAAATGTACACTTACAAATTAAGAACTTGATTTGACTTTATAAACACTCTGTAGTCAAACACTGTACTTCAGGACCTGTAACTCATTAGAAAATCCTACCTTAGGAAAATGAAGAAACTAATTCTAAACAGAGTAATTATTCCTTGAAAACAGACTGCACACTGCAAGACGTTACCACAATAATAGCTCTGATGAAATCCACAGAGTAATTAAGCAGAATCTGGTCTGAAATACTTTTATAACCAACTATTTCCATCACAAATATAAATACAGAATATTCATTACCACCTCTGCCCTCCAAGATGAAAGCCCACTTACCTATCCGTATGAAGCAGTAACATATATACACCTTTTGTCACTTGACTGTCAATAGTTTGATACAAACTATTTCATTGAGTGATGAATGGAAATTTTCATTTTGGCAGTCAGGCATAAGGAGGATAATTCTGTATATTGTAATCTCCAAGCTACAAAACCCAGCCACTTAAGTTATTTGAAAGTAAGAGACAGTCTCAAAACACAAGACTGAAAAGTTTTCTCTGAAAGCTGTGCATGAAAGTGGGTCTATCTGCAAAAATTAAAAATCCAACTCACATTTTATAACTTGAAAAAGATTATTTGACTTGCTTCTAATTATCAATCTTTGCCTCACATGCTTACACTCAGCATGCAAACAACAGATTTAAACATCTAATAGTGACAGACAGTTAAACATACGTATCCATACCCCATGGGTTTTTGATAATAACGCTCTATACCCTGACATGTGTTTCACCTGTTAGCAGAGTTTGAAATTCTCAGAAGACACGAGGTTGATTTTACTTAGAAGAGCATAGCATTTAAAAATAACCGGTTCATGAACTGAAGATGTGTCAACAACCTAGCTGCAGGTCTTCAGCAAGTATTTAGCCAGGGAGCAGGGAAGTAGATTCAGCCTCCTCTGAGCAGAGTCAGCTGTGAGGAGCTGGGAGGTGGTATTGGGAGTTTTGAGCCCACGTCCTGTACTTCTCCTTGGAAAAGGGCAGGGATGGACAGTTGGTCTAGAAAGGCCTATTTAATGCAATACTTTTAAAACTAGTGTAACTTGTTCCTAGGATAAAAAAAAAATAATAATCTTGGAACTTTCCCCAAAATTACACCACTGAAAACTTTTCTAGGCAGTAAAAGGTTTTTACCTTGTTTCTTCTTAAAGAAATTGATCTTTAGTCTTCCTCAGCTCATACACTTCATTTTTCTACCAACATCCTATTTGAATACAAATATCTATATGCAATGGTCATGTCTATTACAGGAGAAATAAGATGATAACATTTTCTTACTGTTTCACCAACTGTTAGTCTTGAAAAAAAAGAAAAAAATTTAAAAACCTATATTATATACTATACATACAAACTATGCTGCTATAACGCAACTGAAGGCAGCATGTTAATTCAGGTCTTGAGTTGGGTGGGATCCTGAAAGGTACTGAGCACCATCAATGCATACGGCAGTCTAAGAAAGTGTAAAAGGCTTCAGCACATCACAGGATGCGGCAATGTCCTCAGACCCCTCCCTGCAATATGACAGTAAAGTTTGCTTCCAATCTAATAAATAATAATAATTAACTCCTCTAGTCTTCTGGAACTTTACATACTTCTCCCTAAATAACCCTATTCCTTCTCTCCAGAGCACTTAACACAAATCTTCTCCATTCCTTCCTGAGGCTCCTCCTCAGAAAGAAAGTTGATGTGTCTCAGCACAGCGAAATCATTGCTCTAAAAGCCAGCCTCCTCATTAAATTATTCTGCTAGCTGTGTGCTCTCTCATTAAAAATGTATCAGATCAGATAATTGCAGCACGTATTATTAACCTTGTTTTCCTTGTTTTCGTGTACAGGTTCTGTTTTGCTGCCGAGACAAAGACGTGGAAGGGGCAGGGGAAACACTCAGCTAAACTACAATACAAAAAACTCTCCCGGCTTGCCTTCAAGAGCAGAAAGAATCACAGTGCAGTCAAAAATGCCCATACTTTTATAACAGGGTAAAATATTGTAATCTTGTCATATGGCTCCTACAAGTCTAGGACAGGCAGTCTTGGCTTTAGTTAAAGCCTCCGATAGGGAATTATTGAGATCAGCCAGTCTAATTCACCTAAATCTTCAAACATATCTGCTATAAACTTCACAGATTTCCAGGCTGACTCCTTCTCTTTCTTAAAGCTAGGAAGCACTACCAGACGACAACCCAGCTAAAAATCCAATTAGGGTAACAGCACTTCTGAAACACACTGACCTATTTCTTTTTTTACTTGTGTTATTTTCATATGCACATACTCACATTCTATTTCTGACAAGAGCTATTTACACTGGAAATTAATTCCCTTTGAAAACAAGTTACCATAAAATCCACCTACTGCACCCAAACAGAATATATTCACCAGAGAAACGTCGTTTCCCCGACTCCCCCAAGCAACCCATACAGTATGCAGCATACTGCAGCAAACTCTTTAAACATTCAATAAAAGACAACGATCCTCCTACCTTGTTTAGCCCTGTCTATTCGGCACATTCCCAACATGGACAGGAACATCTGATACAAACAAACAGCCGCATCTTTCCCACCGCATTCCCATCGTAAGTAATTCTCACATGAAACAATGAGCAGCCTGTAATTTTTTTTTTTTTTTTTTTTGCGTGCTCAGAAAGCCTTGAGCCTTATCTGGGGATTTTTTCCTCAGATGATGAAGCAAAGACACAGCCTAAACTCTGTTGCTGAAAGACTGCAGCCCTTCCTTCTCCCAGAGCCCTCCCAGCATATGGCAGCCAATCACACCCAGCTTCGTCACCCCTACTGCTCTTAAACTGATCCTAACGGGATGATTGACACGGCAACACAGCACTTCTAATGTGTAAAAACAATGCATCCATACTGATGAACCAGGAATTTCCCTCGCACAGGGAAGGAGTTTTACTGGTGAGGTAAAGCGGTACCTCCACGAAATAACATACGCAGCAAAAGCAAACAACTCCCTTCCCCTCCACTGCAACCGCAGCTACACCATTTCTTGCACAAGGATTTTCAAAGCTTTTCCTAATCGTAAACGCTTGCACAGACAGCTATTCCAAAACTGCAGAACTGCAATGATGCTGTTTTGGTTGTAAAGGTGAGCTGTGCACCATAAACCAATCCTTTATTTTAACATGCAGCCGAAACACACTCCGATTCAGGCAGTAATATTCTCATTTTAATACCGCATAATCTTAAGTGCAGCATTTGCATTTAACAGCAATACACGCCATCATCTTTCCAAATATCTGAGACCAGTTGTTAGGGACTGCAGGTATGGGATACTTCTTGATGAAAACATAATCTGTATCATGCTGTATTAATGTCCTTGGCAGACAAGCCACATCAGCAGCATCTAAACTGCGGTTCGTGTGATTAGCTTACAACTGATGTTCGTCTGTACCAAGGTTCTGGCATAAGGACTATGCTACCAGTTGCCATTTTCAAGTCAAACTGTGGGCAGCTCGATACACTTGGTACACGAGGTCTGCTGTCAATCAGTTTTACCACGAATTTTGCTGAAGTTTTAAAACAAGAGAACAAAGCAGCCAAGAATTACTGAACAAGAGTTGCAATTATGAAAAATACAAAAAGGAGCTTAAGCTGAAAGTCAGTCTTTATCCAGAAAGGGATAAAGATTGCAGCGCGATACTACTTCAGAGAGCAGCTCATGCAATTCAAGCCATTAAAAAAATGTGCAAAATGTGTTTAAAATTCCACTAAAAGTTTAGAAATATGAATAGACAAGAGGAAAACAAAGCTCTCATTCACTGGCAGCTCTGTCCCAAGGCCCCATTGTCTCCTATGGACTGTTTTGCATATTATAAACGCAGCTTCCCAAAAATCCATTATTCCTCTATCCCACAAGCAAAAACTCTCCTTCGGGCTCCACCATCTCCCACTCAATTTGTGAAAACCCTCCCCACCCTGGCATGGCTGAAATGTGCTCCTGCCGAGGAGGCTCCTGCCAGCCAGCCCTTGCGCTCTGCTCAGTCACCCCCTCTACTCTGCTCTATATAAAAAAAACAAACCACCACCACCCACCCCCCCAAAAAAACCCCAAATAGTTAATTCTGGTGGGTCTCAAGAGACCCCAGGGGCAGGGGTGGTAACTCCATCTGTTATTAACATGGCTTGGTGCATCTCATCTGTATTTTCCACATTCTTTTGACTTTGCCAAACTCGAGCTGCCTGTGTTAAAAATTTTCCATGCTGGACATCTGCTGCAGGATTTATTTACTTTTCTGCCAAAACACAGTTTGCCCATTCCTGAGATAGCCTAGACAAAAACATGTTGCTCTGCCACCCTTGTAACTCACTCACCGGGGAACTCTAGCTACCCAGGCCGTGTCGGTGCAGTCGTGAAATTTTGCAGAGTGCTGACCCTTTGCTTTTTGGGGGGTTTTTTTTGTTTGTTTGTTAAACCAAGGCTATGTTTTTTGCTATACTTATGAAAATATTTTCCTATTTGACAGAGCTTTAAAACCTGCTAGAATTCAGCTGACACACACCACCTTTTTTTTTTTTTCTGATCCCTACAGTGCAAACCTCAGAAAATGTTCTGCAGTAAGCGTCCACCGCCTCCTCCAGCCATCCGTCCGTATGCGGCTGGAAAGGCACCAACCCCACAGTGCGACTGAGCATGTAATGGGCTCAAGTTACAGGAGATTAACAGGATTTCCCCTGTAACTGCTGCTCCCATCTGCCAGAGACCAGACATTGGAGCTGACAGCAGGAAGACAACCTCGCCTGTTGCTTTCATGACCCTTCGGCTGGTGCCCCACGGACATGCAGGAGACAGGCCCTTGAGAGTGCCCTGCAGAGGGGAGGTGAGAAAGGTCAGGTGGACCAAAACGTGACACGAAGCTGGGCAGAAGAGGGAGAGTCAGCGATGAGAGGGAAACGGAAGAAGAGACGCAAGAGCCAGAGTCTGGAAATCCTGGGTCTGGTCAAGCAGGAGGTTACAACAAGATGGTGCCCAAGCCAGACGAGGAGCTGGGGAGAGTAAGTGGCACAGGTACCACCAGTCAACAGGAGCCAGCCGCTCTCCCCATGGACCACACGCACATTCATACGGCAACACGTGTGAAGAGCTTTTGTGGTCCATTAGTTTGCTTCTGAAGAGAAAGGAAACTTGCACGTTACCTCAAAAAAAAAAAAAAAAACAAAAAAAACCACAACCACAAACCCAAGACAAGTCACTAACACAACCCCCCAAAAGGCAAGGGTTCAGCACTGCCTGCACAACCATATTTCAGCACCACTGCTTTACAGTGCATAGACAGTCTTCAACCACTGCAGAGCTTCAACTGCAGTCAAACAGGGTTGAGGTGCTATCAGATATCATTCCTAGGACCCTCATATCTTTAATGCAAAACTAGCAGCCACGCGCCCACCCAGCTCCTCGAGTAGGTTATTAGGTTTTAGTTCCTCTCTTGCCAAAGGATCAGAAGCCCCTCAACTCAACAGGGAGTGCTGAAAACAAATCACGTCACATTTGTGAACCCTTCAGCTAGGCCCCATCAAAAAGCTCAAGAGAAAATGTCTGAACTTTCACGAAAATGGCACTTAAGTAGCGTGCAGCAATTAAGGCATGAGTTCATGGACTGAAGAAAAAGAGATTTTAAAAAAATACCTGCTCTGTACATTGAGGAGTTCCAAAGTGACTGATCTCAAATTGAGATGTGCCCATGCGCCCGTTCATTTTTCACATCAGTTACGAAGAAAAAGGCCAGGGTTTCAATTTTCAGGCCAATTTATACAATCATATATTTAATTGCAAAATGACATCATCTTAGAGAAGCTGAGAAATTTACATGTCAAACACAACAAAGAATAACAAATAAAGGTAAATTCCCAACTCGGAAAATGCCATCTGGTCTACTTGACATGCTCCTATAATTAATGAATCAAGGGAAAAATGCTGCTAGAGGTGACTACAACACACAATTTTCTGAAGGGTGCAGATACAACTTTTCTCCAAAAGTGGACTATTTTGGAAGTAATAAAGAGGAGGAGAACTGGAACATGCAGAACCCACACAGCAGTTTTTCCTCCTTTACTCTTGAATCATAGCAATTAGGTCTAATCCCAGAAACAACAAAACCTCTCAATTCAAAGGAGTCCTGCAAGAAGCATGGAATATGTATAACTAACACTGAAGACACCCAGCAACTTATGTGACATTCAGTACAGCAGAAAGATGATGTTGAGCCATGCACAGATAACCTATGGCAATAGTAACGTTTCGATAAGTTCAGCAATGGCAAGAACAACTTCAAAACTATTTCCTGTGTCAGTAATAGACTCCTCCCTTAGCAACTTCCCACAACTGCTACTACCAGCAAAATTCAACCTTGGCAGCTATGGTCTGAATGACAGCACAAAGAAAAGTCAAGGCTGCTGCCAAGATTTTAAAACTAGGCACCTAGACTTATTCATGCATAATACCACCAATACCAACCTTTGCAAAATACATCACTCTTGGGGCTGAAGTGATGGTAGAAATCATTATAAGTTACAAAATAAAGAATAATGCCAAAATTCAAGTTACTAACTGGAAGCAAGGTATGCTGTTCTGAAAGGACACTGCTAGGTCTAATTTTGGCTTTAAAGTTCTTCTGATAAGCATATTTTTCAGTCCAGGATTTCAATTGTTTTAACTTGCTAGCACCCAGACATCCCTACGTCTCCCTAACCTAGGAAAACTGGAGATTGGTTGTGCACAGACATGAAAACAGACTATTCTATTTTCATCATATATGCTGAGAGAAATATGAAATGAAAACACACCACAGAAGCAAGTGTATATCCAAGTTACACATTAGGATCCAATCTTACCAAAATTAAGGTGGCTTCTGGAGGCCTTCCAAATCCTCTCTCTCCTTCTGCTGGTTGCACAAGGAATTTAAGCCATGTCTAAATTGTGAGATCCAAACCCATGGGCTCAGGGACGCATCAAGTCTGCATCCTGGCTTTATTTTGGGATGACACCGATTCCCCATCGGGATGAAAACTGAGTACACGTGCACTGTTCCTTCACAGGGTGGCTCCAGTTGGGAAGGGTGATGAAGGCATCAGCCAGAGGAGAGCTGCAGTACACTCCAACCAGGCTTTGTAGCTGAACATTTGAGAGGCATATCCCAGGTGCCATGGAGAGCTGAGCTGCCTCTGGACTGTAGCCTTATGCACTTAGCTTGAAATGTATTTGACCAAATATAAACAACCACATCTCACTGAGTCACCCTATTCCCCCTCCCTCTTTATAGTCACTGAAGAGAAACAGGCATTTGTGGGCTGTGATTCATCCTATCCCAAAGTAGCTATTCTAAGAGATTCCATCATATCCTAAAAGCATCTGTGTTTCTCTACTGGTTACCTGAGATGGTCACCCTTAGGCTCCTTCTATAATGTCCTTCATTGAACATATAAGAGGTAAAATCCTACTACAGAATAAGTTTTATTAGAAACAAAAATATTTAGACACTTAAGTTACATGCACTGGATAGCACTTTTGATTTTCAAATTAATTTACGATAACTAAGACATTAACAAATAGCTAAAGAACACCTGTATTTTGAGAATGTACAGTTACAGCTTTGGTGTAAATCCTCAGCTTGCCATAAGCATGTTCCAGCTATGTTGCTATATAAGCTACATAAGCCTATTCTGTAAGCTATGCTGAACATGTTCCAGGGCTTTTTTTCCCCTGACTGAACATCAATCCTTGCACTCACTCACGCTGTCCTCCTCTGAACAACTGACTGACACCAAATTAACCTAAGAGGGGTTGGACTGGGATCCTCCTCCTGATTTTCCTTTTGCTTTTGGAGGGGTGCATTTCTGGGGGGAGGGAAGGTTGGTACAACAACCAATATCTTGCTGACTCTGTCTATATAAGCCAGGTAATATAAACTGGCACAATAATAAGCTAGGTACGATAAATTGGCAAACGACCTGTATTGCCTTACTCTTAGAACGCAGACTTATGCAAAGGTTTTTTCAGGAAAGTGATTCTATTTTTCTTCATGACAGTTGAAAAAAAAAGCTGTTTGCAGTTTGCTGATCTGAAATAACAAATCACAGAAGTATTAAAGCATTAACATTTAAATTTTAGTCATCCAAACCCAGTCATCTAGTGCCTTCGTAGATGCCCTAGGGAATTCCTGTTGGCCTCCAGTGACCACTGCTGGAAAGACTGGGTTACTGGTATGTCCTGGCTTGTATGTGCCAGCTCCATGCTGATGTCCCACGTATAAAATGGTCTAGTGTCATTTTAGGTGCCATATATTTAGGTACCTGTACTCACCCAAAAATGTAAAACATTTCCTCCATACATATCAGAATAGATCTTCCCAACTCTTCTAGCAGAATGTAAAAGGGTTATACACAAAACAGAAACCCTTTATCTTCAACTGCTGAACCCTACACAGATGTTTTATGAATCACAAGGAGTCATAGGGTAAAAGCACAAGCACTGTCTAAGTCAGCAACATGTCACAAATTCAAGATAAATCTTTCTCTTTGCTAACTGACTTCATGTCCCCTTAATTCTGTACAGCATCCACCAAAACCAAGAATTATCTGATGGAAGTCTCCCAAGCCTCTCACTCCAGCTGAGATAAACACCTGCTTAAGCCTTCTTAAAAATGTATTTTGAACCCGTATGGTTATGAAGAATACTTTCCAAACATGTCAAATTAAGAAAGCAAGTGTTGTACCCTTCAGTCTTTAATACCCATTTGGAAACAATGCGAAGGTGTAAGCCGCCCCTACTCACTAATGCCTAAATTATCTTTAGCGAGACCCCTGTGTATTGGGAAGTTCTTCCATTGCTGATAAAAACATGCTCCTTCCTCCTCAGATCCCTCCATGACTAATTTCCTCCATAGCTATTGTTCTGGCCTCATATTTGAAGTAGCTCCTATTCAAACCCACAACAGGAGGAAACCATTTGATAAATCCCCTTGTCAGGGAACCTAACCTCAGCCACAAAGTCACATGGGCATAGGAAAACCCTCTCGTGTTTCAGGGAACATAGGTGGAGGATGCGTGTACTAAACTTCTGCCCCTTACCCTGAGAATTCGCTGGCTTCCTGTAACAGCCAACCTACTGGCAAGACACAGGAGCAAGATTTGTCCTCTAAAAAGTTCCTAAACCACCAAAACCAATATTTCACATAACTACATGTGAGAAGTATTCCAATTATGTTTTCTGCAGGTAAACCAAGTATTTTTTTAATCTTCTATGAAGCTTCAGTTGTCAGCCTCTAATGTATCCCAGATCCTGCATATAATTCAAGCAATGGCTGCAAATAATAAATCTTCCGACCAGTGATATAATGAGGACTCTCTAATTATCCTTTAAATCCAAAAGCTCTATTTTATTACTCCATTATAAACCCAAAGGGAAAAAGATGCTACTGAAACTAAGCTACATTTTGAATTTTCCCATCTTCAATTAGCACAAAAATAATACAACTGACTCTTTCCAATTCATTATTCTATTGTTTTTGCACACTACTGCAATACAGGTGTAAAACATCCCATTGCTATTTAACAGGTGATGCTAGCTCCTGTTTCCCTACAAGCTGCCACTTGAAAGCCTGAGCCTGTAGGGTAGATGCTCGCGGGCATGCAGCAAAATCAGCACACAGTCTCCACCGTAAGCAGAGAAAATAGGCTCCAGGAGACTTCACAGAACATGAGAGCCAATTGGATAATTTTTGTTTTTTAAAATCAGTAACAGTAGGATTCAATCCCTCACCCTTTTACAGCAATTAATAACCTGCACATGTAAGAGCAGAGGACTCCATATAATTAACAAAGCATTACTTTGGCAAGGAGGGAAGGCCTGGAGTATGTAAGTACAGGGTTTTATTTCTTTCTGTGAAGTACAGATGACAGGTAGGAGAAAGCTATGCCAAGTGAACTGCTGGCAAGCAACTAGTCTTTTGGTTAGCAGGCAGCTCTGTCTTGTGAAGTCTACGAGTTTGTGTTCACATAGGCAAGCTTTTCTTTAAACATCAGACTTATATGTATTCGAACAGTCATGAGTTTTGCACCAAATTCCCGTTTTCACCTCAAAAGAGGTTGTTTTGTTTCAGCTTGCTCTCTGATTACCGTGAAGTGCCAGGAATACTTTTATTTGTATAATGTTTTTAAACGTTACATTTGGATCTTTGCCTAATTACTCTGCCACATAATACCATCTACATGATCATGAATCTTCATTTTTCCCAATGTCGCGTAACAGAAACCAAAAAATAAGTAGCTGCATACAGAGGAAGAAACAAGTATTGTTTTCGCTCAGGAAAAATAAGGAAACCAGTAAGAGTAATGAAGGGCAAGAAACAAGGTCCTCTAGCAGAAGCACTAGGTGTGGGATAAAATGGCATCCAACGGCCTGATCTCCAGTAACAGCATGTTTCAAGCAACGCACATCAAGATGTAATCCCACCACCTCAAAAATGAAGTAAATTACAGAAAGGGTGCCTCAAAAATCAAAATGCACACAGGACTTCATTCACCAGAGGTCCAAAGACAGAATGGAGAATTGATTTGCAGGGAAAAGTCGGTAAGGGGAGAGCATCTAGCTTTCTAACATGGCATACTTCACCTCTTCTGTATTTTTCTCTGACTCTCCTCTCCCTCCCTCTCTCAGAAACAGCATTATAAAATTGACAAAGCCATTCATTTGGCTATTCCCTCTCATACCAACTCTAATAACAATAAAATATTAGCACTAATACTTATTAGTAGAGCCAAAATAAGATTAGAAGGCATCCTGTCTGCTACCGGCTTACTTAAAGGTAGTACGAGGCAAAGGGGACTGCAGAGGAAAAGCACAAGATGAAGACTACACATCTCTTTTGCTGTGGGGGTATATAGTCTGATGAACTTAAGATCGTAAAGCCAATTTCACTGCAATCCACCTGCCCTCTTGGCAATCACAATGCCACCTCATCCCCAGAAGCCATTTTTGGCAGGCCCGTAAGGAGGGGTTTGCCTGTTCGGGCAGCATTAACCATCAAAGAGTTCTGCCCCTTCCCTCTGGGCCGGGTGAGACCAAAAGAAACCTGTTGACGAAAATAACTTGCAGGTCCTCAGGTCATAAAGACTAAGGCCAACAATACCGATCTCTTTATTGGTCACTGAAGCATTATAGTATGAACTACAAAAGCTGTACTGAGGACATGAAATTAAGTGTACCACCAAGCATCCCACAGTAGCTGGTCAGCTCAGTTCAAAGTTGTCTAAAAAATTCTTCATTTTTGATGACCCTGAGCCAGGCTCCTAGAAACTTTGGTTGGAAGAAACCTCTGGAGGTTACCTAGTCCAGTCTCGGACTCAAAACAAGACTATCATCAACAGCAGATCAGGTCAGCTGTGGCTTTGCCTTGATGAGTCCTGAAAGGCTCCAAGAACAGATACAACCTTCCCTGGATGACCTGCTGCAGTGCTGCACTACTCTCCTAGTAACAAGATTTCCCCAACACCCAATCTGAATCTCCAAAGCAACAATTTGTTGTCATTGCCCCTTGCTGCCATCTGGCACTACTGAGTAGAGTTTGGCCCTATTATCTTCGTAATCATCCTCCACGTAGCTGTAAACAGCTGTAAACAGCAACTAGATTGTCCACTAGCCTCCTTTCAATCCAATTAAAGAAGACCAGCTCCCCCAACCAAGACCCCTATTCATAATAGCAGCTCTTCACTGGATCTGGACGTGGCAACAGGACTTCATCTGAGCTAGAAGTAGTGCCTTTGACAAAAGCAGCGACCACGTGCTCAGTTCCCAATAGACAAACTAAAGAGACTTCTATCTCTTCTCTTTACTGTTGACAGCATATACAAGGGAATATCACTCAGATGTTTTGCATTTGCTTCTTTTGATTCTTCTTTGAACTGCTGACAGAAAGGGCAGGTTAAAAGCTCTGGATCCTGCACAGAAAGGTGCACAGAATTTTAGACCTTACCATTTTGGTCCTCTCAGATATTTCGCATGTTGAATGCCCTTCCATTTTACAAATATTTCTATGACCAAGCCACCTAACAGCCAAAAATGAAGTTACCGGTGCTTACTTTCTAGAAGAGTTCTTTAAAGGTCCTTCAAAACCCAAAATTTGATGCAGACACTTCCAATTATGGCCATATTCAAAGATTTCTTTTAAAGACAACGTAACTTCAAGTGTCTTGGCATCTCCAAAGGAAAAAAAAAAAACCAAAACCAAAATCACCTTTAAGGATATCCCATTCATTCTGCTCCTTTTTTCAGTCTCTCATGCAGAAAGCAACAAATAACTATGAAGCCACTGACAAAATCCTACTGAAGTAAGCAAAGTGGATCTACACCGGTTTCCATCATTCCTCCTGTTTAGAAAATTCATTGTCTCAAACCTAAAAGCCTTCTGCACAGTTCTACACAAACCAACATTTCCCCCTTTCCAGTTTGTTTCCAGCAGCAGATACCACCAGCAACTCAGCAGCAGGCACCAGCTCTAGCAGGTCTGGCACTGCTGGTACCACGTAAGAAAAATGCTTCAACCATCTTTGAAATTTGCAAAGAACAATGAGGAACGCTTTCTAGAAAGCGAGAACAATGCTGTAATAATCCTGTCAGCCCTAGGGCCATCTCCACAGTTCAGATGACCAAACTGCTCTGCTGCCTCACGAGGGAGGAGTACTGAGCTCCACCCAGCTCCTGCCTCCACTTATTGCCTCACGATTAGTCAAGAGGCCTCTTTATAGCTCAGAAAGCATATTGATTTTTCTTCCCCCTTCCTCCAATTCACAGCAGCGAGGACAGGTTATTTCAAGAAAACGACTGACTGAAGCCACCGACACCACCTCCTTCTGCTGGAATGTGCCTTAATCTTACCATTACGGCTATTAGGCCTTCACCCTTCCTGTCCACACTCACCGCTGCTCCCACAGGATGCATACCCAGGTCTAACCATTCCCAGGATTCAACAGCTTGCACCTCCAGAAAGCATGACAGGGTGTCCAGGCCTCTCCCGTGGCACCCAGCAACCCGAATGGCACAGCCCACTTCATCTGCCATGCTGTAAACTGGAATGGGCTGTTCAAGGAATTAGGAAAAGAATCAGAGAAATCAGATACCTTCTAATAGCTGCAAGTAGCAGAAGAAATAACTCCACCACAAACAGGAAGCAAAGAGCATAAAGCATTATGAAATTAAGTGAATGAATTGAGTAACATAAGACCTACCTCTAACTGCCAACAGGCAATCCACAATCCCAAGGGTGAAATACCTGATATGCATTGCATCACCCAAAGCTGTCTAGATGAGATCTAAATCCCATGTCTTCCCCCGCCCCTCCCCGATACAGAGTCAAAGACTCAGGCACAAGCAGATGGCAGGCAACACTTGTTCTGCAAACATGAAATCTAAGGTGCCTCTAGTAAGGCATCTTTATGAGATTTCATTAATCTGAAAAGCTAAAGCTAACATCTACTCACTTAAAGACTACAATAAACTAATGGTTTTAGCAAGGCCAACACTATTATCTTTTAACAGAAGGTAGCAAAATGTCCTAGAATGATACATTTTGGAAATGTTGACAAGGCAAAACATGCAGAAGTCCCCAAAACTCATCTTTTCATGTTTTGTATGAAAAGCCAGCTCCCTCGTAGTTCTCATGGCACCTCCACAGGCCACCTCAGGTCCAGCCTGTGGAGTCGGTCGTATTTTGGACGTGACCCTTGACAAAGAAGTTGAAGATTAAGGATATGGCAACAGTACTGCTGTTTTGGAAAGAGCATCACCTCATCCAAGCAAGTGAAAGAATGTCCAGTTTCCCAGGAACGAGAAAAAGCCTCAGCAGAGCAAAGACTGAGAAACCACACAATCTTTTCCAGCTCACAGACGGCCAGCACGGCAAGGGCCTCAGGACTCAGGGAACCACACACCAGCAACGACTAAAAATACACTCAGCTCCTAACAACCACCGCTCCAGTAACACACCCCCAAATCACCTTGATGTCTTCACATTTCACCGTAGACACACATAGGACACAAACTCCAGATCTGAGAATGGCAAATAAAGGCCAAAATAATTAATGCATCAAGGCCTATGCTAAGGTCTTCAACGCTCAGAGCTTGTAACGTTCATATAGACGGAAAGTACTGCAAGGAAATGCTCTACTCTGTGAAAACCTTGTGCACTTGAAAGCCCTCTCAGTTAAGAAGAATGCAACAACAGCCGGCTTACACAACCCAAGCTGAGTACATTTAGACATCTCTGTACCTAAAAACAGGTTGGTTTGTTTTCTTCCTCTGAGACCTGTGAATTCAACCTTCCAGACCTCCTTTTTGATACCATCAGGCATGAAATACTGGTCTCCTACCAGGGAGGGCGAGGACACCTCATGAGGGCCCACAAGAAGATGACAAGCAGTCTGGGGCCTTCCTGGATAAACTGGGAGCAATGGGGAAAGAAGCAGAAGTACAGTCTAGTAGCAGAGGGAAGCTGCTCCCCATCACTCAATCCTTCCCCTCAGTTCCCTCGACACTACTTCCTAACATCAGTGTCAAACCACCAGATGAAACAGTCTCAAACTTTCTCAATGTGGAGACACAACAGAGCTAGTTATCGTTCAGCAGAAACAGCTGCAGGACCAGCGAAACAATCCGCTATCGAGGGGTAGCTGAAGAGAAACCTAAACCTGGAATCCAGGGGTGAGCAGAGGAACACAGTTTGCAGCCACAGACCGACCCTGGGTTTGTTGCTTTAAGATACATGATCCCAACTGGTCATAGGTCAGAAGTATTTCTGGACTTTACACTGACATTATACTTTCTTACTGAAACATTACTCAATGACAGTGTTGCTGTCTCAGCTCTATCCAGGCAAAGAGCGACCTGCGTTTCCAGTACGCTGCAGGCAGCTCATGAAACCTTACAGTCCAGGAAATTTGCTTGCTCCAGAAGGTGCTATGGCTTTCCCCAGTAATACAGCTGCGTACCATCATCCTCCCCTCTTCCAGGCACCATCCCCACGGTGCTCAAACACCTACCCACAACCTTACAGCTCGTTGTGGCCCCGGCCCTGGGCAGCAAAAGGGCTACCTCGGGCTCTGCAGAGGAATGGTCCCTGACAGTCATTATTGTCATCAGTCACACAACGTGAGCCAAAAGCGTTGGTGTGCAGCTGCAAGTCAAGATAAACTGTAAAGTTATTCAATGCTTTAAGCTCTTTGAAGAAGTCTACTCTTCCTTCGTACCTGTAGCTGGTTGAGCCATACTGACTACATTTTTATTCCAAACTTAGCCGAGTGTTTCAATACTGTGTTTCTCTGAAGCCATAAGCAAACTGACTGTGTCAAACCCAGTTATCACATATAATCCAACCACAATTATCAAGACGGCAAAAAGCACAGGGGAAATATCAGCAGTAGAAAAGAGACTGTTTTTGTTTTTTAAGGTTTATTCACCAGAAATGAGTGACTTCAAACTGAAAAGCATTTTTGATCAGCACTCTTCCCGACTTTCACTTCAATGACATTTTAATTAACACTTTCTAACTAGCTCCACTTACGTGAAGTTGCAAATGAACGTGGGAGAATATTGAGGAAAGGTAAGGGGGGGGGGGGGAGAAAATTCCATCAAGCGTTTTATTTCTCGTATGCCTCTGAGAAAACGAGTAATAATTCATCTGGGGAAAAGTGATCCACCAAAGTTTTGATTCGTAACAGGACATCTGGAAAGGAGTAATAAGTAGTCAGAAAGACTCTGAATTATGATAGAGGGACATGAAGAAAGGTACAGTGAGATCTGGAAGCCAATTAGGTTACTTTGTAATTCTGCAGAGATGAAGGTAGCGTGTTCACATCTGTCCAAAGTACTTCAGCCCCAGAGAGCTAACAATAAACTGCCAGAAAAAAATTTATGGAAGAGCAGTTAAATGTGATTGTAGGACTGGCTGGAGCCATGTGAAGTGAGATTTCTACCCTGATAACTGACAGTATGAAAATACCTTCTTCGATAACAGGTTTAATATGGTTCACAGTTCTTTATTTCTGTTTTTATTGACAGGCTGGACCAAATTCTGAAACCTTCCAGCAGAACCACAATAAGACCTATGAGGGCCTATTAAAAGTGGGGGGAAAAAATGCCATATAAACATGGAGACTGTTCACTCACCTAGCAAGGCATGAGTTTCAGTGAGAACATGCCAATCCTAAATAAATTAGGCTGTATAATTTTATTCGGCAGCATAGGGAGTAAGATAATCATCCAGTGTTGCTGAGATTCCAAGAGCTACCCAGAGGATGCAAAAACATCTAACACCATCAGGCAGCAATGGGAATACCAATTTAATATGCTTTTTCTTCCTCCTGCCAAAAATTGTTAACAGAACTCTTTCCAGTGCCGTGTAACTGAGCTTTTAACCAAAGAAAAAGCAAGACTAAGGAAGTTCCCAAAATGGCAGTCACATGCCACTGGTGGCAGGATTCACGTACCACTTTTGCTATGGTAGGTATACCACAGTTTAAGAATCCCTAGGTTAGTAGACGAAGTAGTCTATTTAGTACTGCACACTACAATTCTAGAGACTCTGCAACCAGCAGAGAAACTACAGAGCAGCTGTAGTAGAAAAGATGAAAATTTCACCCACCAAGTGTTAGCAGCAAGTAGACTTTATTTTTAATCTTCTTATGACAACTGTTATTCTGTAAAAGCCAAATTTAAGAAAATGATGCTCAAATGAAGATTTCAGCATCACAATCCCAAACATACCAATGTCAAAGATTTGAG
Source organism: Sagittarius serpentarius (assembly GCA_034782735.1). Lineage (NCBI taxonomy): Eukaryota > Metazoa > Chordata > Aves > Accipitriformes > Sagittariidae > Sagittarius > Sagittarius serpentarius. Next base: position 5,690,546 of record JAVKLA010000008.1, read on the forward strand.
GTTTTGGCAGGTCTGCTCATGTCTAAAAACAGGTGATTTCTTCAGAGAGATGGCCATAAATGATAAAAGAGAGAAGTTTCAGAGGGAAAGTATGTTGAGGTGACACACGTCATGTCGTCCACCCACCTATCTGCACACTGCAGAAGTACCACTCCTGTGGTGACAGCAGGCATACCGCAACAAAACAGCCCATCTCTTCGGCTACAGGAAAACATTAGTGTACAGCCACCGTCCTGCAAGTTACCTTGGCTGGACAGCCAGACCCTTACAGTAGTGCAAAACACCGCTGTAGCCCACGGCTACTCCAAAGTTCATTCGCAGGCAGATGAGCCATAGCATATGCCCGCAACTGAGGCAAGGGCCAACGACTGATGCGCCCCAACTCGGAGCTCCAGCCTGTGTCAGAAGTTTTGTGGCTCCAGTAAGCAACACCCCCACCTCCCCCCGCACTTATCACAAGAGAAGCTGCAGTGCTCTAGAGGGTTCACATACCCTCTAAAAGCCTACGAGGTTGACACTACACAAAAGGGCCTTGTCCATAGCAGGAAGAATTACACGCCTCCCAGCAGCAGTATCAGCTGTACTGGATGTATGCAAATAGCATTAATAACACATACAAGTTACAAACTGGCATCCCTGATGCTGAAGCACTTTTTTTTTTTTTTTTAAAACATACTCAAAACCTGTATGAAAGAAGCTTTCCACCAGTCCCTGACAGTAACTTTAGAGCAATTCCCGGAAGAGTTTATATACGTATTTGGCCCTAAAGCCTACCACAGGTACCTTTTTCATTTGCGCAGTGTGGTATGTGCACACGTGAAGGGAAAACGGAGGACAGATGGCTAAATCTATGCATATTTACCAAGGTATGAATACCACGTTAAAATCATAAGCACTAGGCCAGGTCACGTGTTTAAAATTAATTACACTTCCGCTACTACCTACAAGTCCACACTGCTTTAAAAATCTGCAAGTCTGAACAAAATACGTCAGTGTGACATGATCGCTTAAGTATATTAATCCCACATGGATATCCTCTGCAGCTGAATTAAAGGCACACAAGTTGTTCCGTGCCACTGTCCAAATACCCATTCAGCAACATTACTGCTCTCTGTTCCCCTCCCAGCAGAAATGCAAAAATGCCTAAAAGAAACAGAAAACAAAACATCTGGAAGCAGAAGCCTGTAGGCAATGTTCTCAAAGCTCAAAAGATATGTGCATATATTCCATGTGTACACAGATAAACGTATATATACTTGCAAGGAATAAACGTTTAGGGTTTCCGCACAAAACCAGAAGGGAGAAAAACCATATAATTTCTGACAGTTTTTCCCTCCTGTCACACTCACCTTCACGGGTGGCAATCCCCACCCCCCCGCACCCCAAGGCTGCCCAGCGTTATTCCCTGCTGCCCACAGCGAGCCCCCGGGCCGCAGCGCCGAAACGGGGACGGGGAGGCGGGGAGGGGGGGGGAGCAATTTGGAGGAAGCCGCTGGGGCAGCCAGGCCCCCCCCGCGGAGCCCTTGTCCTTTCCCTTCCAGAAGTAACAAAAAACTTAGGACTCCCGCTCGCTGCTGCTGCTGCTCCCCGCAAGCACGCCGTGCCAAATGCTGAGTTCACAAAACCGTAAATCACCGCCGAACCAGACGCAGCGGGCAGGCGGCGGCAGCACCGCCCGCCGCCTCCCGCCCCGTCCCACGCCGCGGCGGCTCCCCCACAAACGCGAAGGGGAAAAGCGCGGCGTGGGGCGGGGCGGGGGGGGCACCCGAAGGGGAGCCGGGCTCGGGGCGCCTTCCTCGGCGGGGCGGCAGCGGCAGGAGGAGGAGAGGCCGAGGCGGGCTCGGGGCCGGCCGCCGCCCGCCCAGGTGCGGCGGGA
>JAVKLA010000008.1:5692991-5707958 GCA_034782735.1 Sagittarius serpentarius
GCCCGCGGATCCCGGAGCTGGGGCCCGGGGCCGGCGGCGGCGGGGGGGGGGGGTGGTCCGGGCCGGCCTCGCGGTGTTTTGGGGGGTGAGAGCGGGGGGCGGGGACGGTGAGTGCTCCGGAGGGGCCAAAATACTGGGTTTGAGGGGCCTCGTTCTTCTTTTTCTTGCTGGGGCCATGGAGTGTCACCGTGACTGTAGGCGATTTTCTGCAGGAAACAAACGCGCAGTTTGGCTCTCAGGGCTCATTTTCCCCAGATTTTTGACCCGAATTGGTGAACAGTTTCTGTTGCCCTTAAGTGACGTTCACAGGCGAAAAGGCGCTCTGCCCTCGGCCGCAGCAGCCAGCGCAGGCCTGTGGTACCCCTCGGCCCCCGTCCTCCGGCAGGCCGTTCTCCCTGGAGCAAGGGTTGGCACGGAATATCCCCAGCCAGAGAGAAAGGGGAGCTGCAATGGTTCCTGGTTTGCCTCCAGCCCGTCGAACTGCGCTCGTGTTCTGGCAGGTGAAGCTAAAGGTGGGGTTCAGCGGAGCTGTCAGGGCGCTGCCGACTCCAGCGCTGCGGCCCCTGCGGCCTCGGCGGCCCCCTCGCCCCCCACGATCTCCGCTACCCCCTGCTCTGTGGGCTGGAAGGGCTGAAGCCTCGTCTGACAAACCCCACAATTCGTTTTCAGGCAGTTTAGGTCCCTGAGGAGGTTCTCCAGAACGTCAGGCAACAAGGAGATGGTCAGGCACGGCCAGGAGTGAGGCCACAGCTGCCCCTCCCTGAGTGGATCTAAACTGCTGCAGCATCACAATGTAAGGGGGGGAGTGTGTGTAAATCAGAAAGCGCCTGCACTTCCATTTCAACTAAATTCCTTTAGTCTGTCCCTGAGGTCTTCTGCAAGAATCAGTAACAACTTTCAGATTTCTGCTACTGCAAAATGTGTTGCATTCTGAGAAAGAAAGTGAGCCTTTCAACTTAGCCACCTCCTTTGGCGTTCAGAGGCTGCAAAAGAGACAAAAAGAAAATCCTTTTTTTTTTTTTTTAAGTAATGAGCAGTGTGATGAATTAATATTTTAAGGCTAACTGGAAACCAGTTCTAAACAGTCTGTTCAAAGTGACCCCGTGGATAAAGGTGTTTGAATATAACCAATGAGAGAAAGAATGTTAATATTGCTCTACTTTGAAAAGGGAAATATAATAAATGGAATAAATACAAAGCCCAGCCAGAGCCTAGCTGAGGATGCCACCAGGTACCGTAAGCACCCTCCTCCAGTTGGTGGGAGGAGAGAATGGCTGTGAAAGGGGGGCGGAATACGAAAAAGCAATCTGCTGCTGCTTCAGCTTAACCCGCTGCTGAAGACAGTAGTCCCCAGGCGACCGGGAGCAGCAACAGCAACATCTCTACCCATTCCTTCCCTCCATTTATATGATTTTGGCCTTGGTGAATGGCACTTCCGTGAAGGAAAGTAAGTGAGGCTGTAAAATCTTTTCTCGGCCCATTGTTTCTTAATCTTCATTAAATGAAGAGAAGGCAGAACTGAAAAAGATGTCGTTAAATATGCAGAAAGCCTCAGCAAGACATTCCATCAGTAAGCCCTTAGTACACAGCTGATATCATAAAACGCAGGATCTCCTGAGGCCTTCTATCAGGCATCTACTCACAGTGAAGCAGGATTAAATATATTTCGGGACAATCCAACATGGTTTTTTTACCCTGCTTTTAAAAACCTCAAGTAAAGTGCCTCTTCTCTTCAGGCAACTTCTTGTGCCCATTAACCGGTTTTGTGCAAGCCCCTCTTTCTGCAAATTAACCCAATTAAATTTTATCTTCCTCTCATGATTGTGGAGGACAACCGATGTTATCCTATTTACGACAGTCTTTTACATATACGTCTAAAGCTATCGTGAGCTATGTTTTCCCTTCAGACTTCTCTTTTTGATTGAAATTGTCATGTTTTCCCAAACTTTTATCATTCTTGTTGCTCTCCTCTAGATACTTGAATGTAATGTCTGCAATAGGACGCTGTGGACCAGCCGAGCCTCAACAGTATTGAAGAAAGTAGAATAATTAGTAGTGACTTACATACAGCGTATTTGGCAATAAATCGCTCAATGAGATTTGTTCTTGTTGCAATGGCAACTTCACGTTGACTCACTGAGTAGGGGTTCAGTTCCAACAGCACCCCTTCTTCACCAGCTAGTTCCCGTATGAATTTCATGCCTTCCCAAGTGCCCACCCAGCACTTGCCCCCATCTTGTTCATTTTCCATACGCTCCACCGATGGAGAGTATTTTTTAGTAGCAATAGTTTATCAATGTACATTCTGAAGTGGGCTATTGATACGAGAACACGGGTTATTAATTTTGCATTTGTCTTAAAAAGATATTTTCTAAATCAGTTTAATGAGGCTTAGTCAATATTATCCTACTCTGAAAGGTGCAGCCTAGAAAATTGATGAGAAAGCAAGACAAAGTTAAATACCATTAACTCTTTAATATTTGCAGGGGTTTTTGGTCTCATTTCTATTATTACTTTTTACTAAGAACACACCACAAAGACTGAAGGTATCTTACCATTAAAACAAGGCGTGTGAATAGGGCCATTCATATTTAACAAAATGATAAAATGATACTCCGAAATTTTGCATACACTTAAAGCCGATCTGTCAAATCTCTTAACACAGCACGAGATCCATTCTTCTGATCTCTCCACTCTCTGCTCCCCTGCTGCACCACCTGCACCTCAGGGGCTTGCCCTGCGGCCACCAGCCATGTCCCCTGCCTGGAGTCCAGGAGTGCCCTAGGAGCTAGCCCGCAGAAGGCGCCAGCAGCCATCCATCGTCCACCAGCAGCCATCCCTCCACCCAGTAGTGCCCTCATGTGCCTCCAGACATGAATTTCAAACATTGGGATTCCAGGAATTTGTTTGACTTTTACGTGACACTAGAAATCTGGCACGTGCCAATCCGTATGCTGTGCAGCCCCTTTCCCTGGAGCCTGAAGTCAGTTTGGGAATTTCAGACAAGGGAAGATGTATGGAGTGAAATAACTTGAGCTCATACTGGCATAAGCCATGCTTTTAATTGAATAATGGTAAGTACCAAGAAAATCCAACAACCCGTTTTAGATCATGGCAAACTCCTAAGTTCAGACATGAATTCTCTTTGCCCCTTAATTTGCACGGCTACCGGTAGAAAGAAACTTTACAAAGACCTTTTTTAGTATCTATATATTCACATGCTGCAGCAAGGGAAAGTTGGCATGCGTTCACTGACGTTATGCCTGTCTACACAAGTTGAGATTAATTTGTTGTTTCAAAGGCAGTCAAGTCAGTTCAACCCTATCTCATTTTTTTAAGGAACAGAAAATTTCAGCTGAGTATGAAGTTTTCCTATGTGTGGGTATCTATATGTACATACAGAGGCCGTTAAGATTCATAGCCAGTGCTATAACTCATTCTTTTCTTCCTTTTTTTCTTTTTTTATAGTAAGGAGAAAACATGAAACTTAACCTATGAACTCATGCAAGTTCATTGAACAAATATTTTATTATTTAATGCTGGAGCATCAGATTTCCATAAACAATTCACCCAGAGTTTGTGCAATGCCATTATCCAAGGAAACTAAGTCTGCAAGCTGCTGCTTCTGCACAAGTTTTTTCATGTATGCAACACTAAATCTGTTCATATGACGACTGGGGCATCTGCCCCATCTGCTCAGGATGGTTTTTGGAAATAATACTTCAAATACCTTCACGACGCATTTATTAGGAAGTTTCACAGACCTTCATTATTTCAGCACTTAAGGCCACAGTGGATCAATAGATTACAGACACCATGTGCCATGTGCTATTAAATTTTAATTGAGATTAAATTAAATCTCAAGACACAGCCACAGAGAGCCAGCCCAATGCCTTTGTTACTCATCTTCAGCAGTCACAGCAGAAGCTATCTTATCCTACAGCAGACTCAGCTTTGCGTGCTATACTCTAAGAAAAAGAGAAACTAAGGTTGACCAAGGGCCTGGTAGGGGCTGGCTGCTTCTTTAATCTGCAACGGTGCCATATCTCCAGATGATCCTAAGAGAAAACCCATGCCCTGTGCTCTGAAGGAAGATAGGATCCCCTTGACTTGGAAGCAAATTCTTTCCCATTTATAAATTTGTTGAACGCTTTCGCACTTTGTTCACCGTGTGAAAAAGCCGTAGCAGACAAGCATCTGAGAAGGAGGGTTCTCCATGTGATTTCAGAAAATGAGTGCTTTCCCACCGATGTTCCAGCTCTAGGAGAGACTCATTTCCAGTGTGTCAGAGGGAGACAGCCCTCTACCCACAAAATACAATTGGGCTATTGTGCATCGGAGAGGAGCCTTTCCTTACTGTGACAGCCAACCAGCTGAACTCCAGACATACAAGATTTTAATACATTCATTGTCTTTAACGAAGAGCTGCAAATGTAATGAACACGCTCAGGGCAATACAGCGCTCGTATCCTCCAGCAGGACTGCAGAGGGATATCTCTATATGGCTACAAATGATTCTTCTCTGACCGTATGGCCAAGTGACACAGTGCGTGTGGCATGCACATGGCTAAATTTTCTTCTACGCCCAATAAAGCTGGCCACACTTGTGCTGCCTGGTGTGCACAGTTTTTCCCTGAGCTTAGGGGATGGTGGTGTCTGTTTGCGTGTTCAGCATTGTCTGAAAGCATGTTAACTGTCGTGTAACTATACCATGTGTTCGGTAGTCATTAAACAGTATGGACCAATGCAAATTGCCAATGCTGAGCCCATACTCTTGCCCTGTGCGATTTACTTGTACACACTTGTCAGACCCCACATGTAACACATTGTATTTGGCCCTTTTAATTTGCCTTTTTGTTGGATCGTGACTCTCAATGAGATGATTCAGCCCCACTGGCAAAAGTAGTACACGCTTTCCAATATTTACTACCATCTGCAAACTTTACTGTACTATTTTATGTTGCCTAGATCATTGATAAAAGCATTAGGCAAAAAAAGATCGATCTCTGGGAAAAAAACCTCATCACAATAATTGTCTTTGTTTATGTCTTTTCAGTAACAGTGACATCTGGAGATCAACCAGTGAGTCCGTTTTTAATCCATGTAATGTTAATTTCATATAATGGAAGTTCTTTTAAATCAAAGTGTTATTGTGGTATTGACTAAAAAGCTTTGAAGGAATCAACGGCTGTTAGGTGAACACAGTCATCTTTAGCACTCAGAATGACATACTTTTCAAAGCAAGCGAAGAAGCACAGACACCCCCAGGCAAAAGAACTACAGTCAGATCTACCTTCTGGGATGCCATGTTGACTGATCTTAATTATATTTTAACCTCTAATTTTTGTTAATAAGATCCCAAATTAGCAATCTCTTTGCTATGGTTATGAATGACAATATTAATTATTCAATAGGTCCTTTCACGCTCATAAAAACTGAGGCAACTTTGACAATACTCTTCTGGAATTACCCATGACCTAAGGAAATGCATTATTAGCAGCTGAAGACAGGTACTCGCCTAACTCTGTTAAGGCTGAATTTTAATTTGAACAGATCCTGGCCTGCTTTTTCTCTTGCAGGTGATATTTATTCTTTTTGCCTCTTTCTCACGTGGATACAAAATCCCTTTGCTCCAAATACCAAACAGAAATCTCTTGTACTGTTTACCTACTGTACTTCACGTATAATTGATGTACGAGTCTTCCTTTCTTTTCCTCCTAATGCTTATTAGAAGTGCCCTTTTACTGCATTTAATCCAGGTGCCCGCTAGTACTCCAGAAAGTAATTTTTTTTATCTTGTTACTTTTAATCCCTGTCATTAATTTCTTTGTTTCCCACCTGAGTCTTTACAAATTGGTTTTCTATTTTCTCATTTCCTCATTTCATTTTTTAACCAGGGTGGCTTTCTGCCCAGTAAAAGCTTTACATGCTATTGAAATCATGGCTATCTACATATCCAACTGGCTATCTTTGAACAACTGGCAGTTTCTCTTAACACTTCCTACTTCAAAGCCATGTTCTCTATTATGCTGACAATTAGTCTAAGCTTTGGGTAATTAGCTCTTTTAGAATTTCATAGATGAATATTGGTGCTACCATTACACGTTTACGCAAATGGAGTGTAATCAGATTCTAATCAGAAATACATAAACAACAGGGTAATTTTTAGAGTGACAATTAACTATTCTTTGTCAAGAGAAGGTCTGATAATGAGTCATTCCCTTTGGGAGCAGGGCATACTGCATTAAGAAGCTTTAAAAAGAAAATAAGCCTTCTCCTTGAAGTTTGTCACATGTTTTTTTCCATACAAACTATCTAGCAAATATTCCCTAGGTCAAATTAACCAAGAGTATGTGTTTTCCATCTTGGTGTTTTATATGTAGTTCGTAAGCTTTAGCATAAAACAGTTTGTCATTAGGTAAGATCCAAATGTTTTGACAACTCATATATAGGAGAACATACTTCACGTGTTTTACCCTATAGCTTTTTGAGGCTAGTAGAGACCATGGCGATAATCCAACCAGACCTGCATTAAAATAGAACCTACATCCAGGCCATATCCCCCTAAACTCAAAGCATGAAGAGGTCAGATGTTGCACAAGTTACTCCTACTGCCATGACATTGTCTAAATCAGGGTAGAATTTAATGCTGCAGATGCTCATCTGCTAGGGAAGTTGTATTTTTAAAATAATATTCTTTTTATTTTTATACAAAACTCCATCGTGTATCTGTTTCTACACACATTTTTTAAAACACTGGTTTTGTACCTAAATGCAACCTAACCGTGTAACTCTGTAAAAAGACAGCACGCATATTTTTAACTATTGTTAGTTTGCTACCAGAGAAGTTTTCTCATACTCATTAGTAAGGCTGCTAAAGTTCATACTTTACAGTTTCACCTGAATCTATTTAATAATTTACAAGGTGGGAATTGCATCACTGAATTCTGTTTCAACAAAGCACTTAACTTTAAGCATTTGTTTAAGTTCATCGCTATTTGTCAGGCCACTTAAGTATGCCTTGAAGTTCCAATAGAGCCTTGGTATGTTTAAATGGTTTGCTGAATAGAGATGAATTTCAGTACACATGTTTATCTTTGGGGTTTTTTTGGTTTTTTTCTGAAATCGAGACTTACTCTGCAATTTAATATACACTTTCAGTGTCTCTCCTACTAAATGTCTAAGAATGATAGCTGTTTAAGAACTTTTGATTTTAGAATTACCTAGGAAAAAGATGCAAAAATTTTTTGTAATTTATCCTTTGAAATACAGAACAAAGAATTGAAATATCCAGTGGCTTAAAAACTATAGTAAATTTTTAAAATGTGCAAATGACTCTTACAGAGTTATGCTCAATGAAGACTTAACAGATCCCTAAAGCTACTGGCACAAGTTCACAGAAGTTACGTCAGAGTTTTACACCTATGCAGCACTGCTGCAAATGGATAATGTTTAAATCATTCATTCCTTCTACATGCAATGCATTGACAAGCATAGGTGCCCTCATAGCTACCTGAGGCTCAGTTACGGTGTGAAAAAACAGTTGAGAGTCTCTGGAAGCACAAAGGTGCAAAAGTAGCATAATGGAGTAAGTCATGTAAATTCTGACATGAAAACCGAGCGTTGAAAACAAGAGGCAGCTAATCCGTTTAAATTTAAAAAAATCCATTTAAATTTAAAAAAAAATTAAAAAAAAAAATGTAGATACCGAGTGCCCCAGTTCCGACTGCCACCTGAGTCGGGTATTGTCACGCGCTCGGTGCAATCAGAGAGCAAAGGCTGGGAGAGGCCAGCCAGCAGCTGCAGCCGAGACAATCACGTTGGGCGACCCTGGCAGGACGTGGAACGGCAAAGGAGCAACCGATTAGAGCAAAACCAGAAGGGATTTTATTTCCAAATCAATAGAGAGAGCAATACAAAGTGAAGTTGCAGATGGGAAAGTGATACATGCTTTCACATCGACATAATTCACCACTAATATATGATTCATAGAAACACTTTCTTGTGCATAAATCCAGCGCTGCACTGTGAAGAAGCAATGCGTCTGTAGGTTAACTAATAGGGCATCTGGCACTGAACGGGGAAATCTTGTACTTGATTTTACATCTTGTACTGATGTTACATATGGAATAAAACTCTGATTTGGCAGCATCCTATTTCTAACTGTGATTTGGCTAGTCTGGACCAAATTTACAGCACGTAGGGTACAAATGGTGTTCTAAGTATGTTGAATGTATGCTTTTACACTTAAATGGCTGTCTATACTGTGTTTTACAAATCTGAAGAGGCACATATGTTGGGCATAATCCCCATTATTTTATCTTTGGCTTTTCTCTCCTACAATTTATTGAGTGCCCTTTTTTTTTTTTTTAGCCAACATGATTCGAAAGAACTTAACAGTGGAAGTCCTCTGCCTACCCAGGTTAGAGTCGTCTTTATTTTAAAAACTTAAATAGAGCTTTATTTGGGAAAAAAACTTTAGACAATGAAGCTGTGAAACCCATTTCACCTGGAAGCATTATGGAAACATGGTACTTCACCAGTGAAAGTTCAGCTGTGGTTTGTGATCCTAGAAGTTATGTTAGATAGTATATAAATGTACAATATAAATTCATTTTACCTAATCTTATGGATAAAACACTAATCTTCAAAAGTATAGTTATTTTATAGCAACACATCTTAAGGGAGCTGGGTAGGGTTGAAATCATATAAGAATATTTCTGTTCCTTTTTGTTGGATTTTAAACTGGATTGTGAAAACCAGCTGCAGCTAAAAATTGCAACCACATGAATTCCTAGGTAATAACAAAGGTCAGCAGGATGTAGCCCTCCTTATTCTGTTGTTTTACCTACCGTTGTCTACCTTTAAATGTACCATTGCTGGGGCACTTGAGTTCTCCGCAAAGCAAATTCAATTCAGTGGCACTATAATACAAAGTAAGTGTATACTTAGTATACTGTATAATACAAAGTGGCACCATATTAAAAATGAGTTGGGCAAAATGGATCCAAAATCACCGGATAATAAAAAAAGAGCACTGTGTATAAATTGAGGGGGTTGTTGCAGAACTATTTCTGTTACTGATCTTTCTAATAAATTTGGAAAACCAGAGGATTACAGAAAATAATTAACTCGGTGGCAATCTTAGTTTTGGGCTTCAATTTCTCATTGCCAAAACCAAGAGCTGGGACACTAATACAGTCTTTTCTATGCCCAACTAAAACTACAACAGTCTTTTTAAATACCCCATAACATCTTTTTGCTGCATGGTCAATCCCTCACAGCACTTTTTGCCTCTTCAAAGTGCAATGTAAGTGCTACGAATTCTATACAATGTTAGACTGAAGTTTAGTGGGCTAAGTATTATATTCATTTAAGAGAATGCTGTCAAGTCAGATATTACATTAAAGTAAGTCCTCTTATTTGTGTTATTGATTACTACTAGCTACGTTTTCTTCTAAGACTCAGTGCTATGCCCACCTATATGGGTTCTGTCTATTTTAACGCAAGACTAACACCAATCCTAAACCACCTTATTTCTTTTACTCTTTCCCTGCCTGAGCCATCATAGGGTTTGTACACTTCATACCAATACCGCAATATAAACAAAGTCCCCATACCTTTAAAGAGGCAAAGGCTCATGCCTTAATCTGTACTGAACATAGTTCTTTGTATTGAATATATAGTAATGGATTGTCTGTCACAACATCCTTTTTATTTTTTTCTTTTTCTATCTTTTAATTATGGATGTATTTCTCTACAATAGAGGATTTTCCTATTTTCTCCCATTGCACCTGCAATAAACACAGTAAAGATTAGTAGTAAATATTACTGTTTTGAAAATACATCTCATGGGTAGGTTTCCTGAGATGGTGCCTCATATGTCAGGGAGAAAAGGCTGCAACGGCACATTTCCCCTTAGGACGAGACATAAAGGCTGCCTGGATCATGGCCAAAGAGCCTTGGCGCACACACCACAGGTATATATTCCCAGTGCATCAGGCTGCCTGGGCACAAGAGCAGCCTAAGCAAAAGGAAGACTTTATTTCTAGGCCCTGCAAAGAAGCTAACAAGAAATATACTAATCAAGAGCCAGAGTGCATGGAGAAAATGATGTTTTTGAGAAAACGTGGCTTCTCCAGGGGGAAGATGAATGTGGGTGACAGAGGCTCTGGAAAGAAAACAGTTTTGTCCAGATCCCAAAACACGCTGGGCTGCCTTAAGGATGTAAACTGGATCTGTTCCTTTCCTGTATCTGAAGAGGGCCACCCCAGTAAGTAGATGAGAAGAAAATGTGTGTAGGTTGTTTGCTAACCTAAAAAATAACAAGATTTTCTAATTAATCAACAATTATTTTCTAACACGAAAATAATTTCTAGGTAGCACTTTACTCAATTTGCTAATAATTTTCAGGCTTGCTTTCAGAAGGCTCTTTTCTCATTCCTATCATGACTACCGTGGCAATGAGAGGTTGACCCAAGAGATACAGAACCATCTGATTCCAGTCAAAGGGGAGGAATGCTATGAAATTCCACACCTATCCATGAAAGGGACTAAGGCCTAATGCTTAAAAGCACGCACTCATTTGCTCTTCCAAATCACATGCCACTGCTTTACTGTATTTTATAAAATCACTGCACACCATATGGAATTAAAATAGCATCTGGGAATTGGCTCAGAATTCCAAGTTTCCATATAATCCTCAGCAATATCTTTCCTCTCATACATATACCTTGAATATCTTCCAAATTATTTATAATATCTACTTTCTAGATGACAAAAAAGGCTATCGATGTGGTTCTTCAGGAACTTCTTGGCCTGCTGTATTTTATATTCCAACACACAAGACTGGAATTTTATGTCCCTTTTTACTTACAGGAATCTGTACACGATCATCAGTACCATTTTGTCCTTGTATTTAAGTCCTCATCCAAAAGATTTTCTCTGATAATCTTTTTAATAGTATGGACAGCAGCACCTGTATAGCTGTGTGTTTCTACTCTTGCAGATTATGCTGAAGACCTTTACGTGCATTTTGCAGCTGCGTACCAGCGCTTCCAGCCGATCCTTCAACACTTGACACACACACACGTAGAGAGAGTCTGATTAATACTCTCAGTCTTTTGTAATGACGTTTTTTGGACAAACAGAGAAGTGGATGTCTACAGCCATTTCAGCTTCCCAAAGAGACCTGTAAATGAAGCCTGTTGTACAAGCTCTTATTTCTCATCAGATAGATCCAGAAAGAAACAAAAGAGAAAGGGGTAGATTGGGACACATCATTTTATTCTGCTGGAATTCCTTAAAAGAGGAACTGTGATATCACAATCTTCTTCAAATTGTCTTCTGGAGCATGTGAAATGGCAATGAGCAGTGACTGATACTACACTTGCATTATTTACAACTCTTTAAAAGGCAGATTTAAATTGTTCTTTTAGTTACTATGGTAATCTAGGAGACCTTTGCAGCCTCCAGCTTTTCTGAGTAAGGAGTGAACTGTTGCTTCAAAGCACTTTCAATATTGCTACAGAAGATTATTTATGATGGTTTTTTTTTTTTTTTTTTAATCTTTCCCTTTTATATTCGTTTGGCTGGTAACACATTAGATTAGATTGCTCTCATCTGGAGTGGTGGCTTCAATATAATAATTCTGGCACCAGATCTGTAGACAGCATGGGTTAAAGATGCTCAGACTTTTATCCTCATGTGTAACGATGTAAACCTAGATTTGCCCCATATCAGATCATAAAGGTACTCCTGATTAATAAAATATGAGGTAAAAATTTGGAATTTATTTTATTGTAACATTACGTAGACTTTTTCTTTTCTTTTTTGTGTGTCTTCACTGGAGGATTTACATTGGAGGTAAGATTTAAGTTACCCTTACAGATGCTCTTTTTCTGTTGAGACTTATGAGAAATGTTTACAACTACTACCTCTGAACTTCACTGAATAGTACTAAACATTGGTAAACTGCTTTAAAATACTACTCTATTACTCAATTTTTATGCAACAGGTATGCAAATGAATAGATTTTTTAAAAGAATTACATAGCTATGAGAGGTGATGGACCAGGAGAGCCCTGAGATCGTAACTCTCTGAGAAGGTGCGATCCTGAGTAGTGCAGCACTGCAGGTTTGTGTACGTGTCTCACCATTCTGCCCAAACCTCAAATGAAAGCCGCAGCAGGCTTAGAGAAAGCATTTCTGTCTCTAGGCTCCTCCACCTGTTTACTGTCCAGATATCGGAGTTATTGGGTAGGTCTGGTGGAAGTGTGCTGGAGAGGTTTGTGATACACCCACCAGTCTTCAGGGGAATCAGCCTGACCACCTCACCTGTTTTAGGGAATGGTCATCCTGATGATAACAGTTTTCAGGTCATTACTGACCTGGATTTGATTTGAATCACAGATCAAAGGATTAGCTTTAAACTTGATTTATAGTTGATTTTTTCTTGTTCGAATATCAGCGGCTATAATGCGTGTTCCTTTCCTCCTGGGCACCTCTCCCAGTGCTGATTAGAAATTATAATTTCAATTAAAATTTATATTTTTACATTTTCTTCTGCTGCATTTTTTCCAAGTTTGTAAAGGTAGAAGCACTCCAGCTTTCAAGAGATTTAGGCAGGCTTTGCATTCAAATCACTTTCTTTGTCCAACCTCCTGTACACACAGCATGGAAATTTTCACAAAAATGTAACATAACTTACAAGTTTGTGTAAACAATCATGCTGCAGTGGTAATCAACATCTCAGGACTTCTGACAGCTTAACTAGTTTCTCTGGTGTTTACATCCATTATCTATGCAGCATCACAACGTAAGTAAAATTTATATTGCTAAAACTCATGCTTTGTTCCAGAGGAAGCCATTGAAATAAAACATTTTGGTTTTTCCACCTCATTATAGCCCATTCTTCAATTTTCAAGCTACTTTTACATGCTTTTTCAAGCGAAGGCATATGCAATGACAGTTTTTAAGTTACATGAATTGTACACATCTTGTTGATCTAAAGGAAGTGTTGAACAAATGACCAAATATAATTAGGAAATTCATTAGGTTGTGTCTACGTTGACATTTTGGCTTGGACCTTTAAAGCAGTTTTGAATCAAATTCCCCAGTTGTTCACACTTACCGCACTTTGTTGCGTAAAAGGAATGGGTTTTGTATACACAAACTAGATTTCTTTCAGAGGAACTAAACCTCAAGGCCCACACCAGGTGCTCCCCAAATGTGCTTGAGGGTGTCCAAACCACAATGCCCAAACCAAACGTCAGATGGTTTCTAACTGCGTGTGTGCCAGAGACATTTGGTCCACAGCAACACATTAGACCTACTCCGAGTCAAAACTTCCAACCACATTTATTGAAAATGTGGAAGGCTCAGCATCTAACAGTAGATCTATTGATCTGCTTCTAATGCATCAAATTGCAGGCTGGCATACACATAGCCTCCATTTTCTCTGCACGTGTAGGCCTGGTGCAGCTAGAAGGAGGGACGTGTCTGCATGCTTTTTGCAAACCATTGCGCAAACCCACGCGCTGAGCCAGCCATTGCTGTGGTTGACTGAATCACAGCTACTAAACCTTGCTGTGAGATGTGCTGATCATCGCATGAGCACTGCTACGCGGCTACTGTGCGGCTCAGCGTGCAAGCCAGCTCATGCCCGCCTACCTAAGACTGCGTGCCCATCCTCAGGGTGCTGCTCCACATGTGTGGTGGTGCATTTCTTCTGCCTCTCTGGGCTGATCTACGAACTCGGGAAGTCTCACTGGGCCTTAGCATAAGTGTAATGAGTTGGGTGGTTAAGCATCCCTTGACCGTACCAGGAACTCTTGCGTGGCTAAGACGGGGAGCTGCACTGACCATACCAAGGAATCCTGTTGCCTGGCGGAGGCTGGGGACGGGAGCAGGGATAATTAGTCATTTCCCGACAACCTTGGGACATATCTCAGTCCAATCCTGACAGCTTTGGAGCATCGTGTACCTGAATCTTAAGTCACTCTCTGACAGCCTTGGAGCCTTCCTCATCTGAATTGTAACTCATGTGAAATGGTACTAGTGCTACTGGAATCCCAGTAATTTGCTTATGACAAAAGCCAATCATCTCCCGAACCTATAAAGAGCAGTACTAATTGAGGCCCTTCAAGCTCTCCTGGACTGCAGCGGGCTGCGACCAGCATCTCCCTCTGAGGGGAACGCCTCTCAGAGCTCACAAACTCTTCCGTTTGCGAAGATCGGAGGTCTGTTGCCGAAAGCTGACAAGACTTGGGCTGATAACCTCCACTCCTTGAGGCTCAGCCCTTCGCCTGTTGAGAAAGATGCTGAAGCATTTGACTTGGTTATGTATATCTGTTAGTGTCTTTGTGCATGTGTGTGTGTACTAACCTGAATATTCTATAGCAAGTATATTACAAATACTGCTTTTCAAATCTATACATAAGTTACTGTCATGAACATTATTCAACTGTGAATGAATCTCAGGCTGCTATTATACTCATAATCCCTTTAGATATAAACCATTGACCAAGTCTGGGACTCGGAGTTGATCCAGCCGCACCTAGACTCTGACAGGAGTTTAGAAAGCAAGGGGGTCTTCTCTGAACCTTGCGACTCAACGGCAGGGTCTCCCCTACCTTTTTACATTCCCGATCTCTGTACCAATCATGATAAATCAATTCTAACCCGATTTTCATTTGTATGTTTCTCTCTTAACCTTTTGCATCGATGGTTTCTGTATACAGAATTTTAGTTTGATTCTAACTTAATTTTCCTGTGTAGGTTTCATCCATGTATTAGGTAATAGAGTGAACCTTGCCATCAAATTCTGTGAAGTCGCACTTTTATAAATTCCTATTAAATCATTTTCGCTAATACCATTGGAGGTGATTCTTCCTTGCCATCAAATTCTGTGAAGTCGCACTTTTATAAATTCCTATTAAATCATTTTCGCTAATACCATTGGAGGTGA
>JAVKLA010000008.1:5725702-5754256 GCA_034782735.1 Sagittarius serpentarius
AAAGTCCTTGACTGAGTCTAAACAAGACTGAGCAACAGACGAAAACATCAGGGTGTTATCAACATTCTTCTCATACCGCACTGAAAACACAGCGCTGTACCAGCTACTAAGAAGACAATTAACTCTATCCCAGCCGAAACCAGGACACCAGGTCAGGGTGATGCATGAACAAAGGTGCTGTTAAGCAACCAACAAGGCTCGTTATAGGGTTTTCCAGGGCAAGGGGAGGGAAACAGTGGTACTAAAATGTATATTGTTCTGGAATGCTTTTGTGTGTTCCATATTCTCTATGACCAGATCCTCAAAGGCTCCCAGCTGATACTGAAGTACCAGAACTTCTATTAAAACCTAACAGAGTTAGGAGCTTGGTTGCCTCTGTGCATCATGGCCTATGGACGCTATGTTCAGGGATGTGAAAAGCTGACAATCTGTTTATGAAAGGCCTTTCTTACAGGCATGTAAATAATGCAGATATATTTTATTTAATGATGAGAATAAATTTGAGTTCTGTTACCTATATTAACAGTAAATGGCTGCTCTTTGATATTCTTTGTGCAAACAGTGGATCCCACAGAACAAGACGGAACCTAAAAGGCCAGATTAAATTAATTTGAGGTTCATCTTGCCCTAATGGAGTGGTACAAGGTGGCAAGAGTGTGACTTAGGTCCACAAAAAGACAGAAAAGAAAAAGAGGAATAATACTACTTGTAAATCATACCTCAAAGACACAGTATGTTTTTTCCTTCTGCATCAACCTGACTTGAAAGTCCAAATGACTTCTGATGAAAGTTAGTGCATATGGTATCTTGAAAAATATAATGTGTACTCCTAAAGCTTTGATAAAGTAATAAAAGCCTTAAAGAAATGTACAAGCACAAAACATTGCCAGACTTGCTTAGTCTGGGAAGGAAATAGTGATTTTGGGTATCGCCGTGGCCTGACTATGTGTAAGTGCTTGCTTTAATGCCAAGTACTGTAGAAGATGGCTGGAGACTGATGCAGCTCCGACTCAAGTCCAGGGAAAACATTCCACCGTCTTCAGTGAAAGCCGGGCTGAGGCCTTGATTCTGAGATAAGAGGATAGTCTTTATCACCCATGGTAAAAAGGCAGGCTGAGTTGTAGTCAACTTGACTTTATTTTTTCTTTTTGTGGTTTTTCACTTTGTAGATGCCCTTGCAGGCTTTTATCTATTCTAGGAGTCCCATGAGACAAGAACATTCACGCTGATTTCAGGGAATGGACTGAGAAGCTTCAAGAGGCTCTCTGAGAAGCACTTCATGCCTCTGGCTAAAATCTGAATTACAAATCTACAAGAGAATAGGGAATTAGGCTAAGAAATAGAAAAAAAAAAAAGAATGATACAAGAGACAAAAACATGGCAACAGCAACAAAACCGCATTTATCTCTGAACCCATGGGCTATTACATTTCATTCTCTGTAGAGGGAAGAAGGAATGAGAATTCTACTTAGGTATCTTTAATAGACATGGAAGTAGGGGACTGGAAACAGATATTTGTGGCTCTAAATAATCACTTTTCTAGAAAGGCAATGGAAAGTTCATCCTGTAATGCACTCAGAAAACTGCTTACTAAAGTCACCATCATTTTAAGAGGAACCTCCTTACATGTTTGTTACTTGAGAAAGAAATCCCATATATACAAAGCTTAAACAAAAAAAAAAAAAAGGAAAAAATAGACACTGGTTTTTATCTATCCCGTCATTTCTGAAGGTCTCCATCACAGCAACATCTGCGTATTCATGGGTGCCAGTCAGACCTTCAAAACATGCACAGAACATGCTAGAGTTTTTCTTATTTACTCTTATTTCCTGTCACAAATTGTTTAAGACTGGAATTTAACCTTTTCTACATGAGGTTTTTTTCACTTTCCACTGGTATATATGGACTGTATTAGTATTTGGAGAGTACAGTGGAAGGAAAAGTAGTAGGATAAAAATGAATGGTGTTTATTTTTCTTTGATTAAATCGAACAGCAAACAGTGTGAATTTAGGCAGACAAAGAAGCCTATTATTCCATTTTTGGGTGAGATTAACTGCTAAGTAACACCAAAGCTTGCACAATGGTCTAGAAAACTGCTATCAGACTAAAAGGATAATAAAATGTTTTGGACAGAAATCCAAACAATGGTGAATAATGAATATCTAGCGATCTATAATTCTGACAAAGGTTTTTCTTTGAGGCTATGTGTTAGAATTACATGCACATACACACGCTCAAAATACTGCAGTACTCAGCATGATTTATGTACTTGATAAAATGCCTCATAGTAGCACAAAAATAGAATTACACCAGGTGTACAACAAACAGACATGCTACTTTTAAAAAACTCAAGTAAGCCAACTGGAGTAGGAGCCAATAAGAGCAGATGATCGACATATTTGTTTTGAAAGCAGCCAGAATGCCTCAACCTTCTTCAGTCACAACTATCTAAACTAAGTCATGGTAGTCCCAGATTCAACTAATCCAGGTTATGGCTCTGTTATCAGGTGAGAGTAAGAGTAATTCTTTTACTCGGGCCAACGTTCTCATTTCTCGCAACTGTCATCATTGTTTGCTTTCACTGTCCATGGTCAGATAAACCTGGGGCTTCCTAAAGCCATGACCCAAGTTTGCATAACTTGATGTCCAAGTTAAAACACAGAGAAGTCCACAAATCCTGCCCCAGTAGCCCCAGGCTTCAGGGACACAAGAAAGTAAGCCAGTGACAGAAAGAAGCGAGTTGATACGAAGGCCAGGGGAGGGGGACATAATTGCTTTGGTGGAGCTGAAGGACAAGAATGACTCCTCCTGCCAGTGTAGTGGCGTCTTTGAAAGAGAGAGGCTGCAACTCTGAATTAAAACTGGGCATTCTTCTCAATAATTTTTGCTAAGCAAAGGAAAGTATCTTTGAATATTTGGATTCAAATTCTAGATTTTAATCTAAATGTTCGAGACACGGAAGTTAAGATTGAGAAATCTTAACTTACCGGAGGGAAGTAATTTTACAGAACAATTTTCTAAGAAAGAATCTGGGTGTCAAGGAGAATCAATATAACGTCAAAGTCAACGTCTCCTATGAAGACAGGCTGAGAGAGTTGGGGTTGTTCAGCCTGGAGAAGAGAAGGCTCCGGGGAGACCTTACAGCAGCCTTCCAGTACCTGAAGGGGGCCTACAGGAAAGTCGGGGAGGGACTTTTTAGAAGGGCAGGTAGTAACAGGACGAGGGGCAATGGCTTTAAACTGGTAGAGGGTATATTTAGATTAGATACTAGGAAGCAATTCTTCACCGTGAGGGTGGCGAGACACTGGAACAGGTTGCCCAGGGAAGTTGTTGATGCCCCCTCCCTGGCAGCGTCCAAGGCCAGGCTGGATGAGGCTTTGAGCAACCTGGTCAAGGGGAAGGTGTCCCTGCCCATGGCAGAAGAGGTGGAACTAGATGATCTTTAAGGTCCCTTCCAAACCAAACCATTCTATGATTCTATGATAAAGTATGGTCAATGGTAGAAAACAGGGGAATAGGATAAGCATATATCTGGTGAGAAATAACAATTTCCCAGAGTCTAATTCTAGCATCAGGGTAACTAAGATTCACCAAAGTGGAAATTCTGCTGATGTAAAGTTACCATTACCTGAAAGTTTTAAGGGGGCAAGTAAGTGTCCCGTCTGTCAGCTGTAAGGACAATGTCCTATTTGGTCAGTTTGGTATCTTGACTTTCAGAACTTTGGGATGGTGAAAGCATTTCCTGATAAGCAACTTAGATGTGGAGGTACTTTTTAGTGAACACAAATAACTGCATAGGACAGGATTGGAGATGAGAGTCAAATAGGAAGAGGAAATACAAGAACAAACAAGCAGATCTGGAACTGACAGAGGAAAAGCAGCAATCAGAGCTTTTATATGAACAGAGCAAAAAGTCGGGACTGTGAAAGGTTAGGTGAAGTGCGGGAACTGGACAGCAGAGGAGGCGGCATGATACAGTGATTTTTACCTCGAGAACAGGTTGGGGGTGTTGGGAGGGAAGGTTAGGACACCAGAAAGAAATCAGAAGGAGAGGACTTGCACAAAACAGGTGCAGCGAGACTGGCAATGCACAAAGTGAACATTGTTCGCAGACTTAGCAAGAAAGCTGTTGATGTGGATTTCAGTTGATGTGTTGTGTTGGCTATGAGAAAGGTATCAAAATGGAGACCCATTTAATGATGCAGATCTCTGCTGGAACTGTGATAGCGTACTTTTGTCAATTAGCATTTTAATGAGTCATAATAAAATATAATATGCGGATGTAATCTGTGCACAAATGCTTGAGGAAATGAAAGACTGACTAACAACCATTGCATAATTTCAGCATGGAGAAGTTATTGCCCAATTCAGATGTCAAAACCATGCAAATAGAGATGCCTTGCCCTACTAGGTTAATGTTCAATTAGTTCTATTACCATTTCAAACACCAAGGAACACAGACAATAATATTTCTGATTTGGATATTTAACCTTTACTCCAGTAATTTCTCTTCTGGATGAAATGAAGCCTAGAGCTAAAGCAATCTAATTGAGAATAAGGATCTTCCCCTAATTCTGTGATTAGGCAAGGGTCTTCACTTCATAAATCTGGCAATATTTTCCCTTAAATCAGTATTTCCAGGGCAAAAAGGACTGTTCCATAGACCTTCAATTCCTAATTTATTGAACATAGGCATTCTCAAATCCTGAGTTCCTTTAGAACAACAGATAGTAAAGCTGAGAATCATTTTTTGCCATTTTTTATCAGTAAGAAAATGCCAATTTTTTTGAAGCCTCAGTGATGTCAGGATTCTGACCACAGCACAGGGACCTCCAGCTGAAGTTATATCAGGTCAGATCCTAAGAAGAATAAAAACATCCTGATTAAAGAAAAACCCCAAACATTTAAAATAATCCTTTTTTTTCCTCCTCACGATATTTGATTTGCGTGCTTCACCAGAGTAGAAATGGATTTTGAAACCAGTTTTCCATACAGTTGGCAAAGGTTCTTTCTTAAACGACTTTTCTTGCACAATTATATTTAATGTTCCCAAGAATAGCACGAAGAGAAAAGAATACAAAGTACCAAATCAGGGAACAGATAGTTGGGTAAATAGGGAATTTAAGACAAGGAGCCATTAAGCACACTCCTCGTACTTCAGGAGTGAGTCCTTTTCAAGGACAAAGGAAAAACAAAATGTACAGTTCAGCTCCGTGGCGGTAGGTGTAACATTTTAATAGCTGGCACACTGCCTGTATCTGATGCACTCGTTCAAATAGGCAGATGCTGGATTGGATAAACGGAAGGGCATGTAAGGACACGGAGTCTAGCTCCTCGCTGCATTTATTATCACAATATCTCACCGACTGCAGAACGTGGGAAGAAAGTTCCCTGGGTGTTAAGAGAGACTTTATACTGACAACCCGAGGTGGAGGCTTCTGCTATGATTAATGGAAACTAAAGTCACAGAACAGCTGAAACTATTCTGTATCCAATGCAGCTACTGCTTGTAACATTCACTGGTGGAAAAGCCTCATCCCCCCAACTATCAACTCAGGTAATCATATAGTACCAAATTCTTTATTAGCAGGTATTTTAACGCCTGCATATTTTCATTTTTGTACCAAAGTCAAATACTTCTTTTTTTTTTTTTTTTTGACTGGGTATGATGGATGGCACGGCTGATTATAGAGACCCCAGGTCTGTATTCCCATGCTCCATGTCACCCTATGGCACCCAGCTGGTAAAGCCTGGCAATCAGTAGACTGATGACAAGGAAGCTCACCATTTTAGAGCAGAAAGATGTCAGGTGTTCCTTCTTGTTTATTATGTTTTAGGGCTGACAACTTTTGTCTCACCTAAGCCGCTGGGGATATGTTTTTTCTTTAAAAAACATATTTTAAAAAACATTTTTTAAAAAAAAAAATGGAAGGCTTTATTTCTCTGGATATGATTCATCATACAAATTTGTTTGAGTGCATTTGAAAAGGAAAGCTAGTATTTAACCCGTGTGTATTCTTTTAGTCTTTGATGGTAGCACACCACACATTTTATGTACGTATGATGTTATCGTTACTAAAAAATGTCTCGAAGAGAAAAGCTCTAACCATATCACCCAGTTTCTAAGGAAAGGTTCTCGCATTTGCGGAGCTGCAGAGCACCTGCTTGCGCCGGGGTGAATTACAGAGGGTGCAATACCAGTCACTCAGGTACGAAAACAGCTTCTTAGAAAGTATATCCTCAGATATCTGTTGCTGCCATGAACAACATCACAGGTGCCCATGAGTCAGCACTGCAGTCCATCCTCTTTTAACGCAGAGACCGAACTAAAAAACTTCCGCAAGAAAATAACGCAGCGTGCAACCGCGGCCGTAATGTGTGCAGGGATCCTCCCACCAGCTCGCGAAATGAATTAAAAAGGAAAGAAAATGCTTATTTGCCCGTGCAGCCCTGTTTTTTGGTGGGGTTTTGGGGTGTTTTTTTCCTTCTCGGTGAGCAATCACTGCTCCCTGCTACTTGATAGCCGAGGCTGGCAGCACTATGGCAACAGGGCTGCGGGAAGGGCGGAGGGAAAAAGTCGCTTAGCAACTGGAAGCTTTAGGCAGGCAAGGATGGTTTAAAGCACAGCATTTAAAAAAAAAAACCAAAAACAAAAAAAACAAAAAAACCAAAACACCCAAATACAAAAAAAAAATGTGCAAAACCCACAAACCCAAAACAAAACAAAAAATAAACAGACCCCCAAAAAGCACCAAAAATTCCCCCCCCCCCAAACAAACCCACAGTTGCTACTATCTGAAAAGATGAGATGTTTGAAGGATCGATCGGAAGAGTTAAGGATTTAGAGGAAAAAAAAAATAAAAAGCATAACAAACCAATAAAAAAGGAGGTAACAGCTTAGGGATAAACAGTAGAGGCATTTTACACTGATCATCCTAGATGCAAGCTTCATCAACGCAAACAATAGCCCTAAACCAGCCCAGACTATTCCCTGTCAGAGCCCAACACTGTTCGGCAAAGCAGAACTCCACAGGCGTCATCTCCCTGGCCCCCCCTCCCCGAGCTTTGGCCGGGACTCCAGAGGGGCTCTGGGGGTGCAGCCCCGAGCCCCCGCACAGCCCCTGGGCAAGGCTCCTGGGGGCTGCTGGCACCTAGAGCCCACTGCCAGCAGGGCTGCCGCTCCTTGGGGAGCGCCTGCCTCGTCTTATTCTTGCTCGTTATTATTTATACCCTTCCTCCGGCATGATAAGGACTCTACCGGCAAGAAAAAAAAATAAAAAATGAAAGGTTATCCAATACACCAATTCAGATTTTTAGTAATAATTTTCCAGAGATGTTTTTCCAGTGCTCCAGGCACCCTAACACTTCATTAATAATGCAGTAAAATCCCAGCAACATTACATTAATCACTCCGGTGGGAACCCAGCCAGTCAGGCACCTCTTTTTCAGTCCTCCATCCTCAGCCTTCTCTAAGCACTGTCTCAAACAGACGTCTTTCACTGCATGCTTGGAAAGTTGCCCAATTTGAGCTATTTTGGACTAACAAAGGGACAATTTCATCCAAAGACACAGAACCCCCACAGAGCTGCTGCCCTCCCCCTCTCTAGTGCGATGGGGGTTGGGTGTTTCTGCTGACCATCGCCCAGGCAGGAAAACATGAAAGGAGAGACTACCTTGGTCTAATGTTCCCTTTTAAAGTCTACCTGGAGACCAACGGGGAGCTAACTTGCATCTGCAGGTACGAGGAGCCACAGGCTCCTTGTGGAGAGCAGGGTCCAGCGACTGAGCTGCAACATTCTGCGCATGCCACGGGGTTTGGTTTTGGTGTTGGTTTTTTTAATGCAGAGAAATCAGTTTACTATTGGAAAAGCCTGATCAAGCAAAAATCAAAATAGGTGCTGGGAATGTGTTGGTCCGGTGAAATATCAGCATAGTCAAATCGCGGGCAGGTTGGCGGGCAGATCTGGACGGCACAGGTTTTTTCCCAGCCAAGCAACCCAACCGGCAGCCAGAACGAAGACGCTGCCCGAGCTCCGGTCCTGCCCTGGCTGCCTGCCTGCCTGCTCCCTCGGACCCCGCAGCGGCCAGCTGCTGATGGGCAGCCGGCTCTCCGGCCGCAGCCTCGCCACCTCCCAGGCTCCAGGGCTCCTGGCTCAACCAGTGTTTTTAGGGCCTATAATGCTACAGGATTTTTGTGTTCACGTTTACTGCTGTCTCCCCAGCAGATAATGCTGACTAAATTGATACTTTACAAAGGCACAAAGGAGTCAGCTTGTGACTGATACACAATACTGGTTAACAAGACACATACAATGGTGGTATTAGTGGGAGGAAAGAAAAGCTCAACTTCCTGTCAGTCATAGGTTCAGTAGAAAGTAAAGAGTCGTTAGCAGGCAGAAAAAGCTCTTTACATGCACGCAAATGGTACCAGTCCTGTGGGGAAAAAAAAAAAAAAAGAAAAAAAAAAGAAAAAATTAATCTTGCTTTAATGCTGGTGGAACTAACGCAAATTGTCTTCCCTCAAGTAACCTTTCTTAATAGAATTCTGAAATGTGTACGCTAAAAGAACAAGATCTATGAAAATCCCATTTTAATTCGTTAAAAATGCCCTCAAAGCATCTTATGTATGCTTTGGCCAGAGATTGATACTAACAACCTGAAGCTTCCTGAGGAATGTCATACGTTATTGTAACACTAAGAACCAATAAAAACTTCTAGAGTCATAAGAAATAAACAACATGAAGGGTACGTTACCTTTTCCTTTTGTCTCTTCTAATGCTTTTCTAGAGTTCAGGGAGGACTTATAGACAGAGGATGTGAGAAGGAGGTATATAAAATGCTTTAAATCCTCCAGTCACACACAGAGAAAAGAGGCTAATTGTTGCAGACAGTCTGCAAATTTTTCTTCAAAAAAAATTCAGTGATTGTTGGGTCTAAAAGTCCAAGAGACAGCGTGCCCTAATAGCTATGTGTTTATTTCATCTTTTTTTTTCTTTCCAACAGCTTTGTGCTCATCAGATGAGCTGTCGGAGCCTCCAGCACAGCCTGGGAGTCCTGCTCCTTTATTGCCGTATAGCATTTTTGGCTGACAAGTTGTACAGACCTTACTGCAGTTCTGTTTGTCATGGAGCAGAAATGGCAAAATGTAACCCACCTCACTCACGTGGTCTTACAGCTCAAATAGCCGTAGATTTTAACATTGCCCATGGAATACGGTACCACACTCAGTCTAGGATGTAAAAATCCCGATACAGTTGTGGATATGTAGATTCATCTCTCTACACTCTCACTCGGCCTTCCACTTGAAAAAGTCCCAAAGGCAGCGAAGTCCAGGTATTAAAAACATCAATGTAAGACATATGAATGTTGTGAAGTGCATGGGCACTATCATTTAGTGGGCTGCTGGCTGCCAGTGACACCAGTGAGCTACCAAATTAAGCTATATAAGCTGTAAGGGTTAGTTTTGCCTTGCTTTGGATGCCATATGTGGCGGTAGATGATGTATGTGTTGGTAAGGACAATTAGGTTTTTTTGTTAAATGGTGACTTTTGGGAAAAGATAGTGGTAGGGTCTAATTTTAACATAATTCTTAACATGTGTTTTCTGTAACAATATTCTAAATTATATGTGCCCTTAGAGGATAAAAAAACCCAGAAGTACGGAAAAATGACCATGACATATGCAACTGAAGATTGTTGTAACCGATGCAAAAGCAAGCTATACTTGCTCAGGCCATGTTTTGTTTGCTAAATTTGGAGTATTTCACCTTGCAAGTTTAACGGTCTTCACCAGAAGTTTTCTTGCACCCGGAAAAGCCTGACCGCCTTCTGCTTCTGTATGCAGGGACACTTTGTTATTCTGATCATCATCGCTGGGGAAGCCTGTGAATGCGTTGCCCTAGTACCATCTAGTGGACAGAACGCTGGAGAGAGGTTTAAATGAAAGGAGAAGAAATTATTTGAGGTGGGAGCCAAGCTCATCAGGGTAGTGTCAGTTCTTTGGGGAAAGAAGATGCAAGCCCGAGAAATAGTTGTCTTCAAATTGCGCAGAGACTTTTTCAAGGCTCTCTCTCCCTGAGTCCCACAGAGATTAGTAAACTACCTAGGACTGAAATGCCTTTTAATAATACAGACCATCAAGCTTAAGAACATTTTGAATTTTTACTCTGTTTTCTGAAGAAATTTATAGGCAAACCACATGTCAGTGATGCCACCTGTTTCTTATTTGACAGCAACCATCTGGACAGCAAATACTCTAAAGCCAAGAAAGTCATTGCAGTCTGCAAGGCAAGATAGAGAGCTGTAATTTAAATGCCCAAATGTCAACCACAATATGAAGAATTATATGCGGCCCAAGGGAGGGATGCATAAAATGGAAAGCATGCCTATAGCAATAAGCCTTGCATTAGAGGAAACAATGATTAAATCTGTAATGTATGGACTTGAATGGCCTCCTACTCACCCTCTTTCTGTTTACAACGACCACTAGACAACAAGGAAAGCCTTTGCAGAGATTAAACCAACTTAGAGGTGGAGCAAGCAAAACAGTAGTAGCAAAAAGCTGAGCAGATGCACCTCATGACCTCATTCTTTTACACCTGCCGGACCGCAGTGAAGTAAACAGCCCATGCACGCAGCTCTAATTCAGCTAACTTCTGGCCGCTGGCTGCTAATCTGACTCTCGCCTTCCCCTAATCTTCCTCCTCAGTGTCCCATCAGTCTTGTGTTTGCCTTCTCCTCCTTATTTCCTTCTACCCATCTATTTGGTTCCTAAAGATTAAACTAAAATTAAAAAAAAAAACAAAACCCCAAAACCAGAAAGAGCACTAGGAGAGTTAAGTCCTATATCTCATTGTAGCAGGGCAGTGCTCTGCACAAGTAAGAATAAAATTCAATAGAGAGTACAGGGCAGTAAGGCAAGAATAGGGAAAACATTGGAAACGGAAGTGTATAATTTGCTTTTGGAAGGTGGAGTACTGAGCCAGCCAGAACAAAAAAAGGATGATTGACTAGCTGGGAATCCTCCCATCTTCAGACTATGTGCTAATTTTTAATCTACGCAAAGTGTCTCCTGGGGCCACAGAGCGTATCTGGAAATGAGACCCAGGGGATGGAGAGCAGGCTTCAGCAATGGGCACTAGGCACAAGAGAAGTGCCTCAAGGTAGCAGTGAGGCAAACAACAAACAACCATTTATTTGCGTTCTCTAAGTTCCTTATAATAGTAGTGGCCACACGGCAGTGATCAAGAGAAGAATTACCAGTGACAAAAAAAAGGAGGAAATTACTATCAGACAAAAAGGTAACAGGTTCACTATAGTCTTAGGCCATAGCTGTAGCATATATTAGTTATGATTAGCATGATAGACCCAAGATATTTTGGAATCAAACTTGAGTATCTGATGCTTTCATCAGGAGATGGAGTAGAAGGTCTTTCCCATGTAATTCTCCCAGACGTAGGTATCGTTAAGTATGAGAGTGTTATCTCCGTGGCTGCGGCCTGTGCTTCATCCCACTGAGACAGGCAGTCCTACCTGACACCTACAGAGGTCCCTCAGAAGACTTTAACTAGGTCTCCACCTCCTTCAGCACCATGGGGGAGCGTGCCTCCAGCAGCCAGCTCCACACTGGAGGACCTTGAGGGCCAAGCCCAAGCCAACATCCCCCGTACTCTTGGTAGTGCGTGGAGATGCTAAAAACCCATCGTGGTTATCAAGACCAAAATTCTTGCTGCACATACATCTCGCGCGTAAAATGTGTGACTTTGAGTGAGAACATTCAGCTGGACTGGTGCCTCTGCAAACCGTGCCCCAAGACCTGCTTAGAGAAAAGGTCTAGAGCAGGTGGCATGGCAACTCCTGAGGCCATGAGCCTAGAGGAGATGGCGTGGTCATGGGTATCAACACTCCTAACTGTGCAGCCGTGCCATATCCCTAAGTCTTAGTCTGCAAGAGAAGGGGAGGAGGGTGTGCAAGTAAGCACAGGCAAAGGGAAGGGAGGTAAAGAGCAGGAAGACCCCATCTGTCTCTGCCATGTGATGAGTCCCATGGCACTTCCCTGCTGGGTCTGTAGGCTGCACTGCCAAGTGAAGGGAGAGCCTTATGCTGCTTCCAGTCTCTTGCTGGGAAAAGGAGAGGACATTTGAGATCAATAATAGAGCTTTGGCTAGGTTTGCTGAGCGACTGCTGGCATGTGCTGTGCTGTGCTGCTCATTGGCAAGATCTGGGAATGCTACCAAAAGCCCTGTCCTCCCTGGGAATTGCCTTTACTGGTCTGGAAATGGCTGCGGAGTGTTCTGCAGGAGAAGTTAAAGGCATAAAAGGTTTCTCCCCAGTCTTGGTGTTTTCCCTGCCCCTGTTCCTCTGTCCTGAGAAGGGAGCAGCACCTCTTTTGTCCCAGACACCAGGTAAAAGTCTCCTCAGTCAAACCATTTTCTTGAAGATCCCGTCCTGCAAGTGTCAACCTCTGACCGGAACAGCACCTGGAAGACTCTCCGTGCTTGAAAGTAAATATTGTGTGTTGGGCAATGTCTTCCTCTTACCTGACAGAGGTTGTGGCGTATTTAGCCTAGCCCATGAGGTGAGCACTGTCAGCTCATCGTTCCCCAGCATTTGAAACACTGGGCTTCTGGGCAGCTGGCTCATTGTTATTCCAGAAGTCAGTAGTAGAAACATGGGCAATGTTTTGCCACTTCTTAAGCTCCTTGGACACCAAAATAGAGACTAAGTCTCAGGCTGAACTGTGGAGAGTTGGACACCACGGTAAGCTGCGTTGTGTCCCCAGTTCAGGTCAATGGGGGATGGACTTCTCTGCTGAGCTCCCACCTCTCACCGATGCCTGGGCTCGCTTTGGCAAACTAATTCACTCTGGAACAGCATGGACACAGCTGCACGAAGTGCAACTCCTTCCGTCTTATACAATCTTCCAATGCTGTCCCAGCAGGTTTTACACCCTCAGGCATGCCATACACATATGCAGCCTCATCTTTACAAAGCCACCACTCTGGCAAGCTGCAACACAGGTTATGCATTACTTCAGACATCTTGAACTGGGCAAAACCACATGAAAATAAGCGTTTTCCATTGGACCGCATAAGCACCACATGGGATGGGACAAGCTGCAGGGACAAGACCTGTGTAGCATGGATCTGCCTGTGCTTACCACTTGGCCTCAGCACTGAGGATTAGCTCCTGGCGCTCTTCTATTTAGCAGTGTAGCCACAGGGTCCAAGTAACCTTCTCCAGCCCTGTCACAGCTAGAGTTGTAATAACATAATCTTATTATTGTTAATATAGCTCAAGCTTAGGAAATCATTGTAAAATTCAGCCATCTTCCATAGGTACACTTTCAGACTCTTTGAAAAATAAGCTTCAGCATTTCCAAAGAATAACTTCATGTTGGTTTAGATCCATATCCTGCATCAATAAATACATTCTAGGCCAAAGAACACATGTATAGAGGTGTGGTTCTTATTTCTTCCAATTTCTTTTACATTTGAGGAGATTGCAGGTTGCTTTTTTTTTTTTTTTCTATCAAGAAAAAGTATAATGTGGCCTGCATATGGCTATGATACAGTTGCTGTATTTGGAATTGCCAGAAAGATCAAATTTACTAAGCATTTCAAGAGCTCTTCATCTGAAATAATAAATCAAACATCATGGGCCCGACAGTGTTCTCTTCATACTGTAGCAGCCAGAGTGAAATTAATTCATAAAAGTAGAGCCAGAAGGATTTGACCAAACACCTATTTACCTTAAGGAAGAGTTTAAAAAAAAATTAATGATGCTTCGGGAAGATGTCAAATTGATAGCACGAAATGCTCATGACCAATAGTAAAAATCTACTCAGTTAAATGGATGCCATCTGTGTATTCTGGCATTTGGTAACATAAACAGCTTTTGATATATTTGGATGCAAAAGCAAAACTGGAACTGGTAAAGCTTCCAGAAATCATGAAAGAGAATAAAAGAGTATGAATTCACACGTTTCAGCCACTCATATTTCACACTTGTAACTCAAACTTTGTTCCATGACTTTATGACAGAAACAAGAAGAGGCACTACAGTTACAGCAGCCAGAAAATATCTTTGTCGTTGACAAGGATTAAGGAAAGAAACAGGAGAAGATGGTTACATGACGCTTAGTGCCAGAATATAGCCCAATAGATAGCTGTGATATGGATCCAGCCTGCTATGGGCTTGCCTGAGTCTGGGTCATCTCTATTAAGACTGGACAGTAGCATTGTAGCATAAAAACCACTTCTTTCATCATACTTGTTTGCATTAGAAATGTAAGCTTCTAGCAACTTGATTGACTCATGAACCAAATATAAGTTGGTCTGATCTATGTTACGGGAACACTAGTCTAACTTACACACCCACTTAAATCTCGTTGCTTACCTTACTGCAGTAGGTTAAACTGACTTTCCTTTAGACTTTTGTAATTCCTTTTGCTAAATGGAAACATGGAAAAACTCCATTTTGAGGCAGATTTGTTTGGAAAAAAATTCGGAACCATTGATATGGAGTATCATTTTTGGAAGGAAGATCATATTCGAAGATGATACCATTTACAGCCTTAGCTAATGCAAAATGCTATCCCAATCCCTGCCAAAATGCAATTGGTTTTCAGAGGAAGACTAGTAACTATTTATACAAATCTAGCAAGAATATGTAATCATTTTATACTTGGCAGAAAGCCAAGGAAATGTCACCAGTGTTTGAAACTACTGGAGTAATATGCCTATTGCCTATCTCAACTGAATGTGATCCAGAATGTTGAAGTTAATATAGCTACTCTGTAGGGGAAAAAAAAAAAAATAATTGGGCTTTGAAATTAAGAGAAGTCAGCAATTTGTATTTCCTTGCTCTCCAGCTGTCTGCTCTCCGAAGAGCACCCTGCCTTTTCTCAAATGCACATGAGGGACCCAAAAACTGGCAGTGCCTGCAACCTGCCTGCATCTCAGGGCTGTCTGAATCACTAGGCTCTTCTTTCCTTTGGGCTGGTAGGGGTTTGGTGGTGATGGATGGTGGCGGACCCAGCCATAATCAAGCGTGAGTTGCAGAGCAATAGAGGTTGGATTGCATAAAGCGATGAAAGCAGAAGTAGATTGGTCTCAGATAGGGATCCAGACATAGACGGGCTGTATTACACTCACAGGTGCTTTTTTAAACCACAAACTAGTGGGTTTTATTCAAAGCACCAGAGAAAACATTTTTAAAGAAACTACGATGTTGATTTTCATTGGTTTTGGAGGAAAAGAGAAATGAATAGATCTGCAGAGGAAATTAGGCACTAGAGTGTTCTGTTTTCCACCTAACATAAAATGCTTTAACGTTCATTGCAGATGAACTGGGATCCAGGCTGCTATTATACCATATAATAGCCAAGGAAGCGACTGGCTTCAGTTTCCAAGAACGGAGTGCAAACTGTAGCATCATGAACAAGACATGAACAGAGGCCACAAAGAAAGCCCAGTTTATGGCAACTCAGTGTTAATGGCAAAAATCATCTTCCTGCTTTGCATTGAGCTAGGTTGGAAAGTCCTAAGCAAGATAGGGAATCTGTCCAAAAGTCTGCAAGTATCAGATGTTTTAGGAAGTAAATTATAAAAAGGATTTTACAAGGTGTTTGGGGAAAATATTGACTACCCTAAAACTCTTCAAAAACCCAGTGTTGTGTACCCCTGCTGAATAAACCACATAGTAATTTATGAACTTGGCACTGAAGTTGTAAATGTAAGTATTGACATAGTAGTTGTACTATACTTCATAGATGATAATGAAACATTAATCTTGGGCAAAACAATCCTTCAAAGCTGTAAGCCTTGGTCCTGCATGCTTTTTGGTTTTTTCCATTGAATTTGCTGAGAAGTCAGTTGGACACTGCAAAGGCAGGGGGACAGACATCATCATTTCCCTTCTGCCAGCTGAAAGGATTTTATGGGAACACTGAAAATACAAAATGCTTTGTTGAATAGTTGGCAATAATGTCTTTTTTAGGAGCATAGAGAGAGCATGGCAGTTCTTTTCGTGGTGTCTGGAGAACTTTCATCAAAAAAGGACTCCATAAACAACTGCCATACACAGGATTTAGTATGTACAATGCTAACTGTACAGTTAATTTAAATGTGAGGCAGTGCCCTACACATTCAAAAGGGCTGTTTTCTTTCTTACCCTCTGGTTTCCAAAAAAGATCTTTGTCACAATGTAGTTTATAACGTATCATACAACATATTTTAATAGAATAGCTGAGATGGGTTGTTCATTGTCTAAAAATTTAAGGGCCCCACCACCATCATCCTAAACGCTGCATTATCTTTGAGGTTTGGCAGGCTCTTAAGGTCACCTCTCTTTAAATTTGAGAATGCTTGCTCACATTCGGGTCTTCCTGCCAGGAGGACTCAATTCATTAACTTGCACTTATACGGATGGCTATTTTACTGTTTCTTTAACTGAACTTTTATGCTGTCTGCCTGCTGTGTCCTGAGTGCTGCAAGCATTTCAGAAAGTAGGTGCATGCTGTGAAGGCAGCCCTCTCTGTAAATAATGTTCCAATTAATAAGACAATTACACAGCACTGCAGTACTTTATTGGTGTTCTCTGTTACTGCAGTGTTGGTCAGAGGACAATTGTTAAGATAGCATCAACATTTTCATATAAGCCCTCCTCGCCAGGAGCTTAGACTTAGAAATTCATACCACTCTGAAAATTCAACATAGCAAAGAAGCAGAAAGTCATGCATTTTACAGTGTTTTTATGGAAAATTGTTTATAGATTATATGAGTAAAATTAAAATGAGAAGAGGGGATTTGGTTTAGAGTCTTTTTATATGAAATGCTTTCTACTTTATGGGTTGTAAGAGTAAAAACAGAATGGAAATATATCTTCAGTTACATTTTAAAATGTTTACTAAAACTCTCCAAAGGCACTTTAAACTGAAATTTTACAGGTCATTAGTCTGTTACATGAATGGGCCCTGGATCGACTGTAGACTGAAATTTTTGAGGTCCAGACACAACCTGTAAAGACCTGAGCAGAATTTAGTTGCCCAACACAAGAGATCCTGCACCCCGCCGCTGAGCTGCTGCGTCACTCTGGGGATGCCTGTGGTCTACAACCACTTTGCTCTTTTAGTTCAAAGTTCCCCACATGCCTCGGTTTTTGTTTCTGGACACAGAAAGCATTTCTGTCTTAACCACTTGGTACCTACGTCATGTCTCAGCCCAAAAGAGTAGCAAGAAGTAGTGGCTCTTTTTCCGTCTGGGCCCCGACACTGTAAGGGAACCTCAGACTATCCCCTCCCGCATACTGATGCCCTGAAGGACCATCAAAATCCCACTACTGCTTTCTTGTAAAACATGTGAGAAGAAGATTTTGTCTTTTTCCCATACGACTACTTTCGCATCAAATAGTCAGAGAACTTAGGGAAGAGGGAGGATGTCCAGGGGGAGGCCAAGAAATAAATGAAAAAAAGAAAGCAGAAGGAACAGACCTTACACCCAGTGGCGAGAACATGCGTGGTAGGCAACAGTCCTAGGTCTCTGCATCAAATACAGACGCCGTCTTCCATCAGGTTCACCTGCAGGTAAGTACATTGATACATACACATATATAATCAGTGAAAATGTTATGAGAATCCTATTAAGTATATTTCAGATGTAATCAACATTAAAATGACTACTTTAAATAATACCAGCATCATTTTTTCCATGCTTCTGTTGCAGTTTATGCAGTCATGATGAACATTTTAATTCCATAAGATGTAGAATGTCTCTTTTGTATATTTGTGCGAATTCCAGCACATTGGAGGTCTAATACTCAGTTGGGATCCTTCAGCTCTGTGATAATATTTAATAAGTATCACATTTGCCTGTCTTGTGCACACATGTGGTTATGCATTTTTTAGATTATCAGTTTGGAAATCCTGCTCCTTTCTGTCCT
Source organism: Sagittarius serpentarius (assembly GCA_034782735.1). Classification (NCBI taxonomy): domain Eukaryota; kingdom Metazoa; phylum Chordata; class Aves; order Accipitriformes; family Sagittariidae; genus Sagittarius; species Sagittarius serpentarius. Next base: position 5,743,643 of record JAVKLA010000008.1, read on the forward strand.
TATCAGCTTTTACAGCGTTATTGTAGGTTATTTACTGTGGCTTAGATTTTACAGTATAAAATAAAGAATACAAACCTCAGAGGCTTTTCTAGTCTATTTATGTAAAAATCACTGGAGAAATACCTGTCCTCAGCACCATTTACCTGACAGGGTGAAGCTGTTCTTTAAGCTATCAGCCAAACCACATGAATTTGCACTATTGTTGTCAAAGGACGGGAAAAAGAAAATAGCTGTTCATGTGCCTGCATTCACTTTTCATGAGCCCTCCAAGGTCAGCTACTAAAACCAAGCTGTGACCTTCCCTCCAGATTCATTTGGCCTCAGTTTGGGTGCATGTGGTGGGATCCACACCTGAGCTGGGTATCCCGTCTCCTCTTAAACCCAAAACTGGCCTCATCAGTTAGTAAAGTCACTGGTGTTTTAAGATCAAGTGGAATTGCTCACCATAGGATGAGGTGACTGCAGCCTATACACTACTGACTGTATTGTCCAGCTTTCCATCCCCCAGGAAGACAAGCTGGATTATTTGTTGAGCTGTACTGAGGTGATGCCGCTCGTGACTTCAGCATTCGTGCTGACCACAGGGCACGGGCAGACTGGAAAGCCATCTTGTCATAGCTGTATATTTATGCAGGTTTTTTACACTGAATCAGTACAATGAAATCTTGAGGGGAAAAAGAGAGCTCTACATTTATTGCAGATACGAGAAACCAGGGAAGTGGAAGAACTAGCAAACCTAGCTAAGTTACTGACAACAACTCTTATGGGGCTGTATGGCAGGCCAGGTCCAGAAGAGTGAAAACCACAAAGCTGTTCCTTCCCCATCTTGCAGAGAAGGTTTTTCCTATCAGCCACACTGAATGTGTATCCAGTACCTGGATGCCCAGCTCTGGATATCTGTGCTACAACACATGCAGGCTGCATTATGCTTCCCTGCAACTTCATACCAATAGTTTAGTCTAATAGGGTATTTACATCACTCAGGTGTTTCAGAGATGCTAGCACATGAACCTGGCACAGCATAGGTAAGAATATAAGCAAAAGTAGAAGCCATTTTCATTGTCTGGGCAGAAGAGCAACGCTAAGCACGACACAGCTAAGCTGCTCACAGGGTGTCTCGCCTGCTCCCTTTTGTCCCCCAGCCCTGGCAGGGCTGTTGTCAATGCAGTGCGGAGGCCTCGGCTGTCACTTATGCCCTTGATCACTTTAATCAGGCTGACTCAAGTGCAAAATAATGTCACTTTTGAGAAGACAGGTTGTATTAGTTGAAACATTACTTTGTGAGGCTACACATGAAGGTCTGTCAATGGGCAGTGGGAACCATTAGCGTGAGACTAAGAGAAAATACGGGCCGTTTACAGATTGCTGTTAATGAGTTTAGTCTACCCATGCCTGCAAAATATAAATAAAGGTTTTCATTAGGCTTTCTGAGGGTGCAGATGTTCCCTCTGTTGGGTGCCCAACATGGTGCAAAGGAGGTGCACTGGTTTCAGTAGGGCCTGAACCAGAGGAAAGGCAATTGTGGGGAGGAGAAAGAGGAAGCGTGACGCTGCAGGAGACACGAATAGACCTCGGTAACGTGATCTTTCTCCACTGGAAACATTTCTCCTCCTAATACATCGCCTCTTCTCATTGCTGTTGGTGCAAAAGTAGGAAATGAAAGCTTCTGGAGGAAGCCAGGTTTTCCCTTCATGGGGGTCGTGGGAAGGTGAGGAGGCACCTGGAGTGGGAGAATTTCCACGTGCTTATGGTCGTGGGGAAGAGGACGATGGGGAGGGAGGTGTGCCCAGGAGCCAGGCTCTCCCGCAGCCCTTTGGGAGAGATGAATGTCCTTGCTCTAGAATGTAGATGAAAAAAAGTTGTGACAGCTAGAGAAGGTTAGGGAAGGAGGGATGAGTGAGCCAGCTTCCACTGCCGACCGCCTCTCCACCAGGAACCAGTGGGGAGCAACGATGGCTCTGTCCTTGTCACACCAAAACCCCCGCTGTCCTGCAGACAGGGCACTAATGACTAATGAGGTTTATCCCTGGCAGCCAGGGCTGAAACACTATTTTGGGTGCCAACCATCACATCATGCAGTAATTTTACAGAGGGGGTGTCGCGCACAGATCCCAATGCCTGTTATGGAGATTGATGTGGCTGGAAGTGCTGAGCAGAACGGCTATTTTTGTGCTGTTGCTGTTACACAGCTGAACAGCTGGCTCTGCACTCTGACAGCCACCGAGGAAAGTCCAGCATGGCTTAAGAGCGAGAGAGCAGTGCACAAGAGAAATGCTGCATGGGATATTGTGATACACCAATCAGTCTGTCAAGATCCTTGAATTTCTTTTGGTAGTGTGTAAGAGAAGCAATAGAAGCAGAAGAAATAGTAAGAGAACCAAGACTTATATGTCTACTTTATAAAAATATATGTATGTATTTTAAATACCTCATTGTTAGTTTTTCTAGGCACCTTGCTTTGCGTTTGTCGGTGACATTACTTTTTCATTTCAATGTTATAGTATTATTCTGGAAGCGCTTACTATGAAATCTGTAAATTCATACAAGCTTTTTTAAGGAAATCCCGGTCTTCTGATGAGCTTTGTGTAGCAAGACTGTTATAGCAGGTCACTTGTGTGATTACTCTCCAGTGCTTTCCTTTGCACAGCCTTTACTGTAAGCCAAAGACTGCCGAGAAAGCAGGCTGAAATGAGGGTGAAGACTGATTCCAACAAAGTTGTTTATAACAACCATAAAATTAAGTCTTATCAAGTGACAGCATTATCCCATGGTAATAGACAAATTCTTCTTTGTTCGGAAAAGCTAATTTGTGTATAAAAAATATCAGGCTGACAACTGAAGCATGATGGTTGATATGTGCAAGATGACTTGTTTTCCAAGGTTTAGTGCATTTATTGCAGCTCTGAAAGCTGATGAACTGTTTACGTGCCTAACCAGTGGCCCAAAATGTAAGATGTTTGCAAACCTCATGATGTTTTCAGCAGCTCCATTTCAGGCTGTTGAAAACGATTAGTAATGTACCACAATAACTGGTTTAAAGAAAAACATACTGTTCAAACAAATCCCCATTAAACTGTCATCTTTATTTTTATAATTTTTGTATTGCTATTTTGGGGATTTGTGTGTTTTTTCTCCATTTTCTCCAGCTCTCCATTAACAAGAGGTAGAAAGTGACTGCCTAAATGGACTTCTTCATGGTTTGAAGTGTACACAAATTGAGCACTGTGCACAGAACATGGAAAAAACACATAGCAGCGCCGCTTTTGTTTGCAATCAAGCGATGCAGAGTCGCAAAGCAAGTTCAGCTACAGCTCCTTCAAATATCACAATGATAACTTACATCTGCTTCTTGCTCACAGGCAAATAACCCTCACCCGGTCCAAATAAACTGCAGTGGTTCTGGCCCATGCATTAACAGCAAATAAATGTCAAGGTGGAAGAGTAGGAAGTTTATTAGATTGAGATACAAATAATGAATGGCATCATAATGAAGCTTTTAGTATTTAAACCATAAATGAAAACAAAAATGACAGAAAAAATGCCGAGCAGGCTGTCAGAGGAGTATTTTTTAAAGGCCAGGGAAGGAGCCCTTCCCTGCCTCCCCTGTGGCAGCGGCCTCCCTGGGGTCCCCATTACCTCCTCCCCACAGGACGAGGAGTGCGGCATTAGGGCTTCCCCACTGGAAAACATCAGCCAGGCCCGACAGGAGGGATGATCGTGGCCGGGCTGTGCTGCGAGGAGGGGAGGCAGACTCTGGCTGGCAAGAGAGGGAGGAAACCCAACCCTTCTCCCAGGTGCCCAGCAAAGGACAAGGGGTGACACGGTCACTAGGGGCAGCACAGAAAATGCCAGTGGTACGTAAGGAAACCAAATCTTCCCCGTGAAGGCGGCTAAGCATTGAAGCTGTTTGCCCAGAAGGGTGGTGGATCCTTGGAGATTTTTAAAATTAGAGCAGCGTTCGTTATTCCGGTTTTCTGTACAAAGTGAGGGACACCAGCAGCACCACGGTCTTTTGCCCTGCACTTGCATCTGGCCGCATTAGTAGAGAGATGTTGTTTAAAAATACTGTGCCCCGTAGCAGCATGACTCTGGTAAGTATTTCTGGTGTCGAGCTGGCCTTAACCACCCGTGCCTCCACAGTGCCTACTGATGAGGCAGACTATGAAGGTCAGAATATCCTATAAACTGCAGATTTGCCTTTTAGCTCCTGCCAAGTCACTTGCTCGTGACTGCAGTGGGAAACAAATGTGTGCCCTTGGCAGCCGTGCGGCTTTCACTATGCTACAGTATTTAATCACATGCTAGGTGTAGCATTGGCTACAACAAGCTTTTTGTCCCCCACTCTGTTTTTTTGGTCGCTCCTTTGCAGTTCTCTTCCCTTAACACTCATTTCAGTGCTTACCTCACTTCAGGAAATTTTTAGCATAGCACTAACTCTGCCTTTTCATTTTGCTGTGTGAAACTTCAAACTCAGTTTTTAGCAGATAAATTGGTGTCTTACTAGCAGCTCCAAGTTACTTTTTTAGTATTTGCTTTCAACAGAAGCAAAAAATCTAGGCTGCATCAGGAGAGTTTTCCAGCGTAACTCCCCTGGTGAAAAAAATTTCAGTGCTTTCCGTGTAGGCTAGAGTTTGATGAACAAAGTTAGTGATTAAAAACAGCCAAGAACATCTTTTTGGAAAACACTCTTTTTACCTAGAAAATATCGCAGTATAAGCAGCCCCCTGAAAAGTATTTTAAACCATGATACATAAAGTTCACACAGTGTAAAAAAGGCACTAAACTATATTGTTGGGAATGTCAGTTGCCATTGAAGGATATGGAGCTGGTCAACAATTTAATCAGTGGTTTGAAAGCACTGATTAAAAATATCCAGTTGTCAGCATTAAAAGATCATATACTCCTTAAAAGACAGCAAACGACCAAGGCGTGTTCCAACTATAGTTAATTCCATTCTAGCTGCACCTTTGTAACATTTTTCTTGACTTTTGCTGAGAATTCCAGTCTTGGTCCCTGCTGAAAGGCAACCTGTTTCTGAAGTTTAAGCAGAAATGTTAGATGAGCTTTGAGCAGGGAAAATACTGGAAAGAATACCTCTTTTGACATAAATATATACATATATGAACATATATTGTATATACACACCTTATTGATTTTTCTAAACAGCTATTTAGGCGAAGTGGCTGGGGAAAGATACTGAAATTTGGCCAGAATATAGCCAAAAAGAGGGCCTTTTGCCACTCTGGTGTACATTGTCTTACTTCATAGTGATGATCCCATAAAAAGAAAAGTGGCTTTTTTTCAAAACCATACTGTCGTGGTTTAACCCCAGCCAGCAACTCAGCCTCACGCAGCCGCTTACTCACTCGCCCCCCACCCAGTGGGATGGGGGAGAGAATCGGAAAAAATAAAGTAAAGTTCGTGGGTTGAGATAAGAACAGTTTAATAGAACAGAAAGGAAGAAACTAACAGTGACACTAATAACAAGAAAAAATGGCAATGATAATAAAAGGATTGGAATACACAAGATGAGTGATGCACAGTGCAACTGCTCACCACTTGCCGACTGACGCCCCAGCCCAGCACCTCCCCTCCCTCCACCTCACCGGGCGTGACGTCCCATGGTATGGAATACCCCGTTGGCCAATTTGGGTCTACTGTTCTGGCTGTCTCCCCTCCCAGCTTCCCTGTGCCCCTCCAGCCTTCTTGCTGGCTGGGCAGGAGAAGCCGAAAAGTCCTTGACTGAGTCTAAACACGACTGAGCAACAACTGAAACCATCAGGGTGTTATCAACATTCTTCTCATCCTAACCCCAAAACACAGCGCTGTACCAGCTACTAGGAAGACAATTAACTCTGTCCCAGCCGAAACCAGGACACATACATGTTTTGCTTTGTATAAACTAGCCATGCATTGACCCTAAGGCCCCAGTGCGTATGTGCATGTGGCTGACTGTATAGCTTACTTCTCCTTCAGCTGTCACGCACTCAGCAAGGTACAGAGCAGACTTTTGTAGATGACAGCAGGTAAGGCAAGGCTGACTGCAAACATAAGAGTAAGCTCTCGCATTCGTATCAGTAGGAGCAAACACAGTTGCAAAGAGAAAGGAAAAAAAAGACTTTTCCAGCAATTATTTTAATGTCCATATTTACTGTTTGGGGAGTCTTCCCTTCGAGCTCCTAGCAATGAATGATAGCGTGGGAATTATTGTTAGATTTGGGTAACATTTTTTTGAGAAAACAGTTATCAGGGCAAAAATGGTGGGTTTGTTTTTCCTCAAGCCATCACCAATTTTCTTGGGTTTTTTATCTGGAATTGGGGCTGGGGTGGAATGGGAAGCTATGGTCATAAGCATTGCGGACAAGTTTCTGCCACCCCCTGACTGGGTGGCCAGCAAGTTACAGCACTCACTTGGGAACTGGGGAAACTGGGTTTAACTTCTGGTACTGCCACCAGGGTTTTAAATCCGAATATCCTGCTTCTCAGGAGCATGCTGTACTCTCCTTGTTATAAGACCCAGAGGATGGAGCAGGGGAAACACCCTCAAACCCTCTTGTTGATGGCAGAAGACCTTGAGCAACTGGGCATCTAGCGGAGCAAGGAGGAGAGGTGATCACCCCATCCCCAGGTGAGCAGCCAGCCCTCCCAAGCGAGCAACGACACTCCTTCTTCCTTCCTTTCCCTAAGGCTTCCTGGGTCCTGCCCTCGGGTCACAGCCACCCCATGCAGCGCGACCGGCTTGGGGAAGAGGGGCTGGAAAGCTGCCCGGCAGAAAAGGACCTGGGGGAGTTGGCCGACAGCCGGCTGAATGTGAGCCGGCCGTGTGCCCAGGTGGCCAAGAAGGCCAGCAGCATCCTGGCTTGTGTCAGAAACAGTGTGGCCAGCAGGACTAGGGAAGTGATGGTCCCCCTGTACTCGGCACTGGTGAGGCCGCACCTTGAATACCGTGTTCAGTTTTGGGCCCCTCACCACAAGAAAGACATTGAGGTGCTGGAGCGTGTCCAAAGAAGAGCAATGAAACTGGTGAGGAGTCTGGAGCACAAGTCTTATGGGGAGGGGCTGAGGGAACTGGGGTGGTTTAGCCTGGAGAAAAGGAGGCTGAGGGGAGACCTTCTCGCTCTCTACAACTGCCTGGAAGGAGGTTGTAGCGAGGTGGGGGTCGGTCTCTTCTCCCAAGTAACAAGCGATGGGACGAGAGGGAACAGCCTCAAGTTGCACCAGGGGAGGTTTGGATTGGATATTAGGAAAAATGTCTTCACTGAAAGGATTATCAAGCGCTGGAACAGGCTGCCCAGGGAAGTGGTTGAGTCACCATCCCTGGAGGTATTTAAAAGATGTGTAGTTGTGGTGCTTAGGGATGTGGTTTAGTGGTGGCCTTGGCAGTGCTAGGTTTATGGTGGGACTCGATGATCTTAAAGGTCTTTTCCAACCTAGACAATTCTATGATTCTGTAACTTTTTTAACAACACGGAGCTGTACAGCAGAAGAAACTGGCAACCAGCCAGCCTTAGAAATATCATTCAGGTAGCTGAGGCAGGCAAATATAACTCTTCCTTAGGCCAGGCAGTTGTGCTCTCCTTGAGCCATTGGGGAAAAGCTAGCAAAAGCAGGTCAGCTTTTGGGGGGCTTTCAATAATATAGTATAGCATTTTATTTCTTTTGCTTGTCTTGTGTTTAGTGTTTTATATTACAACATACTTCAGGTTTTTTTCATTTACTTGTTGAGCATACACTCGATCTGTGAAAAGTGAAAGAGGATTAAGATGTGTTTCAGGATCTTACCTTTTGTACTTTTTTTTAAAAACAAAAACACAGTGTGAGATCGGAAGGAAAAACCTCACAATTACTGCCAAGAATATAGTTCATGAAGTGTTCATATAGCACCAGAGACACCGCTGTGGCACCTGAACACTGCCCAAAGGGCTGCAAGTGGCCTGGAGACCATTTCCTACAAACAAATCTGTTGCAAATTTTTCTGTCCAAGGGAATTACCTTGTTAGGAAGTTTCTAAAATGCATTTTATTAGGGTTTTTTGGTGACGTTTGATCAGTTTTACGTATTCAGTGCTGAAGTCAAAGTGAAGAGCTGAGTAGCTGTACTGGGTTGGAACTGGTGGTACTGGCATTGCTGATAGCCAGGGCAAAGCAGGTGTTCAGTGAGTCAACCCTAGGGCTTTTTTGCAGCCTGCAGGAAGCCTCCTCCAGGGGTGAGGTTTACCTTCACCATGGAGGTCTCACAGTGTCCCGTCTCCTCTCAGGACAGGTCATGATCCTTACCTTAGCACTTCAGCTGCCCAGCCCTTGAGGATGAGCTTCACTGAAGCATCACGAAGGTAGACAGACACTCACCGTGAGCGGCTGTTGAGTGGAAAGTCACTGTAAGTGGGAGACGGCACAGCCAAGCTGTTTGCAATAGTCTTCACTGCTGAGGAGCTGCTTTATGCTCTGTATTAATGTCCTAAAAGGGAGCACACAGAGCTCAGGAGTATTGCCCTACAGCATGGTAAATGTGTGTATAGCTAACTGCATGGCATTTATAAAGGCATTACAGTCTGGTATAGTAATTCTATTTCAAGAAATATGAAAAAGAACACCCTTGCATGATGTTTTATAATCACATATTTGATTAAAAATATGCCTATAAAACCCAGTTTTCTTGTCCTACCAAACTTCTGCTCACAGTAAAGTGTGAGACTAGCATATGTCTCCCACATCTTTTGTTTGCCTGACAGGCAGGTGGCTGTGCAGTGAGCCGATAATCAAAGGCTTTACTTCAGAGCAGCCATAATTTTTCCGATCCCTCCATAAAAACATATAAACCTTACAGAAAAAAGATCATGTTTCGGTCTATGCCTCCAAGGGAGGGTTTTGGGTGTTTTTGTTTTTTTTAAGGATGAAGACATTACCATCTAGTGGCAAGGCTTCAGAACATAGCAAACCTGGTGTCAAATCTTGGATCGAAAATCGGGTATCCTGAGTTTCTGTGCTTGACATGGCAGGCATAATGAAAAAAACAAGAACAAGGTGAAAAATAATTTTAATTGTGAATGCAAACAGGCAGCAGAAGACTGTGTGTACCTGGGTGTGTGTGTGTGTGAATTTCTAAAACTCTCAAACCGAAGCCTGCTGCTTCCCAGCTGCAATCTGTATGTACTGGTTGTAAATTTTCATCCCACCTGAGCTGAATGAACATGGCACATCCTAAATCCTCCAGTTAATAAATAGACATGAGACAAACCCTGCAATTAGGAGGCTGATGACACGTTGTGCTTCTGCACACAAACTATGTAGGCCAGGAGAATTAGGCTCAGGGTGCTGGAAAGAAGAGCTGGTGCCAATGAGAGGGGTTCCCAAAATGAAGTAGCAGTCTCAAAAAGAAGAAGGGACCCTGGAAATAAGAAAGCAAACATCTTGCCTGAAGGAATAACCTGGCAGTGGGGGAAGGTGCAGAGCCCAGAAAGACACCTTTCGTTAAGAATTCAGTATATCTTGCTTTAGGGATTCAGAACAAGGTGTGGGTGCAATATTTTGCCTAGGAAAGAGAAGGCTCCGAGGATACCTTACAGCAGCCTTTCAGTGCTTAAAGAGGGCTTATAAGAAAGATGATGAGAAACTTTTTACCAGGGCCTACAGTGATAGGACCAGGGGCAATGGTTTTAAACTGAAAGAGGGTAGGTTTAGGGTTAGATAAGGAAGAACTTCTTTGTGATAAAGGTGGTGAGGCACTGGAACAGGCTGCCCAGAGAAGCTGTGGGTGCCCCATCACTGGAAGTGCTCAAGGTCAGGTTGGACGGGGCTTGGAGCAAACTGACCTAGTGAAAGATGTCCCTGCCCATGGCAGAGAGGTTGGACTAGATGATCTCTAAAGTTTCCTTCCAACCCAAACCATTCTGTGATTCCATAAAAGCTGTGGTTTTCTATGCAGACATCTTTTTATCTGAAAATAAAGTTTTCACTCAGTAGCAATTATGATCAGCAGTCACTCTTCCCCCGCCGGTAAAGAAGCCATCCTTTCAGTGGAGAAGCCAATCTCTATAGGTTAGGCAAGAGTGACATCTACTGCTCGTCACGACCAGCCACCACAGAGGTGATGCGTGGCTGTCCCGCCAGCTGCCACCTGACCTCCCCGGCTTATAAGGACACGGGTAGAGGTAGACTCTGCGCATTTCTGCCCTCAGGTCTTCAGTCCGTATTGTCAAAATGAATGAGAGTCAGTCTTTTAGTAAATAGGAGCAAATCACCCAAACTTCTGGTTGATGAACAAAAATGAAATTTGGCTTTGTTAGTGCCAAACCTGGGACACATATGAACAACGCAGTACTACTAGCAACTCAAAACCAATGAATCAAGAAGGTGGGAGCTCTCAAGAATTGTGGGTATGTAACCAGAGAGCCACATCCTTTTTCATTTTGAAGAAGAGTCTGCAAGGATTGAGAATCCAGGCTGTGATATCAAACTCAAATCACATACGCCATTTGAATGCTGAAGCATTTTGATATCGTCCTGGTTTCGGCTGGGATAGAGTTAATTGTCTTCCTAGCAGCTGGTACAGCGCTGTGTTTTGGGGTTAGGATGAGAAGAATGTTGATAACACCCTGATGGTTTCAGTTGTTGC
>JAVKLA010000008.1:5760931-5776782 GCA_034782735.1 Sagittarius serpentarius
CTGTATTTGTGCTTGGGATTGCCCCAACCCATGTGCAGGACCTTGCACTTGGCCTTGTTGAACTTCATGAGGTTCGCACGGGCCCACTCCTCAAGCCTGCCAAGGTCCCTCTGGATGGCATCCCTTCGCTCAAGTGTGTCGACTGCACCTCACAGCTTGGTGTCGTTAGCAAACTTGCTGAGGGTGCGCTCAATTCCGCTGTCCATGTCGCCGACAAAGATGTTAAATAGCACCGGTCCAAATACCAACCCCTGAGGAACACCACATTCACATCTCTTATCGTTATGAGAAAGTAAATAATACCTTCAAACGAGATCTGAAATTAAGTTCATTGTTGGAAAACATTCAAGTTCTTGTCAGCCTCATCTAAGCATTTCCCTCTTAAGATAATAACTTTTCTACCTGTTCACAGATGTTTGCAAATATTTAATTCAAAATCAAATCTGGAATGCTTATGCTTTTGAAAGTGTTTTCTTCGGGGTGGGGGGAGAAGTCTGAAACTGGTGTAAGGATCACTCCTTTGAAACAAGGTGAAAGTCAACGGAGCACAGTTAGCCCAAGAGTCAAAACCTGTTGAAAAGGAAGAGGGAGAGAAGATCAAGCAAAACGTGTAAATACTGGCTCTAATAGATCTCCACAACGTCATAGTCTCAGCTAGCACCACACACCGGAAAGCTAAAATCTTTACCCCATAAAATCTTTAACTTCCACACCATAACTACCCTGGCACCTCTGGGTGGGCCCGTGCTCCTCACAGTTCACTGTGCAAAGTAAGTAAAACCCCTGTGGTGGGGCACCCCAGAAGGTGCCTCTGCCCTTTTTCCCTCTCCAAAGGGAGAGGCGATTTCTGCTAGCCCCTTCCTGAGGGTTGGCTATCACGTTCAAGGAAGTGCTGGACTTTCTTCTGCTTTATCTTTTTGGATATTTGGGGACTGTAAAATGCTCCAGATCACACAGCAGGCTGGGGATTTTTTCAAACCATATGCAAAGGGAGCACATCGTTTGACTTCCTTTCTAGGCTTCTTCATTCCTTTGACCTCTGGACAAGTCATGCCAGCAGAAAAGTGTATTACCCATGTAATATGGTCAGGATAGTTGTCTGGCAGAGTCATGCAATGCCTTTCTCCAGCAAAGCCCTCCTCCAGCCAGGTTGCCCTCACAAGCACACGGTCTTAGATACCTCTCCCAGCCACAAGACCCTGCTTGTGCCCCGCTTGCACAATCCCTGCACTTCTCAGAACCAGGTCCCTCCTTGCGGAAGGGGCAGCTGGTCCCACCAAGCTCCCAGTTCGGACAGCGTGGGTACCTTCGCCCTCCTTGAGAGGCAAGGCTTTGATCTCAGCTCCCAGCACCCACCAAGCCTTCTGCAGGGCAGCCCCTGCCAGTTTGAAACCCACCTCTCCCCCCACTTCTCACCTCTCCTACACTGTGCTCTGGGTCTCGGGGGGCTGATATTCCTTCAGGCGGGCACCGTGGTGGTGCCGCTTCTCCCTGCCTGAGTGCTGCCTGCCTGCCTCCCTCGCCGGCGGCTGGAAGCAACCGTAACAAACCGCTCCAGCCAAACCAGACAGGTTACAGGCAGTCCCAGCCAATTTTGCGAGTGGCACAGGGCAGGTCCCCATGTCCGGCGCAGGCGGCAGAGGCCAGACGGGAGGACAGCCGACACCAGCACGGCCACGCTGCCGGGGACGCGACAGCTAGCCTGCAGGTAGGCGAGAGGGGTCGGAGCTGCTCTCGCTCAGCGCTGTGGAGCCCACGCCGCCTTCGCCTGGCAGAGACCTGGGAACGGAGGCAGAGCGTTCCCGCAACCTGCCCGATAGCCTGGGCGGGTTGCTGTGGCTTTCCCAGACAGTCTCACTGCTCAAGCCCGTGGAATTTAAAAGCAAACTCTGCCAGCTGGAGTAGGGTCTTTAAGGAACCAACCATGAAGAGAAGATAACACCAAGGATTTACAGGTAAAATGCATATTTTGATTGAGAAAAGTGGAGAGAGATGAGCAAAGGGCTACAGGACGATTGAAGCATGGAACAAATTAAACTTATCTGGGATGCCTCCAACATTCAAGTTAAATCCAAGTTAAATGGAGATACCTCCCTGAATTATAAAGGGTAAGGGAAAGAGGGCTCACATCTTCAACTCTAAATACATCATTTGCATCTCTTAAATCTGAGCCAGTGGAAGAGTCGAACACTGTGAGGCGAATCCTATTGAATTTATTCAGCAACACATCTGTGTGAAATATAGTCCAATTACAGGCATTAGGTTACTTTGCCATGGCTGCAGCCATTTAGCTTTTATTTCCAGCAGGCTCTAATTAAATTATCACAATGCAGGAGCAGACAAGTTTCTTTATACGTGACTGCAATTAAAGACATGAAATCACAACATTTTTTAAAGTGACTCCAATCAATTGGTTACAGTAAAGAATGCCATGTAATAGAGCAGTGACTCCACCATTAAGACTGAAAGGGGGTTTCTATTTCAATAATCTAGTTCCCTTTTATTACAAGTTCTGTTCTTGGATAATTTATTTAAAGTTCATTATGTGTCTACAGCATGTATCATTTGCCCTCAGCTTGAGCTGCAGAAGTCCCATTATGGCCAATTACTTAGTGTGATAAAATCTGCCACAGTACAAACTGTTCCTTAATTAGATTTAAGTTTTGTCTAAATTCTATTTGTAATTCAGACAGCAAAATAATAAGGCCAACAGCAAAGACTTGCTGTCTCCTTTCTTTGGTCCCTGAGGCAACCTCTTAGGTTGGATGTAATCTCAGGGCAGTTCAGAACCGAGGCCTCACACCCATGTGCTTTTCTTGCAATACTTGTCCCCACTTCGCGTTCCCATAACCAGTGCAGGGGTTGGGGGGTGGCCTGGCCTGTGAGGGAGTTCCCCCACCCAAACCTATCAGATAGCTCACCGATAGCAAAGGGGACGGCTCCGAAAGCACCAGAGAGCGTGTGGCTGTCAGTAGGGACTGCAGCGGCTGAGTGCCACGGCCGCGCTCTTTGGCGATTGTAGGTATTTGCTCTCCAGCCTCTATGTGTTTGCTGGCTGGTGGAAAAAAAGCTGCTGACAAAATGATAGTCCGACAGAACCCTGAAGAAAGTGATGCGGGGAGCAGCACCCGGCCGTGCCCTTCAGCTCGCTTTATAGCTGCGCGCTGTAAACACCGCGGTGTGCACAGCCCCGGTGCTTCCAGGGGCAGAGAGCATGGCACGACCTGCTCCTGGCAGGATGGGGCCTTTGCTATTAGCCTGGTTAACCATTAGCCATACCAGAGGCGTCAAGTTTGTTTGGGGACAACGGCGTCGCTGCATTACTTCTTAACTGAATTAGAGCGACTGGATTTATCCAAACCGTCCCCTGCACCATCCCCTGCCAGCAGAAGAAGCTTGAAGGTGGTTTGCTCTTTAAAAACAAATGCCAGTGTTTGGCATGCGTCTCCTCAAGCTCCTGTTTCAGTTTTCAAACTGTTTTAAATACGTTTGAACCAAATGTTCTACACAAATTTGAATTCAAATCCTGCAACCTGTCTCTGTGAGATCTTACAGTCAGTGAGGGTAGAAGCTACATCAAGAAAATTCAGAGTGGAACAAGAAATAGAAGCAGTGATTCAGTGGGATCCATTTTAACAGATCCAGGCCACAGTAATTTGAGAATGAGCATCATCCTGTAAGAAGTTGCATCCCTCTGGAAAAAATTATACTAGAGATTTTTTTTTTTCCCATTAAAACATTTACTCCAAAAGAAAGCAAACATTCACACAAATGTACTTACTGGACGCGGTGTTAGCAGGTATTTGCTGTGTGCTTCTGCGGCCCCGTATTTTCTGTCGTAGAGATTATATACTGGGCTATCTTCCCTTGAATCCTGCTCAAGTCCCATGTTGTATCTTGCAAATGGCTGCTTTGCAAAGTTGGATTAATTTATTCTGATGTTTCAGAAAACTTGTAAGACTAATGTCAAAGCAAAACACTATTTAAAAATTTTGCAGGGATAGACATTTACATAGCAGCTAATGACAAGCCTAAAAATAACCTATTTCTTTGCAACATCAATCTTGTTAATGAGCTAAAAGAATGAAATATTCCTCTATCAGTTGTTTCCAAGGAGCAGGGAGAAAAATGTTAACCAACTCCAGTATCAAAAAGAATATGAAAACATTTCAACATCCGCCTTGTTTTCCACTTAATTAACAAGGCCGCAAACATCTTTTATGGAGCAGTTATGTTCTGGACATTCCTCTCTATGCTTTTGGTCAGTAGCCCAACACAACTAGTCTGTCCTGCTCCAGTTGACCCCTGTTAGAGCAGAAAGTGAACTTTGTATACCAGGGCACACACACCACACACTGTGGGGCTGGGACTCCCTTATATTACAGCTTCATTGTGCCTGTGCAGACTGTTCCCCGAAAATATGTATTTTAAAATGAAATTGTATCTATCTCTAAATAGATACGAAAAAAGGCCTCTAGATCAGGATCAATTCTCATCAAAGCAGCAAGGCCTTTCCTTATTCCATAAAGGCATTTTAATAGTGGCACTGATGGGAAGTCGAAAGGAAAGACCTGGTTATTACTTGTTTTCAAAGGGCTACAAGAAGATCTTACCTGTCAGTGAACACTAAACAGTTCTCTCTTCCTTAAGCGCTAAGGAAAAAAGATGAACACAACAAATGATGACTTAGCCGACCCCACCACCTGGCAAGACACTGAAGGTGATTTTCCCAACTGCACTGATGTGGAAGTCGGGCTGAAGACTTTGTACCTCCCCATCATGTATAGCATCATCTTTCTGGTGGGCTTCCCGGGAAATGTCATTGCGATTTGTGTTTACAGCTTCAAGACGAGGCCTTGGAAGAGCAGCACCATAATCACGCTGAACCTGGCACTCACAGACCTGCTCTACCTCACCAGCCTTCCCTTCCTGATACACTACTATGCCAGTGGGGAGCACTGGATCTTCGGTGAATTCATGTGCAAGTTCATCCGCTTTGGCTTCCACTTCAACTTGTACGGCAGCATCCTCTTCCTCACCTGCTTCAGCGCCTTCCGCTACGTGGTGGTTGTCCACCCTGTGTAGTTCTCCCGCATCCAGAGGAAGCGGTGGACAGCGGTGGCTTGCGCAGCCATTTGGGTGATCTCACTGGCAGCTGTCAGCCCCGTCAACTTCTTGGTCTCCTCAAAAAAGGCACAAAACAGATCGTTATGCCTCGACCTTACCAGCTCTGAAAACCTGGGCACAGCCAGGTGGTATAACTGGCTGCTGACTGGCCTGGCCTTCTTCTCGCCCTTGCTGACGGTGACTTTGTGCTACGCGCTCATTATTTACACCTTGGCTACTGGGCCCCACGCACAGACTTGCTACAAACAAAAGGCTCGCAGACTCGCTGTCGTCCTCTTGGTGGTCTTCTATGTCTGCTTCCTCCCCTTCCACGTCTTTCGCGTGGCTCGGGTTGAACTACGGTTGTGTCCAGTCAGCTGTCACATGGAGAAGCAAATCCACTCTGCCTGTATCACCTCTCGGCCACTGGCTGCACTCAACACACGTGGCAACCTACTACTTTATGTCATGATCGGAGGCAACTTCCAGCAGGCCATGCTCTCTCTTTCAAGGTGTAAGCGAAGCAAATACATCCAGCAGCCCAGGAGCAACAATTAGGTGAGTGAATCAGAAATTGCATTAAAGTTATGAAGGAATCCCTTGAGGAAACTCCCAGCAAACCCAGGATGGCTTCGGTGCTGTAAGCTCCTGCGAAGACAGGTGTGTTTATATGGTAGCAAGAATTGCAGCTGGCTTTGCCCTCTCCCTGCAGTAGAGCGCTTGTCAAAAAGCTGTCTGCAGAGCAGGTTTATATATACCTCTCTCAGCAACCAAAGAAAGAGGAGTGAAAAGAAAAGTCTGTAAGCCACCTCAAAGGTGAAATTTAAAACCACCCAACAAGACTGTTCCCAAAAACGCAGGGCTCTCTCGCTCCAGGCTTTGCCGTTGATTATAGAAACATGGGGAGCTTAGTCTGGACATGAGAACAACTTCCACTGATTTCAGTATTGTCACTGATGTAGTGCTTTGTTTATTACAGCCGGAGCGAAATGCATAAGATATTGTCACGGTTGCTGAAACCACTGAATTACATACTTAGAAAGCTCCTAGATAAATCAGATGTTTTCAGACTAGATGGGTAAGATGAACTTCAGCATAGGGCACTGAGGAACTGAATGGTGAAATCTCAGGGCTGGCCTGAGATCTGAATATGGATATTCAAATCTCAGGGAGGATGAGAGAAGTACCAGAGGAGGACATACATGATGAATACAAGGAGATAAATATATATATATGTGGATGTATATATATATATATGGAAAAAATGGAGGAACAAGGAAGTAACAGTCACATTAATGTCCATCTCAGAAAAATACTGAAACAGAGAATCAGATGAGAAGTCTACAGAAGATGAATACAGGCAAGTACCAGCCAGTATGGATCCACCAGCTATGTACAATCCCAGATCATTCTGGTTTCCTACTACAACAAATTAACAGGCTCGTACATGAAGTAAAGGATAATGTCATGATTCTTGACTCCAGAAGAAGTTTTGACACTGTCTGAGATGACGCTCTTGTGTGTAAGTTAAGGAGACAGTCTGGAGGAAACTATTTTTGCTGGTTACTGGGTTGTGCTCAGAGAGGAGATACTAGTGATTTACTACCAGAGTAGGGGGAGCCACTGAGTGGGGATTTGACCAGTCTGCCCTGGGTTTAGGGATATTTAGTGTTTTCATTAACAAATTGGATGATGAAGTCTGGTTATTACATTTGCAGATGACACGAAGCTGAGAGGACAAAATTGCACCTATGGTCTGAAAAAACACAGGATGCTATTAGACAGTGACAGGTGCAAAGAAGTTCTGTGTTTAAGTAGAAATAATAAACTGTGCAAACACAAAAGGAGAAAAAAAACCCTTATTTAGTCAGCAGTTCAGCAAAGAACTGTGGTTACTGTGAATCACAGGCTGGACAGGACCTGACAGTTTCAGTGGGCTGAGAGTGTCTGCTGCGGCAAAAAAGGTCGGACGCAATGCTGTGATATATAAATAGGAATATAAAGTGAGAGGTTTGCGTAGCAGCCCTTACACCCTTTGCAGAGTTGTTACCCTCCCAGCTGGAGCACCGTGCCCAGCCTTCAGGGAAGACACAGATGAGAGCAGCATAGTAAGAGCACTCAGCGAAACGTCGCAAGGGGAAGGAACCGGGCAGAAAACCAAATGTTATTCAAACCCCTCAGGGGCGGATATCAGGAAGGACTTTCTCTCAGGACAGGTGATGAAGCCCCGGTAAGGACAAGAGGAGCCCCCACCGCTGCGTGCCTCTAGGAGCAGGCTAGCCAGACACGGAGCAAGAGGGACACAAGTCTCTTTCTGGCTGTGAGGCTCTGCGATGAGGCATACATTGCTGGTAACATCGGTGCTAGCAAAACAAGTGGTGCCTGGGAGCACCACCGGTGCCAGAGCTCGTCCCACCGCGCTACCACCGCTCTCAGGAGCCTCGGGCAGGCAGCTGGCCTGCAGCAACCAGCACCTGCCAGGGCTTAGCACCGCGCCCCAGTGCACAGAGGCACCCAAGTAGGACAAACGATGACACCGTAGTGTTTAACGTGCCTTACGGATATTCAAAACACTTTATTTGGCAAAGGCTCAACCATCAGATGCATCTTTCAGAAGCAGCGCCACAGGCCTTCGACATGTTTTCTGTTTTACATTGTCCTCTTCCGTATCACTGTCAAAATCTGAATTTTACAAGTTGCCACTAGATGGTGATCAATCATGGTCAAGCTACCTGGTTTCACATACGCATGGTTCATTCAAATCCACGAGTTACACAAATACACAAGACAATTCACATGAAATAAATCTTTCCTGATATAGATTCATAACATTCCAGCTCTCCAGCGTGGGCAAAATCTACAAATGTGCTGCACAAATTCTCTTCCTCTTCCACATAAGTGAGAGCACAAGATGTGTCTACCACTTACACATACACATCTGAAGGAGTGGATTAAAAATTATCTTTTTTTCCTCTCTCAGAGCATTTTTAATTCTTGTTCTCAGAAGCTCTTCCTTCTCAAGCCCAAGCTGAGCTTATCATACACAAGCAGAAGCTCTTCAGTACAACTACACATAAAATATAAAATGGAGCAGCTAAAGGTAAAAAGTGTGAAATGGAAGTGTTCCAGCCTTTCCATCTCTAACAGCAAGAATGACAGTCCCACAGTTTCAGTGACTTGGAGAGGGGCTACCTTTTTGCCTCCTCCTCTCTTTCCTTAACATAGCTGTTGTTTTCTTGCCTTCTTCCTATCTCACCTGCTCATCCACCACCTGTCTTCATTTAGTTTGGGCTAAACTAGCTGATTTTAAAATGCCCGAGGAGATTAGGGAATGCTCCTGGGAGCTGTAGTTTGCTGGTGGGGCAAGAACCTCCAGGAGAAGGGCAGTCCCGTCTTCCAGTAGCATGGCTGGGTCTGGAAAAGGAGAAAATCTCAACCTCAATGCAGGCATTTTTAAAGCATTCAAGGACTGCTCAGGTGCTCTGCAGGACTCGGAGATCATTATCTCATGTGACTCATTCCTTTTGCTTACTCTGAAGGGTGACATCTCGACAGCTTCTATTTTTAGCAGCTGTTAAGTTTACAGCTGAAGCAAGGGTAAGTGCTTCAATTGCAGTAAACAGGAGACACTTTGCAAGCTCGGTACACAGTGTGACAACACAGCTACATAAATTACTACACTATTGCAGGCTAATTCACAGCATAGTTATGCTCCAGTAACCAGGCTTCTGTCAAAGGTCTCTAGTAGGTTTCCCCGCAGAGACAGTCATGTCAACTCCAGTACCTACCAGTGAGCTGCTTTCTGCCTGGGACCACAGAGCGACCAAGACAATAACTTTGCAAGGTAAACCTCTCGGGGGGTGGGGGGGGATGTTAACCCTGACAATACTAAAGATGAAGTTTTGGAATTGCCAACTGCTTTTGTAGACACGTCGAACCTTACTCTTTACAGTGACTCATGTACTGTCACAGATTGCAGCAAAGCTATTTTCTACCCTTAATTGTCCAGGAAGGCAATCAGAAATTTTTTTCCTTTTCTCCCCAAATCACGTGTTCCCATAAGAAATGAAAGGAAAAGGCTCTCCTCGTACTCAGACCTCCCAGAGAGCAAAAATACTGTGATATTCTGCATTAAAAAAAAATTTGCAATATCTGCTCTAATCCAGCTGCATCTAGCTGCCTTTCAAGCAATTCTGTGTTGTACTGAACACCTAAGAAGAGAGCGTGAAGCAGACTGTATGTAGCATCGAAATGAATAGCTTGGTAAACAACTAGCAGCGAGAAAGGCTAAAATAGCTTGGGAATGGTTTACTCCTACAAGGGCAGTGTTGGATATTGGTGTGAGACAAGGCTGCAATTTTATCCCGACGTAATGGTACGTGCAGTTGGGATGCTGCTGCCTTAGCTGTACAGTGTAACTGCGCAGTAGGGATCCCCCACATGAAGTGGAGGGTAGTGCCAAGCTCACCACTGAGTCATTTGGACCTCAGATGTTGTCATTTTGCTGATAAGGAAGCGAGCAGAATAAACTTTGAATGACTGCTTCCATCTGTCAATATTTTCTACTCTGAAAATGCAGGTTGAGTGAACCTAAACTTTAAAGCAGCAAACAACAAATGAACACACCGCTATTCAACTCCTACCACCCCCAAACTGTATTTGCCTTTCCCTGCCAGCAGAACAGGAGATGTAAAGGAAAATACTTTGTGTGTTCCCTTAAAGCTCCCTTACATTTTGTGACGGTACAGGCATTCAACGGTGGCAGCTGATGCCACTTCAATGTAAGGGCCATACAATTAAGGCTAGGAGGGAAAAAAAGTTTACCCTAAAGAAAATGTATTTCAAGGCCTGTTTTCTGAATAGCGACTGGAAAAGAGCAGTACTTTTGACTAAGGCATCTTGCTGACTTGATGCCCTAGCCTACCAGGAGAGCGGAGCGAGTTGGATGCCTCCTAAAGCAGGATTAAAAAATACATTCCTGCTTTTAGTCAGGGCTGTACTTTCGGGCCCAGAAGGAGAAAAAGTAAAGTTGATAAACACTGAGCTAAGTGTCTTCCTAAAATAGAATTTAAAGCTCAAATGCTGCTTTTTTAAAAACACACAGAGGGAAGATGATTTTTCAGGGCTGCTGCAGGCAAGTATAATGCAGAGTATGTTTGATTCATCATTGCTAGAAACCTTAAAATGCATGTGAATTAAAAGGTACTTTATCTTCTAAGACCTCTCCTTGGTTTCTTTGCTCCCCCGAATGGTTGAAATCACTGATTTCTAAACCAAAAGAGAGGTGGTTCCCTGGAAGCTATAGTACTGGTGATGCTCTCCACTCGTACAAGGAAAACAAAGTTCTGAGCTTCTGTGTTTTTTGAAAAAAGGGAAAGATGTGTTTTCCACATTGCTTTATGGATTTCCTTTTGCTTCATAAAATAGTGAAAGAAGTTAAGGTGAAGAAAGAAATACAACTTTGTGCACAGACAGACAATGTCATAGTGAATCCTAATAAAGCAAGGTAGAAGGTATAGTTCCTGGAGACATGTTTCTTCATGTGTTTTCATTAAATATGGTTGTATTTCCAGCATGATCCCTGCTACCCAAGCTAGCAAACCTGATACCAGGTTACTCAGTCCTTCCCTCTCCCTTCACCGCATCCAGCCTGTTGCTCAAGACCCATCAGCTTTTTGGAAAAACTCACAGGAAATTCATTCTGTCCCTTCTAACCGTTCTGCTAAAATCTTTGTGGTTCCCATTTGCCCCCAACAGGCACCAGCTAGTTGGCTGCATCCCAGGGCACTTTCGGGACAATTCCCATGCACCTGGCAGAATCCATATTTTGTCGGTGAATTACAAGGTGTTTTGGTATTACCGCAACAACACCGTCTGATATTCTCGCATCTCCCCTCCAGTTTTCAAGGACTTTCATGGTGCCAGCCGCCGTGTGAAGTGATGTCCTGGACCTGCAGCTGACGGGGCTAGAAAACACCTCAAAGGGCATCCAAGGTAAAGCCTCCTGCTCTGCTCCTCTTACAGATCTGTTAAGCTGGGCAAAAAGGAGGTGACTTGGCACAAAGCGGGGAAGTGTTATGGGTGGATTTATTTCCAGCCCCAAATGATCCCAAAGGGGCAATTTTCCACTGAGTGAGCCAGGCTGGCCCAATCACTTATGGCCTCAGCAATAATGAAGAAGATCTAGCAGACAGTGGCATACAAATGCACTGTGTGACAATTTCAAGCAATAAATCTTTTTCAAAATTCCCTTTTCCCTTCTCTTCATGATGCTTTTTATCAACGGGAAGCTATCTTAACAGACAAGGCAGCAGCACCACCTGCCTACAGGACTTTCCTCACATTTACCTTTCTGCTAGTAAGCTGCTCTGAGCTATTTATATATTGCCCCTATTTTACAGGTGATGAAACTGAGGCACAGTGGAGTTAAGTGACTTGCCTCAGGTCACAAAGCAAATTAGCAGCCACGCAGGGAAGAGATCAGTTCCCAGCCCAGAGCTTTAACAAAGTGCATTTTAGGTTTAGGGTAAGATTTTTCAAGGGAGTCTTGATTGCTCAGTTGTGGCACTTCAGCAATAAAAGTTGAGTTAGAGCGGTGTCTGCGCTACTCGGGCCCTGGTTCATGCCCAACGTCGTACTCTGCATCTGTGGAAGGAGCACTTCTGTTTTCCTTCAGAGAAGGTTTTTGGGGGACCAGCTCTTTATCACCAAAGTTATTTGGCTACCACTGCGTGTGATCTCGGCCGAGAGCCAGTAATTAGATGTATTCATCCCATTTACAGCTTTGAATCAAGTATTTGTTAATTTGCAGGTTAACACGAAGAAACCTTTCAGGCTGAAACACGCACATCACACCACGGGTCGGGAAGTTGTTCTCCATAGGCTGGAAAGGTCAGAAATGGGTTCCATAACTAGCGAGCTGCCTTCCCCCAAAGGGCAGGGTGCCACCGCTCACAACGTACGCATGCCGACGCTGGGAGAGCACACAGGTTCAGCTAACGTTCCTCAGAGCTGGGGCCAGGCCCCTTCTCAGCACACCCTAATTCAGATCCAGTGGCCCACGTTCTGCCTTCAGATACTGATGTCAGCACTTTTCTTCTACTGGCAGAAGGGCAAACGGAGTTAAGATGCGGATCTATCATACATCTTCTAAATTTCCATCCTCACTTCAACTCAACAGGATTAATACAGCTATACTTATCAGAGCTAAATATTTGGCCAACAAACACCAGTGAAAGTCTAAATCTCTCCTCTACCAGAACAAAATCCTAGCAAACATAGCCCTCATCCTTTTTCCCAAAATGCAAACCTGAATCTCACTGAGGGAGGGGAAGGAGAGGAACGGGGCATCCTCTGTGCTGGAAGCACCACGAAGATGGATGCTTGCAGTAATTCCAGGCTGTGCCTATGGGGCTCCAGCCTGCCGTACCCCCGCAGCGCAGCTCTGCTTGTGCTCTAATTCAAGTTCCCACTAGAGGGTAGACAAAACTCTTCCAGTAAAAGGATCACCTAAATGTGCAGGAAAAGAGTGCCTGATTTGGAAAAAGAGGTCTGCGCTGGAGAAGCAGCAGCGAGTAGGAAAAGGAAGAAGGAAATTATGTTCTTACCAGTTGCGAGAGCAAGGTGGGAGCATTGTTCCAACTTTCTCTAAAGAAACACAATCTCTGGTTTGTAGTTTTAAATCAAATACAGCTAGAGTGGCTATGTGGTTATAAACATGTAAATCATAAATCAAATACAGCTGATCTTGCCCCTACAGATGTTATCTTTCAAACAGTGACAGGAGCCAATTAAGTATATCAAAGAGCTAGAAAGGATAAATGTAGGGAATTAGAGTTTATCCACTTCAGGTCAACAGTGAATTCACTCCCTCCTGACTGTCTAGTCCGAAACATCAAGCGGTGGATTTCTCTCTCTCTTTTATTATTGACCACTCTACTATTGCAGGAAATAACATCTTGCGTTTTCTCCTCGCACTTTTCTCCACTGCTGAACAGGTTTCTCTGAACCTTGCTGTGGCAGTGGAAAGTATGGCTGTAGGCATCAACACGTCTTCCTCCCCTTGCTCTCCCGGAAAGAGCAGATCCTTCTCCAGGTGAGCCTGTCTCAGGGAGCTCCCTGCATTGCAAATAAGGGCACTGGGAAAAGAATTTCTCACCACATATCTGACTTCTCCAAAGCAGGCTTTCACACTGAATCAACGAGCCCAATGCTAGAGAAGCCAAAGCAATTCAGAGTTTATTTTCTAATTTAGTCCCAGATCTACAAAGACGGCCTAAGACCCAGAAGCGTCACCTATGCGAGCTAAATGCCATTTTTAAACAAGGGTTTGATTTGATCATCTTAAACGTATTGTTTATGCTGACGGAGGCAAGAACCGAAGAAGGCCCATCAAAGCAGCGGAGCTCTCAGAGGCGTTCCTGCAGCTGGGACACCTCCCACAGCGAGGATAATTAAAGGCTGAATTAACTGTACTTTGGAGACAGGCATGGCAATGTATGCCACCAGAAGTGTTGCGCTATCTATCTCGTCTCCCCCCTAAACAGATGTGGGTTTTTGAAAGGAAACATTGCCCCTCTGTTCTGGATGGGTCCCATTTGCTGGTCCCACATGCTCTTGTGAGTGGCAATGATTCTCCAGTCAAGTGAGGTGATGAAATTGGGTGAGATGTGCCACTACAAGCAGTAGTCTCCACAGTTGTCACATCAAAGCCTAAATCGGCGGTGTGCCCACAGAAGGATTACATTTGTGGCCCTAATGAGCCAAAGAGGCAGCCGCGTGTGTTTTCATTGCATTCAGGCACATGAATCCATTGCAAAGTGTTTTTCACAGCACAATATTGGCAGCGAAGGAAGAAGCATTAATCCTGAAATACAACCATGCCAAATGAGGTTAAATTATATATTCTCTGTCTGACTTGTACTATAAGTTGTGAATGACAGCTCTGCTGGATGCTGGCACAGGCTAAGGAGAGGTATCTGGAATTTGGCGCAGGGTTGCATTTGGTGTATTCTAGACTATTTCAAGAGCTCACATTTCTCTGCCTTGTGGTTATCAATACCTCTGTCACCTGTCCTTGCCGTGATAACTGGGAGAACTACTTCAAGTGATGTAGATCTCATGCAGAAATCTGCTGTCTTCATCACTCTGAAAAAAAAAGTAATATTTTATTGAAGAAAAAGTTATTGTTACACAAAAGCCTGTGACAGCAGGTGAAAAGTGGAACATCTCTTTTGCAGGGAGTGAAGAAGCTGGATTTGGTAAGGACAGGTGGATCTCAGCAGCTGTGCTCTTTCACCAACTAGTTGCGTCAGTGGGGCAGCTGCTGTTAAATTTTGTACAAAGCTTCCTTTACTTGCGTGAACTAAAGAAATGGAAATACAGACAGATGACCTTTATTCTGGGAACCTCTTACCTACTCCTGAGGCCTTCGGAGAAACTGCAGGCTGTTCATCGGTTTAACAAAGCTTGAACTACACACCTGGCTTCAGCTGTACAGCAAGTCCTTGCTGCTGTCTTTCTGGGGTCCGTAAAGTGCATTATATCATGATCACAGGTTTCCACCCTAAACCTTTCTGTTCCCAGGCAGATAAGCTAGAGATACTGGAGGGTGAAATGCCACACTAAGCAGCTTCTGAACCAGGTCTTCAAAGAAAGAATAAACTATATCACCGCTGAACCCCTCTTTCTATTACTTGCACAGCCCTCTCTGGTAGACAATATATAGATAGCATTTTTGATTCTTGGAGAAGTAAGGAGGGATGTCAGGAGAACTGCTACCCTGGACTTCTGGTGGGCAGGCTTTGGGCTGTTTAGGAGCCTGGCTGACCGAGTCCCTTGGGAGGCAGCCTGAAGGGCAAAGTCCAGGAAGGCTGAGCATTCTGCATGAAGGAAATCTTGAAGGCGCAGGAGCAGGCCGTCCCCACGTGCTGAAAGACGAGCTGACGGGGAAGAAGACCGGCCTGCCTGAACAGAGAGCGTTGGCTGGAACTCAGGAAAAAAAGGAGAGTTTATGACCTGTGGAAGAAGGAGCAGGCAACTCGGGAGGACTACAAGGATGCTGTGAGGTTACGCAGGGAGAATATTAGAAGGGCCAAAGCCCAACTAGAACTTAATCTGGCTACTGCCGCAAAAGACAATAAAAAATGTTTCTATAAGCACATTAGCAACGAAAGGAGGGCTAAGGAGAATCTCCATCCTTTATTGGATGCGGGGGGAAACATCGTGACAAAGGATGAGGAAAAGGCCGAGGTACTTAATGCCTTCTTTGCCTTAGTCTTTAATAGTAAGACCAGTTGTTCTCTGGGTACCCAGTCCCCTGAGCTGGAAGTCAGGGATGGGGAGCTGAATGAGGCCCCCATAACGCAAGGGGAAATGGTTAGTGACCTGCTACACCGCATAGACAAACGCCAGTCTTTGGGGCTGGATGGGATCCACCCCAGGGTACTGAGGGAGGTGGTGGAAGTGCTCACCAAGCCACTTCCCACCATTTATCAGCAGTCCCGGCTAACTGGGGAGGTCCCTGTTGACTGGAGGTTAGCACATGTGATGCTTCTCTACAAGAAGGGCTGGAAGGAGGATCTGGGGAACTACAGGCCTGTCAGCCTGACCTCGGTGCCGGGGAAGGTTGTGGAGCAGATCATCCCGAGTGCCATCACGTGGCATGTACAGGACAACCAGGCGATCAGGCCCAGCCAGCGTGGGTTTATGAAAGGCAGGTCCTGCTCGGCTGACCTGATCTCCTT
>JAVKLA010000008.1:5782613-5830489 GCA_034782735.1 Sagittarius serpentarius
TACTGAACTGAAAACACAGCGCTGTACCAGCTACTAGGAAGACAATTAACTCTATCCCAGCCGAAACCAGGACAGCAGGTCACAAGCTGAACCATCAGTCAAGTATGTTGTGCTGTTGTGAAAAGGGCAAACAGCAGAATGGAACATACAAATAAGAGCACAAATTGTCAGGCAGGATGATTAACCCTTCTGCTTTGGTAACGTGTCTCCTGGGGTAGCACGTCTGGTCCGACACCGCACTTCAAGAAGGAGGGGGACCTGCTGGACAGGGAGCAGGACGGCGGTTCAAAAAAACATAACCAAAGAAAAGTTTGTGGGACTGAGAGCTGTTCAATCTAGGAGAACCACCACTGAAGGAAAGATGAGGGTGACCTTCACGCATGTGACCTGTATCCAGAAAGCAGAATGCCCCCAGCTAGGAGTAGATCAGGAAGATGTCGGACATGAGGCAACATGTCCTGTGGGTGCAGAGAAGCAGAGGAGCAGTCTGGTAGAGAGAAGATTTTAGAAGAGGTTGGAAAAGCATCTGCTGGGACTGCCAAGGATACGACTCTGCCTGGGGCAGCAGACGGACTGCCTGTCCTGAGGAGTTTCCTTCTACCCCAGGTCCTGCAATGCCGTGGGCAAAACTCATTTGAGTCAGGACAGAGGATTTCAGGAGAGACAAGCATCTCGCTGCGTGCACCAAGGTAATCCCCCAGAGAGAGATGTCTGCGCTTGGTCCTTGCAGTGACTGTGCCATGAAAGCCAATGGATTAGGTACTCTGCTGGGGTGGATTAACTTGGCTCCAAAGCCAGTGGCAATGCACCGGTTTACACCTCCTTAGAATATGATGTGCAAAATCTGATGCAAAAGCCTGGTTAGCGATTCCCTCCTCAGATTCCAGCAGGCCATCAGTCACGCCAATAGGCAGCAGGAGATTTGTATGTTGGCAAAATGCAGAGTAGCGGCTAAAATACCTGGCCTGACCCCAAACAGCTTGAACACGCAGGGCATTGTGGTTTTTTATACCCTTTAACACATTGTATCATTTCATTTTATCACGAACTATTAAACAGTTCCCTTTGAAAAAATAAGCAGCCAGGGTCAAGCGCACAGAGCTTCTCCTAACCTTCTTTTCTTGAGAAGTGAAATCTTCTGTCCCATGGCGATGTGATTTCTTCCCTGTTTCCCTGCTATTGCAAACTTTGATAAAGATTGTCACAATATTTAGAACAGGCAGTGCCAGCTCTGGGAGCAATGACAAAAATACACTGCATCATTATTCTGTACCACTGGGTTTACAGAGTGTTTGCTTGTGAAGGTAGCCAGGTTAATTGCTTTCTGTTAACCCTCTGCTTGGGTATAGAGAGCGAAATGCCCACCCTCATCTCTTGCTTTTCTAGGTATTTAGCTTCAAAGATACTGCTCCAGCAGAAGCCAGTTCCACCACAGATGGTGGTAAAATGTTACCTTCTGCATTATGTGACTCTGATTTTCCATCACTCCACACTTTTTGCATTTGGACTATATAAACCAATGCAGTCAGTCCACTGCTCTGTCTTCAAAATGGCAGAACGACACTCACTTTTAATGAAGTGCTGGTGTCTTAGCTGAACCTTGTGCCCTGATGTAGACAAATATGCTGTACCAGCTTAGAGCAGAGATCCTCAGCTGACCCAAGTGTGATGGGTAAGCCTGATGCTGTGCTAGTTCAAGTCCTGCAAAGCTCAGGGGGAGAAGATCTGACCAAAGCCCAGGAGTGGCCCTGACACTCTTGGTGAAAGGTAGCATAGAAAGGCAAAGCAAAAGAAAGCCTCTGCAGAGGAGAGCACCTCCCTTTCATATATTTGGTTTAGATGAGCACAAAAAAGCCAGAGGAAAAAGGTTAGATTAAAAAAAAAAATGAAAGCATGCATTCCACAGGCTGAGTTTGCATGAATTATCTCTTCGAAGGCTATTTCAACCATCTGAATAGTTGGAGAGCCATTTAATTGCCTGAGGAAAATAATGCTTAGCGTTTAAGCATCACTTAAAGAGCACAAGAATCTCTCAAATGCAGGGAAGCTGCATGACTCTGTCCGGGTGAGGCCGGCAGAGCAGCCTGGGCCGTCGGGTGAGCAGATGGAGCTGCCTTCATGTTCCCATGGTGGTGGAGGGGTTTCTCTAGCGGGAGGGATGGAATAGGAAGGGTTTGGGATGAGGAGCCTGAACACCTTCCCTGTTTGCACAGCTCTGCCTGAAAGCAAGGGAGGTTGCTCCAAAAAATACAAGACCTTTGACTCTGCAGTCAAATGACGATTTCCAGGGCATTTCCTTGTAGGTTTCTAGTTCTATTTTGTCGCTGTAGTCAAGCAACCTCCTAATTTAACTTTGACTGAGAATCAATTCTGCTTATTGCTTTATGATAGTAAAATTCTGCCTGATAATTACCTTACCTTATCAGAAACAAGCACTAGTAATGCAAACAACTAATTTACCAGTTTAGTGACTGTGTGAAGAAAAGAATTAAAAGAGATAAGCTTGGGAGGGAAATGATGCTTTTAAAATATGAAGTGTACCCTACATGGCTGAGCTCCCTTCCCTGTCCTCCTTGTGCTCCTCCTGGCACCAGTCCCACTAGGAAAGGCTCATTTCCAAAGTGCGGGAGGAATTTTGGCAGGTGGGAGCTGGCTCTGGAGGGACAAGGGGTGCGGGTGGGAGCAAGCCGGGGGATGGTGGTAAGAGGACTGCAGAGACCAATGCAGTAACGAAGCGACCCAGAGTCCTTCTGCCAAGAGCCAGGCATTAGCTAAGGGCTCGTGTTAGCTGAGGGAATGGTATCTGGCTAATGGAAAGGCTCCTCTTCAGCTGTGTATATTGAATTCGCGTGTAGAGGGCTGTGATGGTACAAGTCACGTTCTGAAGACAAAGCTTTGTTAGAGTGGCCTACGGCAAAGGGCAGACTTTCCTTCACGTGCCGTAGCACCCTGCAAACAAATTGCAAGAGCGACGGCACCACAACAGAATATATCTTCAATGACGGAAAACTTGCGTGTACGCCGGAGGCCACATTAACAGCACCCTTTGCTGAATCCTGTACTGACACGCTACAGGAAGCCAAGGATGTACAGCTCATCTTACAAGAGTTTAGAGGCTGTTTTGTCTTGGAATTGAAAAAACCGAACCAGAATAACAAGGCAGCAAATTAGTCCTCCCTGTTTTCAGACTGGCTAAGCTGGGTCATTTTCAGGAAATGCCCCATTACCTAAACCAATTACAACTGCTGTCACATCTCCAGTGAGTTTAGTTTGGTTTCTCGCGTCTGCTGGGAAAACTTCTTTTAACTGGCGCTGCTGCTGTCTTTAAGGCCACTTCATAGCTGGGTGCTCCTGCGGTGTTTTGTGTTTTTTTATTCACCGGTTGATGGTCTTGCCTGTGCTGTACCAAGGTACGTGAGCACACGCTGGCTTTGAGCAGGCGAATTGTCCCATTGTCTTTCCTCTCCTCTCTCCCCGTGGGGCAACTCACCTGAAAGTTCAGCGCTCATCTAAGGGCTGCAGCAGATTTTATCTTCTATGGCCTGTAGTCGATGAGCACCAATTCACTTCAAGGACTAACATTAGCCATAAAACAGTGCCTTAGATCCATACTGGCTATTTTTGGAACTATATTGAACTACTTCTGCTCAGCTGGTGTGGCAGCAGCGCTGCTTGTATTCCAGGTTATGTATGCAGTTTTCCTACAGTAAAATATTCCTTTCCAGAACTTTTCATTAACAGTCTCTATTACCTACAAAATTGGATAGCAGCATTTAACTGTGATTAATTTAGAGTTACTGCGCATTTAGGGATTAAAAAAATGCTGCCTTACGAGTCTGTCTCAGGGGAGAAATACAAAGGGAGAGCTGGAGCTGATTTCCCTACGTGATGAAGACACACGGTATCATTCTCAACAGAACGGAGCATCTCCCGACGGTGGTCTGATAACAACTGTAATTAGGTATTCAATCACACGCAGAGTAAGATCAGCCAAACAAACAAATGTATGTCTGCTAAGGGAAATAGCCCATGGTTTGCTGAACCAAAAGTAAAACGTATAATGAAAGCTCTTAACACTTGGAGCTTAGCCCTGGCCCAACAAACAGCCTGTTTTCCTGCACAGGTATTACTGAGAGCTGTCCTTGCCTTTTCTACTGCGCCACACCAGGTGCCGCCATGTCCGAAGATCTGACTCTGAAAGGAGTCTTCCACTCATGCCCGTGGATATTAGATCAGGTTTTATGAGATGAGAACGGCCCCTGTGCTGGAGGAGCAACTTGTGGACCCTCACCGCCTACGAGTCCTAATTTCAGTGAGGTTCAGCGGTGATGCTGGGACACCACAAAAAGCCCTCCTACGACCTCTCCCGCCCCAACGGCCACAAAAGCTAACAGCCAGCCCATTCGGAGGAAAGAGACGTTGCTTGCAACCGGCCTTGTGTGATTTAACAGAACAAAGCAAAACAAAAGCACTGGGCTTTGTCCTCCACCTCTGTATTTTAGACAGACTGTGTGCTCCAGGTGTGCAAACTCATCTGTCATCCTGTGCATCCTGTTCGCCCTGGCATCACAGAAGAAAAAATACAATACGAAAAGATGATCCTATTTACATCATGTACTCCGTGACAGCTGACCCAGCCTATAGTATAAAGTTTTAAGAGGAAGTATTTAATTGATAATCCTGCCACCAAATTATTCCCGTTTCCTTTCTGTACAGTGACTAAGAGCAACATTTATATACACACATGGACTCTGTAGGGTTATAGTGGTTGTTCCAGGAAAGGTGCAAATAGCTAGCTTTTTGCTGTTGGATTCGTGGTCTTTGCAATTCTCATCAATACTCATCAAATTAGGGAAAAATGACAGCCCATCTGACAAATCAGTCCAGCCTGCCTGGAAGAGGGTTGAAACAAGAGATGAGTGCTGTCTCCGGCGGGGGTGGGGGGGACATTGCTGGAGACTAGCTTCAGCTGAGCGTGGCGGGTTGCCAGTAACGGCGAGAGAAACACCACTCCACAGCAGGAACCCACCTGCAACCTTGCTGCCGGTGCAAGCCGGTCTGCTGTCTTCTGCTGTCCTCCTCTTGCCCCTGGTCAGTCCCCGTCACTGCTTCCCACAAGGCCTGGAGCCCGCGCACCCACGAAAGGAGCCATAGCCCCTCACCAAAGTATCAGAAAGCTAACCCCAGCATAAGAAAACTGGTTTGTTTTCAGTCAGCTCGCTTACCCAACACATCCCATGACTGCACAAGCACTGGGGCTGCTGAAACCATGGTTTAGGATGAGAGGAAGGAGGTGGTGCTGCCAAGTCTTTTGACAGCAGCCTGCAATTAGAGTCACTTAAGCCGACTATGAAACCACAGGGTATTTGGTTTCCCTCCAATGCCTGCAGGGGGGAGCGGGGTGAGGATAGGCTTAAAGCACAAGAAGGGCCACGTTTTTGGTAAGGATCAGATTGGTCTACCTATGGGCAGACTTAAAAGGTCCATGGACGTGAGGTGGAGAAACTAGGGGTAAAGAGAAAAGGCCCACAGACCAAAGAGCTGGAAGTCACACTGCAAGATAAGCCTTTGTTCATAGAGATCCTACACGATGCCAGGCAAGCAATCAGGTATTTGCAACTGGCCCTTGTCAGTTTATCCATAATTTCCCAAGCACATGACACAAGTCCCTGGGCCAGTCAATGGCTGCAGTCGCAGCCAATGTTTCCCAAGGTCCATGTGCAATGAGGAGTTGCCAAAACACTGGTAAAGGGTGCCCGGAGGCCAGGGAGAGGCAGGAGCCACATGGTGTCTACAGCTGATGATGAGAGAAGATTTGGATGAGCTAAGGACCATAGCTCGGTCTCCACGCAGAGCAGCTCTGCATGAACAATCTTCTGTTAGTCACCCTCTCTTGAAATTGATCTGAAACTGGATGTTTTATTTTCTTTTCCTGCCCAGAGCCAGATACTGAGAGGTGACCCCAGTGCCTGCTCAGAACCCCAGTGCCCCAAATCCCAGGCAGTTCTGGGCCACAGTGCCGGGAATGCCCATTTCTGCTTCACATAAGATACTGCCACTGCCAAGGAAGGAAAAATACCAGTCACTGCTGCACAGGTTTTCTATTGCTCAGGGGTATAATGGATTAAGTAGTGGACGTATTAAATGATCCCTAACTATAATTAGCTCCCCGTGTGCTTATAACACTACAGCCTCATACAAATGTTTTCTAATGACACATGCAGTGTTTAGGAACAGGGTAATAGCTATTTAAACTGTTGCTGATCCCTGAGCTGGTACACGACAGTGTATTTTACAATTATTGACAAACTTAGGACATTTTTTTAGAAGTGCTCTGGGCATTGACCTAGAGAAAAGCTTGGCCAGATGAGAACAGAGATGATGCCCTTCCCCTAATGGTGACATATAGATAATGTTGTAGTTGTCAGCCATTACTGCTGCCCCAGTCTTGGTTGTCCCCATTACCACTCCTTCCCTGCAGTATGATTAGTAAAACAGCCTTCTCCCAACTCATGGCTACGGTACAGGCACGCAAGGAGAGCCAAGACAGTCTTCCAAAAAATATTCTTATCTCTGTGATTCTCAGTAACTACACTAACATACATAATGTTTAGAAATGAAAGCTTGCTTGTTTAATACCAGATCATAAGCCTCATCAGTGAGTAGGACCTATAAAATGTACCAAGGCCAAAAGGCTGCTGGCCACGCTGGCCAGCTGGGGCCTCTTTGCATGGACCAGGTTGCAAGCTCAGGGATTGAAGCCTGCAGTTTCAAAATTCAAGATGCTATGATTTTTTTTCTTTTTTAATAATAATCTCTTTTGATCTCGTTCCTCGAGCTAAGGATGATAATGAGATTTTTACTCAAGAACAGTCTTTTAGTTCAAGAAGCATGGAAAATTGCAGCTCTTGTGACTCATGAAGCCTGAAAGCAAAGGCTCAAAAGAAAACAAGACTGCAACTTCAGCTATCCCAGTAATAACCAGCCAACACTAATTGTGGATATTTTATTCATCAAAAATAAGCAGAAAGTGTCTTTTCAGTTCCTGAAAAGCACATCATGCCAGAAGAAACCTTCATTTCTTACATGTGGTGAAAATTGTACTTCATTAGAAGTTTGTTTTTAACAAAGAGCGTATGTCATAACATTTTCCACCTGACCTCAAAATGGCAACACGCCTTATTCACTTTGGTCATCATGTTTCACTTCACAGGAAATGGAGAATAAATTTAATTTTCTCTTTTATAAACACATGCACGCACACATACACACTAATTTAAATGTGATCTGCTGCTATTTGAATACTACAAGCCTACCTCAGCACGCAGAACTGCTGCCAGCAAAGCGTGATCTGGCCACTGAAGGCAAGACAGCATGAGTGACAGTGGGCAAAAGAGATCTCATCCATCCACCCAGGTCTAAGAGCTGATACCTGAGCCAGTAACTGAGGTTTTCTACCAGCCTCCTGATTTACAGCCACATGGAGTCTCAGTCTGCCAGAGAGTGAATGTATACGGTTGCAAAGCCATACTAAAACCTGCTTCACTGTAAGGAAGACATAAATACATTTCATTTGTAGTGCTCTTTGCTCGAAGCAATATCAAAGGGAAGAAGCAGAATTGCAAGTTTTCAGGTAAGCAATATTTCTCCATTTTCAATTTGGAAGGTTCAAGATTGCAGTGGAGAACTGATCAGCAGTGCAGGACAACTAAACTGGGGATGAATCAAATATTCTAGAAAATTTGCATAATTTTACTTGAAATATACCAGTGAGAGGCATAAATGTGGGTCACAGTGGGATCACCGAGCAGTAGAAAAAAGAGAAAACATGTATATCCCTAGCTTTTGTCTGAACATAAATCTGGATTTGTTTAAAACAAGCTTCATAGCCTTTACCTAATGCATCTTTGACTGCAAAGCTGCTATACCAGATCTAACATTCATGTTGAAAAGCATTAGCGTTTTAACTAAATTATAGGGGGGCTGTTCAAATTTCTCTCTGATGTGCTCCTGAGTAACAAAGTGATACCCATCTTTCTGACTGGTTATGATCAAATAATTCCTGTTGTGTCCCAGCTTTAATGACTGGTATTGTCAGAGAAAATCTGTCATGTTCTGCCAGTCATTGGGATAACGCAGAAACATCCATACAGGTAACATGCTAAATGCTGTTAAATGAATCACATCAAAACCTAATTCTATGTACAGGATTTCCAGGACTGCAATAAGGTACAATTCTGACTCTTCTTTTTTCATTTTTATTTTTTAATGCGATGGCTTCATCCTGGATGTTCAATGTAACACTGCTTTAGTTTAAAGATTGTGTTTCTGCGACAAGAGAGAGGGATTTGGGGTGACAGTACCCTGTCTAGCACTTTATGAAGTCACTTTAAAATATTTTCTCAGATGGACTAGGTTAGGATCTGGCGGAGTGGTGCTCACCTGAGATGCTGAAGACCCACAGAGGCACGCCTCTTGCCTCACTTGAGACATCTGGAGGTTAGACATCCAGGTCTGAACTAGTCACCTTGGGCTGCCTTTGTCATCAATGGAAAGAAATAGGTATGCCAAAAGAGTAAATCATTTATCTTAGAAACCTCACTTACAGGAAGATATATTATGTTCTGGAGGAACCTACATGTCTCCCTTGAAGATAAAGGGGGGCTTAGGAGGACTGGCTCCATTTTAAACATCTAACTTTCTGATATCTGATGTTAGATGAGATGATTTTCATCCTTGGTTACCATTCCTTCAGATTAAAACACTACCAAGAAAGATTATTTCTTGAACTCACTGTGGAGAGATCCAAATTGGCTATGGCAGACGAGAAACCATTTCAGAGACAAGTCTGTCTAGCTCCAATTTGCACAAAAGGGGAAGAAAGATCAGTGCCTTCACTCGGTATCTGTGCTTTCCATCTTATCTCTGCACTTTGAAAACCAGTCTTTAATCATTTAAATCAGTTTTATGCCACTATAATGCTTGATTTTTTTTTTTTAAATGCATTTATACTAGTTTTATACTCTGATGACTCCAAGAGAATGAGATCGTGTTCAGGGAACGTTCCATGATTGTCAGGTTATGGGAGCATCACGTCCCGAGATCTGTATCTGAACGTAACATCTTTTGGCTTTCATGAAACCAGAACAGCATCTCTAGTTTCATGAGCGGAAAACACTGATTAGCTCAGGTTAAGAAAGATAAGATATGAGTACGGTTCTGCTTTCTGAGAGGCTAAGACTAATTCATGGTTTTGCAAAATCTAAGCCCAAACTCGCTCTGGCTCTCTAAATGTGTGCTTCCTACTCCTGAAGGTTTGCGGATAAGGAGTAATTATCTTCTTGAATGCAGGAGGTTAAATAAAGCAAGAGTAAAATTAATCATTAGCAAAATTAAACATAAAGGAGAGGGAAGGGTGAAATTAAACATTTGAGTGGGGTTATCTAGGTCAGAGCTGGGTATGTTAGCAAATCCCCATTCCCTCCCTCTACTACGCCTTGTCAAACATACAACATTTGCTTCAGTGACAAAATATTTAACTGAATGCATTTGTCCCCACAAATCAATTAAAACTAACCATCTGATTTTTGTAAAGCTTTAAGAAGATTTCTGCAAACATGGCATCTGAATGCGCCAGCAATTTTACTGCTTTGCGAGGCCACGCGGACCTGTTGACAAGCTGCAAGGATGAAGAATTCTTACAGGTGAAAACCTATCTCTCCATCCTTTATGGCCTAATCTTCCTGGTGTGCTTCCCAGGCAACATCATGACAATTTTTGTCTACTTTGTCAAGATGAGGCCCTGGAAAAGCAGCACCATCATTATGTTAAACCTGGCTATCACTGACCTATTATATATAGCCACTCTTCCTTTCTTTATACACTACTCTGCTAATGGAAATAACTGGATTTTTGGAGACTTCATGTGCAAGTTTATTCACCTTTGTTTCTACTTCAACATGTACAGCGGTATTATCTTCCTTAGCTGCTTCAGCATCTTCCGCTTTTTTGTAGTTGTCCATCCAATTAAATGCATTTTTGTTCAAAAACGGAGATGGGCAGTGGTGACTTCCATAATAGTTTGGGTGATTTCCCTGGCAGCCATTAGCCCCATGGGCATCTTGATTGCCACGAGGCATACGCAGAACAGGACGATCTGCCCGGACCTGGCTGCTGCTGAGGACCTCGACACTAGTCGGTGGTATAACTGGCTGCTGACTGGCCTGGCCTTCTTCTTGCCCTTGCTGACGGTGACTTTGTGCTACGCGCTTATTATTTACACCTTGGCTACTGGGCCCCACACGCGGACTTGCTACAAACAAAAGGCTCGCAGACTCGCTGTCGTCCTCTTGGTGGTCTTCTATGTCTGCTTCCTCCCCTTCCATGTCTTTCGAGGGATTCGGCTGGAGCTCCGAGTACGACCAGTTAGCTGCCACTTGAAGAACACAGTCCTTTTTATGTTTATTATAGCTAAACCTTTAGCAGCGTTAAATACTTTTGGGAACTTACTGCTCTATGTAGTGATGGGAGACAACTTCCAGCAGGCGATCCTCTCGCTCCTCAACTTTCAGACAAACAAGAACTTGAAGTAGAAGAGATTGATGCCATCAAAGAGTTACGGACGAAGGGTCCAAACTTGCCCTTAACAAGCCAGTCATAACCTCCCCGCCATCAGAGTACTCAGGTTAACCCTGCCAGCACCACAGGACAGTTAATCCGTTCTGTGTTTTGGAGTTACAAATTGATCATCAAAAGAGAAAACTTATAATTTAAAATAAAAAGCTTTAAATAAAATATTAAAAAATTTAATGTGAAACTTCTCAGAAATCTCTCTGCATTTGTTTCCTGAATCCTTGATACCTCTTTTGGAGAATGGCCAACAGTTCCAGAAAAAAAATAGTTGCTTATTAGTGGCATATACAGATTCAGGGTGGGAGTAATTTGATTTGATTCTAGTAACTTAGAAGTGTCTAGTCTGAACTAGGTGCCTGCCTTTGACTTGTTTCCTAAGCAATGGAGAGGGGTAAGACTCTCCAGAGGGCAATTCATCACACCTGTCTTAGACCCATAGGAGCTTCATCTCACCTCCCTGGAGACACTAACAGGGTAAGGTTTATGCATATAAGCTAACCGCCTTGTCCTTCCTTTTTAATTTTCCATTATAATGGAGAGAAATAAGCAGTTTTAGAGTGTGATTCACCTAATTATTCTTGATGCCTACATTTGGACAAGATGAATCATGACCTAGAAGTGCCTGTTTCCCTCCATTGACCATGAAAGGTAAATAGATCAGACACAGACCCACATGTTCATGCCTGCCTTTACACCGCTGAGGGCCAGCTCTAGCACAGCTAGATGATGGATCACTCTCCAGAGGTGGCT
This sequence comes from Sagittarius serpentarius, assembly GCA_034782735.1. Taxonomy (NCBI): domain Eukaryota; kingdom Metazoa; phylum Chordata; class Aves; order Accipitriformes; family Sagittariidae; genus Sagittarius; species Sagittarius serpentarius. Next base: position 5,793,996 of record JAVKLA010000008.1, read on the forward strand.
AAAAGCGGGGCTTGCACAGTAAGACCCTGTTCAGTGCCTTCAGTGATCGCCTGAAGATTAATGGTGCGATAATACAAGACCACTCCTGTAAGGGTTTTCCATACTACTAACTGTGATTTCTGGATTAACTTTGGTCCGGAGGTGAGAAGTGAATGGATGCATGACTGTACCAGCTCCCTATAATCACAGAATCATCAAATCATAGAATGGTTGGAAGGGATCTTTAAAGGCCATCTAGTCCAACCCCCCCTGCGGTGAGCAGGGACACCTTCAACTCAACCAGGTTGCTCAGAGCCCCGTCCAGCCTGGCCTTGGATGTTCCCAGGGATGGGGCATTCACAACCCCTCCAGGCAACCTGTTCCAGTGTTTCACCACCCTTATCATAAAAAATTTCTTCCTTATATCTAGTCTGAATCTACCCTCTTTTAGTTTAAAACCATTACCCCTTGTCCTATTGCTACAGGCCCTATTAAAAAGTATCTTTCTTATAATCCCCCTTTAAGTGTTGAAAGGCCATAATCAGGTCTCCCTGGAGACCTCTCCTCTCCAGGCTGAACAACCCCAACCCTCTCAGCCTTTCCTCACAGGAGAGGTCTTCCAGCCCGCTGATCAATTTTGTGGCCCTCCTCTGGACCTGCTCCAACAGCTCCAAGTCTCCCCCAGAGACACCCCAGAGCTGGAGGCAGCACTCCAGGTGGGGTCTCACCAGAGCAGAGTAGAGGGGGAGAATCACTTCCCTCAACCTGCTGGCCACGCTGCTCTTGATGCAGCCCAGGATACGGCTGGCTTTCTGGGCTGCAAGAGCACACATTGCCGGCTCACGTCCGATTTTTCATCCACCAGTACTGCCAAGTCCTTCTCCGCAATCCATAGACAATACAAAGTCCTTTTTGCCCATTTCTTTACTCAGTGAAGTTCTGCTTGGTCACACCAGGTGAGGAACACCTTTGGGTAATACCACATCTGACGAGCAATAAGGGCTGTCTCACAGGAAAAAAAAATAGACTCGCAGGAAAATGTGAGTGCAATACTTGAAGATATCATCTAGAGAGGTCCCAGGACCAGCTGAGGCACCCCAGCCAACAGCAATGCAAAACTATTAACAACATAATATTCAGAGCCCAAAAGTATGACCACAGACTGAATCCGCCAATACATTTTTATAACAGTCTTATTTCATGTTTCATTACTTTTCGTCTCCACTCCGAAATGTCCATTAATCAATGGCAACATGTGCTGCCGCAAGGCTCTCATGGGACCCTTCTCCTTATCCAGTCCCTCTATGCGTGGCCCGGTCGTCAAGTGACCACCAGACCAAGACCACCAGACCACCATTCCCATTAAGCACATGCCTGAGTGACTGGCAGATAACCTGTGACTCTTCTGTGGCGTGGGGAGCCCATTCGATGCCTCTCTGAGGGCCAGCTTGGGGAGAACAACAGGCAACAGCAAGCAACAGGCATGTTGAGGGCATGAGAGGAGACAGAAACCATCGCTGACATAGGAAGGAGCAAGATAGGGAAAGGAAGAATAGCATTTGCCTGGGATAGGGTAGAAGATGGGCTGTGAAGGAAAAGTCCTGGCAGAAAGCAGAGGAGGAAGACCTTTTCTGTCAGAAATGGCCCATTTGATTTTAATCCACCCTAGTTATTCATCAAGGTGACTTTTAAAACTTCTGCACAGTGCAGCATGATCTCCCCTGTGACCACTATCCATCCTCAAATTGTGGATGAGCTCTTTAGGGGAAGAGGGAAGCTCACCTAATGCAGGCCTGGAGAGATGTTGCATGAGGCAAACATCCAAAAAACATAAAGAAAATTCCTCCCACCCCACAGGCTGCATTGGTTTTGTCAGTCTCCAAGGGGCAGCACCACCTTCTTTACCGCACTTACAGTGCTGCTCACAACCACTTGCTCCTGAGACACCAGAGGCAGCTGGTCCGCTGAACACGGCATCTTGGCTGTTTTTTCAGTTTAGGGTATCCTATCAACAAACCATCAGGGTTTGTTTTTTTTTTAACAAAATCAGGCTAATACATTATCTTTTAAGCCTCTACTGCATATAGACAGAAGAGTTTTATTAACTCCAGTTGAGTCTTACCTTAACACCTACATTGTGGAGTCTGGTTCTTCTGGTGTTTGAAATAGAAAAGGAACTGCTTCTGTTTTTGCAACAATATAGCAGCAGTTTTTGCTTTCAACTTTAAATGAAGCTCTGTATTAGTCCCCTTTTAGCCCTACTTGATATTTTCTGGATAAATTACTCAGCACACGGATTTGTTCTTACATTCAGGTTATGTACTCTTTTTTAAATGCAAGATGCCTGGAACATCTTCAGTATAACATCGTTACCTGGAATGATCTGGGCAGATATCATCCTGAGTTGGAAAGGGGATGAACCAGATCTTTGTTTCCCATATTTTTCTACAAACTGTGAAGAACAAACCTATAAGCTACTTTATTATAAACAGTGCATTTACAATTCCAATAGAAGTCATAAAAAAAGAGAAAAAGAGATGTATACAAGAATCCTGCCTGCTCCCCTGCCTCCCTCCTGATCAATACTGGCCTCCCCCTTTCATATTGCTCCATGCTGCAATAACCTACCCCCTTTACGTCTTCTGTGCCTACGTACTTGCATTTTTCTCCTGCCCTCAGCTCCCACTGCTCCTCTGTATGTCTGCCACGCTGATCGCTATAGGGCCATAACTGTTGGCAGGTTCATCCCTAACCTGGTATCATATGGTGTGACAATAGCCAGCCAAGGACAGATCAAAGGTCGAGGTTACTGTGGAGTTGTCAGCATCCATTCAACTCTCCCTTCGCCTCATTTCAATTCATCCTCAACTGAGCTAGGGTAAAAAAGGGAAAGACTATAAAAGTGTTATCAATAAACTGCTACCAGCTGACATGACAGTGAGGTCCGACAGCAGAACATGATCTTTGCATTTTAAGACCTACGTGACCACAGATAGGGAGAACAGTTCAGTCATATTCACATTTTAATATTTATTTGACAGCTCTGAGAGTTGTATTTTCTTTTTAGCTTTAATTTTAAACATTCTTGTAAGTTTGTCAGAAGTGCTACAAGGCAAAGGCTTGAGATTTCTTCCAACAACTGCTAACATGTCGGCCTTCAGGAGAAAGAAACTAACCACATTCAAGGGGTAAAGGACAGGCCTAAGTACTCCATCTGCTATGGATAGGGCACCAGTCCTTAAATAAGCATCATACTATGATCATTTACCGCTTATGTTTGTAATGTTCTCACAAGACCAGAGCATTATCACATCCACATACAAACCATGGAGACATAAAGTCAAAATATGTGGTTTACTGTTCTCAGGAAAGGCCCAGATCCATACCTCGAACCTCAGCGCCTGCCTGCGCAGATGCGCAGGAGGAACCGATGTACAAGAAGAGGACACGAGTGACTTTTTCTCAGCAAATACAGAATTTCTCTGGTGTCTGATTCCCAGCAATAATTAAAACAAAAATGACAGTTCCTAAAATAATTCCTTCCATAAGGTACTTAAGAGCAGTCACTCCTGTACAGCAAATGGTAAGTCTTAGGAGTATCACTGTGTGTACCATCTTGCGTATGTTCTGTTCTCATCTTCAGGATGAGCTTTGGGATCTTTGCAGCAGTGTGAGAAAACTTTTTACACAAACACAGGAGAAACCCATTCAGGGAGAAACCCAGGTCGTGCCAGCACCGTGACGGTGGCAGATTGTCAGGCATTGCCTGTTAGCAACGTGGGGCTCCGGGACTTCGCAACTGTGCCAGTGAAAAAAGGGACAAGGCTAGTTGCAACATACGCACCTCGCTTGATCTCCATCTCTAAGGGGAGAGAAATACCTGGTTTTAGGATGCTTAAAGAGCCCAGCAGATAGTCCAAGCCTACCTAAGCAAATAGCCTGAACTTACTGCAGACCTGTATGTGTGTTATGCGTGGGAGTGCGCAAGGGACAAAGAAATGGGGAGGGGAGGAAAACCCATCTCAACTTTGATGCGACTTTCATCTTCTTGGAATGAATATGACACCCCCCACCCCCCCACCCCCCTTTCCTTTTGCTTCTTCAATATTGCTTTCTTTTTTCTCTGTTAGCCTCTGCTCTGGGATACCTCTGCAGACCCCACAGGGAGCAGGAGATAGGCGTGGGTCCACACGCCCAGCACAGCTGTGGGGAGGGAAGGCACTGCACACGAAGACTTTGTAGAGCAACCCACAAAACCAAGTCAGCTGGTTACATTTGGTTTAGAAGCGTAACCACACAAGGATGGACATACAAAACCCTATTTGGTCTTGCAGCAGCAGTGGAGGAGAAGAATCTTCTGCCAGTTCATCATCAACTGTGTCCATTCCCAAGGAGTAAACCTGAACCTCAATTAAACATACCATTATTTAAGCGCTGTATTTTAAAACCATGACTGCCAGTAACCTTTCTTTTTGTGTATGTACAAATCCTATGCAAACAGCCATTTAGAATACCCCCACAGATCCATCAACAGATTTCCACTTTATAAAACCTACCCAAACATTAACCTCAGTGGCTGCTCGTGGGTTTGCGTATGCAAACCCTGAGGAACGGAGACAAGGATGGCTTAACTTGCAAGAAAGCACATGCACTAGGCTGAGAACATGAAACAGGGGTTCAGGCATTAGCCATAAATTATGTTGAAATTCTGAATCTGTTATTTAAAGCCTTCCCAAACTCCTGTGGCACCTTGGGCCAGCATCACAGGGATGGCAGCAACCCCAAAACAAATCATGGTTTTGCGTAGCAGAAGGAAGTGAGGGTCTTCGGGGTTTCTGAATTTTACGTAAATCCACCAGTGGAGGTACAGTGGACAATCACACCAGTTTGCAGCTTTTATTCTCATTGCTGCATAGCACAACCACGACAGAAGGTATCATTCCTACTGCTCTTCAACAGTGACTTGAGCTGGCTTAAGAAAACAGTCCGGTTAACTCACTCTCCTGATCACTTGGACAATTCCTCACTAGTGACACGGAAACAAGGGGGCAACAGAAAAGGCCAAACGGCTGCCTTTGTACCACCATGTTTCTCCTCCACTACCCACAGCGGGGCTGAACGGAGTACCTCAGCAGTGGTGGTCTGGCTCGTCCCAAAACCAGCAGGGCCGACAACCAGCACAAATACAGAGGTAGAAAACTTCTGCAAGACTCACCAGTGCAAACCAAACCTCCTCGTCCTGAGCAAACACAGGTGCCTGATTTTCAGGCTGGCTCTGACACCTTGGCTCCAGAGAGGGCCAGGGGTTCAGGGATGTCCCCGTGCCTTGTTTTTCATGTCACCTCATCAGTGCTCAAGGCGACCTCCCTTGTTCCCTGCCGGCTATGGCTGCGTGTTGGAGATAAGGGCCTGGACTTCAGGCATGGAGATGCTGGCGTTTTGGGAGAGTGTTTTGGCAGGCTGACATGCAGAGTCGGGAAAGGCGGCACGTGGGGATGTCCCAGAGCTCACCACTCCTTGGGTGTTCCCAGCTGACAGCGACGTCCCCTTGGGGACAGACGTAGGGGTTCAAGATCTTCCTCGTACCTGCCCTTCCTTTTATATGTGATGGGGAAACGAGCCTGTAGCAGGGAAACATTTTCTTTCCCCCTCCTACCTCAAAAAGAAGTCCAACAACCGCAAAATCTTTTCCTTACATGAGTCTCGGGCATGATTGCTAGCAAGTGTGCACGTGGAAAATCAGGGCTGATTTATACCACGGAGGGTCTTCTCTGGGAGGGGATGATATTGCCGTGCAGCTCAGCCGAGGTCAGGGACATTCTGCCACCCACCAGCACAAGAGCGAGGGACAATCTGGCCGTGAGCCCAGTATAAAGCTGGGTTGGTGCTGCTGATTTACCAATAAATCAGTGCTGGGCAAGTACGAATGCTTGTCATGGTCCTGGAGCTGACTGACCCTCCCACCTAACCAGAGAGAGTCACTTTATCTCCCCCTAATTAATTCCACTGCCACATTTTATCCTCTTAGAGTTACAAGCTCTTTGGGGCAGATGTCTTAGTGAGTATTTGCACAGCAGGACCTGAATCCCGAATGGGCCCTCCTGGCATTATGAAAATTCAATCAAGGGCTGCAGCCATAAAAATGTAAACGATGTAGCTACTTATCATTTGTGCGTATAGAGACACATAAACACACATATGCAGATACACATGCACGCGGAAGCAGGGCCTAATGCAAAAATATAACTCTCTTAAAATAACAGCGCTATGTTGTGTTTAAACTTCTTCCTTTGGATGTGAATATACATTTTACTCGTTCCTTTTCTCTCCTGCAGAATAAAAATTGTGTGACACTGGGGACAGAAGTTGGCTGAACAGAAATCACTTTTCAGGACAAAAAGCAATTGCTACAGAAGTAATTGCAGTAATGTGCAAAATCTTCTGAAGCAGTTTTCAAAAGTTTTGTATTTTTCAGATACGGTTTTCTGCTACATACAGGTTAATAAGGTTTTACTACTGATTCAAAGACTAGTCTCTAAGTATGCTGGTTTATTTATATTTAATATCGGTAGCACCTGGCTATTTAGCTTCCTTTTTTTTGTGCGATGGAAACAAGCTGTATTTGCCTGTGTAATAAATGATAATGGATAACGATAACGATAAATGAAATGGATTTGGATGTCTGTTCAAGGGTAGGCTATTCAAGTCTAGGGTATTTGCTTGTGCAAATTTTGATGTAAATTTTGCTGTTAAGATGTTGATATTTAAAGATAATCGTGTGGCTCGTTTCGGCACTGCAAACTGAGTGTGTCTCACCATCCCAGCAGTTCAGACTTGTTCATGTAGTTAGAATACAAAGAGCATTCTCATCTGACCTGTTTTAAATATATATCTTACATTACACTGAGATGTATCACCCTCTTAAGGTGACTAGTTTTGCCCCACTTACTATAAAGGAACTGCTTTTTTGTCCTCTGAAAAAACATAAAAGTGTCTCTCTGTCATCCCTTTTTGTTTTATTTTAAATTTTCTTTTTGTTTTAGCAGTCATTCTGGGTAAAATTTTCTCAACTAACTTCAGATAACGTATAGGCCTAGCTCTGAGAGAGCTGTCTAGGGTGTTTTTATAGTCAGCAGGGAGAAATGGGAGCTTGGAGGGTCCCATTAATCCTCCCCACCAAAGGGGGGATCAGACGAACTGTGCCTTAGAAGTGCCTGCACAGGGAGTCAATGGTGTCCACACTTCTGACTTCAATGCCCAGGCTTTGAACCTGGTCCACTCTGCCTCATCTGTATGTTGATTCTCATTTCTGTATGAAAAGTTTGGCAAAAAAAAAAGAGGTGTAGGTTTTGATATCACGACAACTTTTAAAAGTGTATCGGCAGGGCACTTCAGTGAATTTTTACAATGTCCTCTGGATCATCATTATCTTCAGGTAACCTAGTTTAGTTTAAGAAGTCTGGATATATTCATGTGCCTTGCTAAATGAGAGGCTACAGTTATGCAGAAAAGCAGAATACAGAATACCCTACATGTCTCATATATATGTATTCTATATATTGGGAGGATATATAATAGAACACATGGAACTGTGAATAAATAAAAGTAAGCGTAAAAACCTTTAAGGACAAGACCCAGGTCAACTATGTGGTACATGAGAGTTGGGGTGGCCCAGGCTCTGCCCCCGTCCCCAGTCCTCAGGGAGCATCCCAGCCTCCCGGTGTGCACCCACGGGGGCAAACGCCCCATTTCAGGGGCTGAGTCACCTGTGCAGGCCGGGAGTGTGCTGATGGAACCCCGCTGCGTGGCGGGGTGCAGGGCAGGCCAAGGGAGGGGACGGTGCTAGGCTTTGGCTTTGGGTACCAGGGAGTAGCAAGAAGGGAGTCGGGAAGGATGACAGGAGCCCTTTCTAGACCTAAAAAGAAAGAGCCTAGTGAGTTACAAGAAAAAAAAGCAAAAAAAAAAAAAAACCCAAAGCAAAAAAAAAAAAACCCAAACCAAAAAAACTGACAGGATTCAGAAAAGGTATGAAAAGTTATGAGCAAAAAATTTGAAGTATCACTGCTCTGTACCTCTCCAAACTTTCCAAGTTTGCTGGAGAACTTTTCTGAATGACCCTTAGAGGAGCTTGTCCAAAAGGGATTTCTCATTAGACCCCTTTAATTTGCCATAGCTCTGAGACAGGACACACTGTGACTGATGCCCTAAATGGCGTATTAAAAAAAAATATTAAGGAAATTCAGAAGTACAATTTATGGCAGATTCCTCCCTGTAATGTAACAAAACTATTAAATTTCTTCATGAAACTTTTGAAGCACATAATTTTTGGCAGCAAAATTTAGGGACTGCCAAGTTCCTGAGAAATATAGGTGACGGGGAGATTAAAGTGAGTGGCAGCCCGCAGGATGACAGCTGCTGGAGAGATATCTTCACCACCTGTGGAACCTGCTCCCGAACTGACAAGCATTAACGCTCCTTCCTAATACTTGGTAATCTCTAAGCTACATGTGTAGTTAAAAACTGACACAGCTGAAAATTTGTCTCAGTTGCACCCAAGCAATACCCACATCAAAGGATATGATACAAAAATATCCTTCATTTACACGAGGATAGTGCAACGTATTGGCTTAAACAAACACTGCGAGATGAACACGGAGGAGAGAGCTACAGAGGGATGTATGTGACTTATTCCTCATGCCATGAAGCCTTTGCCGTCTCTTGTTGATCCAGCTGTTTTTACACTGCCCGTTCAACATTACCTTTGTCCTTTAAAATTTACAGAGCCATACCTGCCATCCACAACAACAAATTAGGAGGAGATTAGAGAGCCCCTTATCTACTCACAGGATCAGTTTTCAAATAATCTGCCCTAGCTCTTCGTAATCTAAATTTATTCAGACACCCAAAAGGGCTCATAAGTACAGGTCATTCTGATAAATTTTCCCATCTTCCTTACAGTGTTGTTTCCCTAAGAGAATTGTCTTTTTCCTCCAAGCTGGGGCCTCAAGCGGGATCACAAGCTGCAGAGACCAGTTGGCAATCCAGCCCAGCAGATTGCAGGGTTCACTGCAACCGCAGACAGAAATCTGTCTGCTCAGGATGGGACCTGCCGTGTGCCTACATCTCGGAGGGTGGAAAGTCAGTGGTGAAAACGTTAAGTCCCTCCATGCGCCAGAGGAGAAAGGCAGGTACCCTTGAAGGCTGGGGGAGGAAGGGCCCCCTCTTTATCCATCCACAGCTCTGACCCATGGTCTGAGCTCATCCACTCGGTTCTGCCTCCAGTTAGCGGGAGGAGGCAGGCATGCCTGAAGGGATTTGTTTCCTTCTAAGCCAGCTGGCATGAAGCACCCATGAAGTCTCATTTCTAGGCACCTGGACACCCACAGGTTACACATCTGCACGTGGACAACACCAGGGTATCACAGAATGGTTTGGGTTATAAGGGACCTTCAGAGATCATCTAGTCCAACACCTTCCACTAGACCGGGTTGCTCCAAGCCCCATCCAGCCTGGCCTTGAACACTGCCGGGGATGGGGCATCCACAAATTCTCTGCGTGACCTGTTCCAGTGTATTATACATACAGGGAAGCTAAGTTGGAGTTGACTACACCACCCTCAAAACATACTGAAAAGCCCAGACCTTGGGCTCAGTCTGGTGAGACCAGGGGCATTTCAGCCTGCGTATCTCTTGCAAACAGACATAGCTCACAGTCCATGCGGGGGGACAGGGTTTGCAGTGTCACCCCGCCATTCCCAGCCGCTCTGACAGCCACTAGCTAGCTCCCTACCAGCTTATTCATCCCTCCCTTCCCCCCCCAAAGTCATGCATCGGGAACCTTTTCTTGCTCCCTGGAGCTGCTTATTTTCAGGTTTACCTTCATTGTTTGCTTGCATGCCCGTGTGATACCTTTTACTTCTATTTTAAGATGAAGATTTACTTATTATTCAGCTTTCATTTCCGAGGCAGTGGTCATTTGTCACAAAGTGTGTATCTCTATAAATATTACCACGTGGTTTTCACCCTCACTTGTCTGGTGGAGGGTTTTCTGACACAGACTAATGACGCTGGGGCTGACTAGGGCCACCGCTGTCAGCTCTTGCCTCACCGCTGAGACAGCATATTTAAGCCCAACTACTGGCTCAGTGGCAAGGTCAATGGAAAAAGGACCGGAGCAGCGATGAATACCGATGCGGGGCAGATCCTAGCGAGCGCCAACATCTTCTTTCATCCCTTTAAACAGCTTCACCAGGGCTTGTTCCTTGCGCATGCTTTCCAATCACCAGCGGCACTGGTTATCAGAAGATGTGCTTCTCAGGTGTGTGGAAAGCACCGTGCCAAAAGCACCCCTCGGAGCAAGTTTATTTACCTTATTCTAGGTGGAGAAATGTTTTGTTAAATCTGGCTGCAGCTGTCATAGGATAATTAATGTACATATCTTCTATGCGTGACTATTACTTGAATAAGCACCTGCGTCTGCCCCCAAAATTGCACGTCAGTTACACAGATTTGTCACCAAGAGATAAATGAATCCTATCTTCAAATTCATGATTCATGTGCTACCCTAGAAAACCAAATGCTAAGTTTAATTAGCTCCTGGACTAATTGCTTAATTTTATTTAAAAAAAAAATCCTCTAAAGCTTTCCCAGCCAAGCATTTGGGAGACTACTGCTCGTCTGAAAGGTACTAATGAGCCATCAGCAGAAGACAAAGTCAACGGCAGATCTGGTGCCCCGGCACGCAGCCTCCCTCCGGCACACTGCTGGAGCACCACGGCCAGGCTCGCTTACGCCGCTTACTGCAACAGGGAGATCAGACGGTTCTTGTTTCGGTAAGAAACTGAACTTGGGGGATTGACCAAAATGGTCACAATACACACATTAGGACAAACTGATATTGGGAGGGGTTCACTGGTATGGATTCAAACACTCAGGTAAGTGTGAGTGAGCAGCACGATACTGCCCAAACAAGAAAAGCTGTGGTCTAAACAGAGGCTACAACTACGCTGATGTAAATATGGAAGACAGGTCCTATTTAAACCTGGTTTTAGTCCCACTGTCAGTGAGTTTTCTTTAACTTCTTTACGGAACTGGGATTTAGGTAAATACCTCCACGTATATTACATAGGTAAGAATTTTAACATGGAGCTTTTTCAGCCAGTAATGCTTTTCGGATTGATAATTCCCATAAACACTATTAAATAATGACTAAACAGTAAAGACAGCACATTTATTGAATGCTTTTTCATATCAACCTCAACAGGACCTAAGAGTTGTCAGGGCTTAGTGAGCCTGAACATTTAAGTAGTCCAAAGGAAAAAGGAGGCCAGAATCAAGTCTGCATGCTCAAACCAGGAATGAATATCTAAGTATACTGGAAGAGGTAATATTTATCTGTTTTTTTTAAATTAATTGTAATTTTAATTAGTATTTCAGTGCTCTGCAAACTCACAAAATGGGGTCTTGTTCACTGCAGGATCTTTTCAAGGTGTTGGGCACCTCTGGTGACAGCTACAGCTTTTGTCCCTTCTGACCTGAACCTTTGGGCTGAAACATGAGCTGTGGCTCTCTCTGTAGTGGCTAGAGGGCAACACACCCCCAGATTCACCTGACTCCAGGAGCTGGGGCTGAGAAGCAACCCTCTAACCTCTGGTTCCCAGGATCCCCACCAAAGCCGAGAAGGAGTATCCTGCACTCAGGTCAGCGCAGAGGTGATGGATGATGTCTGTGCCTGGCAGTACCAGAGCGAGGTACCACACCAATGGCCTGCAGAAAAGCACAAAACATCCTCTCCCGGTGCTGTGACATAAGCTGGCCCTGAGATACCATTGCCATCTATGCGATGCTTAAGGTAAGGTGCCGTTACCATTTATACAGCTAATCCAAACCTGCTCTTATTGGGCTTGCACAAACATTGCCAGCAGTGACGCACAAAGCCTCAGAACAAGACAGGGAGCATAACAGTTCTCAGCAGTGTTATTTCTTGCAGTCTGTAACATACATTAACAGACAAGGAGTCAGTGAATTCATGTACCCACTGTAAGAGCCTGGTCTCACTCCTAGCTTGTTTTACTGGGGGCACTTTTTGTCAAGTAGTAAAGGTCCCTCTAATTAAAGACTATGGCCCCAGTCCTGAGTGGCAGCCAATGCTCCCCAACAGTACTGAGGGCTGCGAAGTTCAGCTTGCACATGCAGCCACCAGGTAGGTGTTTATTTGTAGCATAATGCATAGTCGTACAACCTGCACATTTATATCAAAACCTTAATATTTAAAACAGAAAAATCAGTTCAATATCCCTTTCAAAAGCAAGCAGGACGACAAAGCAAAGCAGAGAAAAGAAGCAGAGCTAGCCTGTGCCACACTGTGTGCAAGGAGCCCTGACCCTGCACAGCACAAGGGCCGGAGCATTTTTATCCCATGGGATTTTCAGCTACAGATTGGACCCTGCCAGCTGTGAATAGCCTTTACCTCTCAGCTCTTTGGGCCTATGGAAATTATTTAGCTGGCGTCTAACCCAGAGCCGGGGGACTTTAGCTGAAGGTTCAGTCCTTGTCTGAAAGATGGGGAATATCCTCAAGAAATTACTGAAATAATTAAGAAGCAAACAACAGAATATCCCCAGCTCCAGCTCCTTCTGCCAGCCTGCTCCTCACTGTTGTTCCCGTCCTTTCCCTGTGCTCTTCCTTCTCATATCACAAACACTTTGAACATTTATTTAGCCCAAATACTGGAGAACTGGAGCATAACAACATGAGCAGGAACACCGCTATTTTTCTGGCCAGTAATTCAGTTCCTTGGATCGTCAGGATAAACTACGTGGCCTTGGAGAGTATTCATCCACTTGAGAATTGGATTACAGCTTCATAAAACAGCACAGCGCTCCTATTATCACCTAAATAAAGCTGCCGTCATTCTGGAACAAATAGGTGGAAGTAGTCAGTCACCGAGTATCCAGAGTTGAAGCAAAGAATAATAAACTGACATACAGTTCTTAAGAAATTCTTCACAAGGAGGCAGATTTAATGCCCTGAAAGCTAGGCTTACACACACACAAAAACATACACTCATCTTTCTTATCGCTGTCTTATCTGAAGCACTGAGGGCTCTGTAAAGACGGGGTCCAGGTGCGACGCTGTCTGAATAGCTGATGATGACAATGCATCCACCGTATTATCCTCTCTCGAAAGAGGATGCCCGAGAAGTTTCTCAGCATTTATAAGCTAGAAAATGAGCTGGTTTTGTGGCAGCTGCCCAAGATTGTACCTGGCTCAATACGAAATCCTGGCTGATTAAAAACATCTCGCTGCAGGTTTCTGCAGCTCGTGGTGGAACAACGAGCTGGTGAAAGGTAAGTTCTTCCACAGTGTCAGCTGGACCCTGTTCTGACTCCACTGCTGAGCCACTGAACAAGTCAGTTTAATTTCTTTGCGTATGTATAAAAGAGGACCAGCCTGATCTTTGCAAAAATCTTTGGGCAAGTCCCCATAGACAGTGATTTGTAAGTGTGATGTGCTATTCTTTCTTTCTCCACTGAGTATGGGCGTGGAATCATTCACCCCACAGTCACTGTGGGGGACTACACATTTGCAAAATAAGGATGCACAACCCATTTTAAAAAACCCTCTGCTCCTGCTGCTTGCCTTGTGCCAGTGAGTGACAGACCCCCTGTGAGCCACTTTCCTTCACATAATTGCAGAAAACTACCTCAGAAAAAACCTCAGCCTGTGTAGTTTTCTGCAGTTGGAGTCAATTGAAGCAGCTCACCCAGGAGTTTTAATAAAAGCCGAGCCTGCAAAAGCTGATAGGGAGTACAGGGAGAGGAGTGGAGACACACAGGGGAGCAGGGAAAGGGCTACAGCCTCCCCCCATCAGCATCAAAAAGCAATGAGGAGCCCTGAAATTGGCCCATCTGCCTGCAGAGAGGGATGTGAGTGAGCTCAGACAGTCCCCAGGCAAAGGATGGGGATTTCTGCCATGCACGGGAAGGCGGTGTCACTCCTGCAAGCAGCATCGTTGGGATCAGCACCAGACAGCACTGTCCACTTTGGGTGCCCCCAGTTCAAACGGTCGTTAAATGCAGGTTTCAAAACACAGTTACGGGAGTAAATGTCATGAGAAAACCCTGATGTTCAACCTATTCGGCTTAACGAAGAAAGGGCTATGTTGGGTTAGGTGTAGCTTCATGATGAAATCACTGCTAATAGAAAATTCTTCAATCCAACAAACGAATGCATTGCAAGCACAGCCTCTGGGCAGGAAACAGAAACTAAATGAATTGAGATTCAAAATGAGGTGCGGAGACATGGTCAATTCCCCAGTACTTGAGGTGTTTAAATCAAGGCTGGATGCCTTTTTAAAGGCTGTGTCATAGCTCAACAAGAAGTTACAGGCTTGATGCAGCAATCTCTTGATACAGTTCTATGGTGTGTGATACACAGCCCCTTCTTGCCTTTAAAATTGCTGGAGGAGCAAAATCAATAACAAAAGGTGGGTCCTGTTGTTGCACTGATGCCTCCCCTGCAGTGCACTGGGCTCCTACGAGCCAAGCTGCGCTTGCACCAGTGTGTGCCCAGCTCTGCTTCCCAACCGGGTAAGAGAATTTGAGTCTCTTAAACTGGTAAAGCTAAGGAGCTGCCTGGACAGCCGTGCGTGCTGGTGCCGCTGCTGCGACGGGTAACACAAGTGCAGCCGGGGCCAGACGTGGCTGCCCCGGTCGCAGCAGGCAGCACGTGCCCCCGTAGCAGCGCCCAGCTCATCCCTCTTCCCAATGCTCTTGCCACTTGTTGGCTTTGCTGCCCTCGCTTAGGGCCTTTTTGGTTTTCAGCTATGGAAGAAATCACTGCTCAGAGTCTGAACAGCTGAGGTTTGCCCTGTGAGGCACACACCGCCGGCCCGCATGCAACGTGCAGCTGGGACTGGGGGTGTGTGGGAGAGACATGGAGGGTGGAAAAGAGCAGGTACGGAAAAGGCCAGTGCTGCCAAAGCACGAGGGGTAGGAGATGGAAAGCGAGCCGCCCAGCCCTTCTCCCGAGGCGCATGCCATGAGCATCACCAGCAGGAACAAGAAGCCCCTCTGTCTTTCCCAGCAGATAGAAACACCTTCTGTACTCCAACCAGGGTCGTCACTGTCCTTCAGGGCTTTGCAGTCCTCTCCAGTTGGCACCTGTGAGGTTTGAATCTATTCTTTTCAATGTTAAACTAGTAATTGAGGCGTCTGAGTAAGCAGACGCGGGTGGCAGGTTGCTATGTGCTAGAAGGTGTAAGTGATGTCCTGGTACACATTACAGGCCAGCACTCCCCAGCTGCCAAAGGGGACACGGGAGAGATGGAGCAGCCTTAGACAGTGGGTGTGAGACCCTGACAGGGAGACCCATTCCACACACGTTTTCTCCTCCCTGCGGCAAAGGGGGGCCAGCAGCAGGCACCCCCTAGAGGCCACCCTTCCCTCCCCACCCTCCCCATCCATCCCAACAAAGCCCAAGTCGATTGTTGGGGGTTTTTTTTCCCCAGATTTCTAGTCACACTTCTCCATACTTATCCCCATCCTGTTTTAAGACCCAAAGAGCTCAGCTTACCCTTGCAGCTTTTAACACATGGCTCCGGCAGCACCATGCCCTTTTTAAATCACGTTTGCCCCTGCTGCCTGACAAGAGGAGGCTGTGGCAGCACTGTGGGATATTATGACATCCAGTGGTCACTCAGGTAAATCACCACTTCTTTCCAAGATCCCTTTCCCCAGCTTAAGGCCCCCAAAAGGCGCAGGGTTGACCGCGTCTTCCCTTGTGCTGGAGCAAGGCCAGTGGGTGGTCGCCTCCCAGTGATAAGGCTGTACTCCAAGCAAGCAGACCTCATCTCATTCCAGAAACTATTTGTTCGTAAACATGTTTAGCGAGCAAGGCAATAACTCCTTAAGGCAAATAGCTATCTGCTCATCATACCTCGGGAGACGGAGATGCTATCTGAGAGCACCAACTGATGTGCCCTGTGAATACACGGACTCTGCAAAGTTTCCCTCTTTTCTCTCTCTGTCCAGCTCCAGCAGAAACAGAGACTCACAGGGAGCAGGATGCTGACAGGGCTCAGCAGCGTCAGCAAGCAGGACCCAGTGCAGATGCTTGCTGAGCAGCTGGAGTGACCGGCCTGCTTGATTTCCACGGCTAATTCTGGGGAAGGCATCGGTGCTTTCTTGAGCATAAATGCAAGAAACGCAATTAAAGAGCAAACTTAGGAGCAATGATATCAGGAGCAGGATATATTTAGTTTTCCCCAAGGACAGCCAGTGATATAACCAGCATTATTACTCACTGTTCTTTCAGAGCCTACGAGGTGGCGGCTGCTTTCTTGAGTGCTGAATTCACTCCACTCCCACTCATGTCAGCAGCTTGGCTCGCAGCTGATTTTAAGTCTTTTAGGCCAAATTGCCTTTCTCTCCTCTCGTAAGTTCTCTCGCCAGGGAGCCTTCCTGAAAAGCACAGCAAGAACTAGATTGCTCAGGTTTGCAACAAATTAGGAGAACATGGAGTAGGAGCAACAAGGCAGCTGCTCCCCATCGAACGTCGCAGTAAGGACCTGCCTGCCAAGGAGATCTGAGTTTCTCAGCTCCTCGAGGATGATGGGGACTTCAAAAGCCTCTTCCTGGAACTGAAATAATAATTCTGCAGTCATCAGACTTAGCGTATGGTCTTCGGTTTTTATATCTGTTTCATTAAAAGACAGATACTGAAGAACAATGTAATTTTACGAAGTACTAGAAAAATACCCAAAGATATAGCCTTCATTTAAAAAGAAGTCCTTAATTTTGGCACAAAGCTACTATTCCTCTATGCTACAAAGACAGTGCTATGAAGTTAACCACTTTTGCATGTTCATATACCACACGTCTGTATGACATATCACTGAGCCCAAACTATTGCTTTTCTTTAACCTCGCTTCTGCCTGTGTGATTAACCCTCCACCTCCAGGCTGTGCCAGCCCTTAGCACACGGCTTGAAATCCTCATGGTCCCTGAGAGCAGAGGGCACTTGGCGAGAAAAACCTGCCTCCCACCCACACTGCAAAAGCAATGATATGGAGTACTGGTAAAACTCAGGTGGAGAGGCTGGGTGGCCGTCAGGAACCGTAACCCAACGTTGGAGCTAGCCCACCTTGGACGCAGGCCTGGAGGGAAAGGTGTGGTGCCCTACGCATCTCCATTTCCAGCGGAGGAAGAATTGGGCTGCTGTAAAGACATCCAGAGGTCGACCCAGTCCAAGAGGAAATACGAGGCACCTCTGTCCTATTATGATCTGGTTTGCCTATGCATTTTTAAGGTGTCCTGTCCCCTTGGCCCTGGGGTGTTTTGGAGAAAGGGACACCCTCCACACATCCCACAGAAGCTGGACCCTGCTTGCCCTGAGAGCCTAAAGCCGCTTACTCCTCCGGGAGGGGTGGCTGCTGGGGCGTGCGTTTGGCACCAGATCCCCGTCGAAATGGAGATGGTCCAGGCAGGAGGGACCGCTGGGCCCCAGCGGAGGGCACAGCACCTGGGCTACGCACTGGCTCCCTTCTGCATCTGTTTGTTTTCTTCGGGTTTCCCTTCAGCCTTGTGCACCAGGCTGCAGGCGACCACGCTGCTTTGTGAGCGGCTCGGATGCCTCTGCCTCAGCAGCAGCCACCTCTGACGGGACAGAGGGCAAGGTGAATGGCCAGGGGTGGGTGGGAAAAAGCTTCTGCTGTCCAATTTTAATCTGCAATTGCAAGGCTGTCAGCCTCTAATCCCAATTTAGGCAGACTGGCCCCCACCTTTAGTAAAAGGAGGTGAGGAAGAGCTGCTTAAACTGCCTCTCACCTGTGTCTGGCTGCAAGAGTTTTTAGCCCATTGCACAGCAAAAGGTCAGATGTTAACGGTGATTTATGCTAACATCTCGGATATTGCATGGAGAAAGCCTGGAATCAATGGCTGGACGGCTACCGTAGAAAGCCGAGGGGCTTAAGAAACTGTCCCTGTTCAGGTGTGAAGTTCCCCCTTCCTCCTGTCAGTGTAAATACTCTCCTTCTCTTTCAGCACAACAACAACAAAACATGTTCATTTAAACTCCACGAGTGCGGCCAGGAGAGGAGCCTTTGCACAATTAGGCATGGCTCAGAGACGGTTTAAGTGCTTTAGTGCCTCTTTGCTATTAGCGGCTGCCTCCCAGCTGAGACGCGGGGTCTGGCTGTCTGTTAATTTGGATACAGCAATTAGAGGCTGAGAGCTCTGCTAGGCCGGATCCCAGCCCCGATGTGCGGTGCAGATATAGCTATAGCTGTGTTTCTGGCATTTGCGGTGAAAAAACCACATTTGCCATTGAAAACACCAGGTTAAATTTTATACACTTCATTTCCATCAAGGCTGTCTTGGTAACAGATAATATGTGCCCAGACGAGAGTGCCTGGTACTCCTCCAAATCTGAGGAGACCTGCATTTGAGCTGAAATTAAAAGCTGGTGACTTTAATGATTGGGTCGCTTTTGAAATAATAATTAAAAAAAAAAATCAGTGTCAGGAGAACTGCTACAAGAACCTGCAAGAAAAAAATCCCAACTTAAAAAGTACATGATGATACTTAAAAGGTCATCTGGGTCACCTTAAACGAGAGAATGTTTTGGGGATCGGTCCCCTCCGCATCACTCTGGCTGCACGTCGCGGGGGGGGGGGGGCAGGGGGCGGGCACAAGCCTGAATTCCAGGAGGGGGCCCACGCTGCCATTTTGCCCCTTGCTCCATGTTAGCGCTGGAGCATCTCTGGGTGAAAGCCCAAGCGCACGGGAGGGCTCGGCAGCAGCACGCTGCTGAGGTAGGCAGGGCATCGGGCAGCAGGGACCTCCACAAGCAGCCCACGGGTGTCCTTAGAAGATATCTCCTAAGCTAATTTTCTTCTGGCATATTATCCTCCTCTGTGACGAGGTGGCTGTTTATCAAAAGCATAGACTGTTTTCTAAATCCTTCCTAGCTCACTGCAAACAGCTTCACCTGGTGTCTCAGCCTGTCGCCCCCCAGCTGCATGTGATTTTTCCCTTTCCAGCTTCTAGCCAGCCCCCCCTGAGGGTATAAGGATTTCTTGTTGTTTTTTTCATTTAAGCAAGCTTTTGCTAAGAAGAGGTATCTGAGGCATGCATATACTGTTCTTTAATCCTTTACCTCCCACACGTCCCTCTTTTCTTAAACCAAGCTGTTAATAAGAATGCAGATTACCGTAGCCAGAATTTATAGCAAGAATTTGCAGTAGCCAAATATAAATTTAAAAACCTGGCAGGAGCATGATCAAACCACAGCTCTGCTCATAAACATTTCTACAGTATATATTTTCCACAGTTTACCTATCACAACTTATACCCATAGATACAGCTTTAAATGGGTAGGCCTGCTTTTAAGGATTTCCTGTGTTACAACCATCAGAGAAAGCGTTTCATATCTCAGTGTCTTTAAGTCTGAAGTAACTGTGATGTCCCAATGTGATTATCACATACAAATGGCAAAAAAAAAAAAAAAAAAAGAAAAAAGAACGTGAAAATTGCGCCACGAGTCCTACCGAAAATGGAGAATGCAAGTTCACATCCATACAGCTGTGGTTCGGGGGAGGAACTGAGCAACTGAGTGTCCCCCTGAAATGGGAAGCACACAATGGAAAGGCAGAAGAAGTGCTTTTTCTTTTTCGCCAAGAAGAAAAGTTTGATTCGGGTTTGAAAGATGCGCTCTGGCTGCCCTTGCCCGCTTTGCGGGGGGGGTCACAGCCCCCCCAGCCTCTCACTGAGGGGGGCGTGGGGTGGGATGCCAGGGAGCAGCGAGCTGCCTGAGAAGCAGACAGGCAGGTACAGAAATGGGGACAGCCTTGTGTGTGCACACAGGTGTAGGCACCGAGCGCTGCGCAGCGTGAGCCCACCTCAGGTTTAGGACACGGAGCGAGCAGCAGGGCAAGCCGGGCTGGTGCTCGATTGCTTTGCAAACCCGCAGTCACCTGGTTGGCCCTTCAGCTCCCGTTCAGGTGTCTTTTACTCCTCTTTTCCTCACCCTTTTCCTGCTCAGACTCATGGTGGCACAAGCCCCATCGACGGTGGTGGTCAGACCGGTGCCCAGGTTGCTCCCGGGGCTCTGCAGACCCCAAATCGCGCTGCTGGGAGGGTCGTCCAGAGGCGGCTGCAGAGGCTCGGGGCCTGGTCAAGGGGAAGCCCCACCATGGCCGCCGTGTGTCCCTCAGAGGATGCCATTAGCTCCTTCATGCTCCCTTTGGTGCGGGGAGGTGCGGCACAGCAGGAAACCTGTCACTGCAGCTGGTGCCAGCCCCGGGGCGAGGAGGGGTTTCTGCAGGGCACCATGGCTGCTGTGCACGCTCCTCTTGTGCCGAAACCTCATCCGGGATCACTTCAGCTCAGCCTTTGCCCCTCGCCTCGACGGTGAGCGGGAGCCACAGATTAACGTGCACCGTCCCCGAGAGCTACCGCACAGCTTGGCCGGGTGGGACCACCCTGCGGTTTGGTTTTACTTTAATGTAAAATAGCACAGAAAGTAGCTTTCACCGATAATTTACCAGATCTACATCTCCAGAGGTACCTTCCTGAGGCAGTAACTTACGTATGTGTGACTTGCGTACCCACCTACCTCTCCTGCCTTTGACCAAACCTCCTGCCAGCTGCTGGCTCCTGGTTTTGGGCAGCTGCTGTTGGATCCCTGCACCGCTCAGCCCAAGGGGCAGGTTCCCCTTGTACGAAGCCGTACTGAAGGTTTGTAGGCATTTTTCTTTGTAAATTTTTCACGGTTTGCACCCAGCATAAAAACATACAATTAGACAGATTTTTAAAGGCGTAGTTTAGCCTAAGTACATTAGTCTCGGCCGAGTGCAATGCAACTTTTTCACAAAGGAGGAACCCACCACTGAAAAGGCTTCTCCATTAGTAGCACTTATACTACTTGTGCATATTTAATACCAAATTGCCAGCGAGTAAAATGGCCATTACACCTCTCAATTGACATATGCAGGTTATGCAGATCTCGCATCACCTTTGCACCCTCTTTCACCGCTTGCTAGAAATCTCCATAACAGAGATTCTCTGCTTCTCCTGGTGGCTTTCCCTGCAAGGGACAACAGGGAAGGACATCCCGACACCCCCTGACTCCTACATCGTGCGGCATTTAGCACGTGTGCCCCTATTCAGACTGGGAAAGCCACGGCCAATGCAAGTGATATCCAAAAAACTTATTAGCCATGTTTCTGAGAGATGGTGAGTTTTATATTGTCACAGCCTCACATTTCATAGCATGAGACGTGACAGCGCATTCGTTATTTAAAGATCCGTTTCAGTCAGCGGATGACGATGCTTGTGAAGGCAGGGAAGATAAAGCACGTTACATTTTTGAGTTCACTGCTAGGAGCATGGATCACAATGTTTAGACAGTCCGTGACACTAAAAATTGACAGCTTGCCAATGGCTTTCTCCCACACCTCCAGTCTCTCCAGATAGGGGAAAGGGTGAGGGGTCTCAGCAAGGAGGTCCTGGGTCTCAGACAGGGTGCAGATGGCAGGGTGAGTCCCTGGGGAGCAGAGGAGCAAATGGAGAGCGTGCCCGACAAGAGAAGAGCAGCTATGCTTGCGACCACAGACACTTTTCAGATTTTCTACTTCATCACCTGCTCTAAGGAAATCTGAACTCCTGAAATGCAGCAGCCCCGCTATGCTCTAGTCAAACTCATTTTGCTGCCAGACAGAGAGACGCCTGGCAGCTGAAGGAAGCCAGCTTTGCTCTCTCTTTCCTTATCAAACTCTTTTATGAGGTTGTGACCCAGACTCCTCGATCACCACTGCTCTTTGTACCTGTTGCTAAGCTGTAACTGCAGAAACTCCAGGGAGGAGCAGAAATCTTTGCCCTCGAACGCTTTTCTCTTCAGAACAGGCACCTGCTCGATGTGAAGAACATACGTATCTTTCGGGTGGGTTTTTTTTTCCCCCCAAGTTATGCACTGCTCCCGCCAGCTGTTCAAGGTCTTGGGCAAACATCTCTGGTGTCTCCCAGCCTGCTGCCAGCCCCCGTCGGCTCAGACTGGGCAAATCTGTGAGCTATTTTCTGCGGAGGAATGGAGGAAGCAGCTGGCTGTGTCTACATGAGTGGTCTGGAGTGGGCCAGGCCCAAACTGAGGTGCTGTTACCTTGTGAATGTGCTCCCCAGACACAAGTCTGACCTGCCTTTCTCCCAGACGCTGCCTAGGGGTAGTTTAGGGGCTGGCACAGTCCAGGAGCAGCTCCTAACGAGTTGCACAGGCAAAGTCAGCCTGGTTTGGGAGGAGGGAACAGTGCCTGACCGTGCGGACATGAGCTGGGCAACCCAGTCTCCTCCGGGGCCAAAGTGGAAGCCATGGTGCAGGCGTTACTTGTGCAACCCCTGCCCGCCCATCCTGCTCTTGTGCCACCATCTCATGTCCTGCTGCAATGGAGCTTCAGCCAACTGAGCTGGGACCTTCCCTTACAAAACTACACCTGCCATTACCTACGTTTAATGGTTGTGGCAATTCCTGCTCACACTATAAATTCAGACGTCTGCCGGGACTTCGCAGGACCATTTCAGTGTGGTCCCAGAACGCGTCTGCTGTAGACCCAGGAACGGAAAGGTCCCCAAAATGACATGTCACTATACCACGCTGGAGAGCCATGCGTGTGAGGCACATTCAAGGTCTGGCCACAGAGGAAGATGTATGAGCTACAACGAGTAGATAACTACTGTGCAAATGAAAACAGTAACGGCCCATTTCTATACACTGGACATCCTAAACTACCTCTTAGATAAAACACTTTCATCAGATGAACGGTACATGAAGCCCTGAGCCCTGAGTTTGAAGCTCAGATAAGTAGGGAAGGGAGAGCAACTTCTCCCTCACCTTATCAGAAATCATCAGCAGAAAATGCCACCATGTTCACTTACTATCATTTTAGCAGTGAGCTAACAAACTGAACAGCTAGGCCAGGCATCAGCACATGCAGGGCTCTGGCACTAGGAAAGGCCTTTTTAGCTCTTGGGTGATGTAGGTTCAACAACAGTATAGCCTGTGTGTAGTTGTGTTGACCAACGCACTGACCACCTAATGACAAGAAAGGCGAGACATCCTAGGCTTGAACTTGCTGTTCTGTTGCTGTCCCCTGCACAGTTCTCCTTCAAAGGGCTTTTCTGTCTTCAGACTTCTGCTCCCTAAAAACCTGATGTTTATTATTTCTTAAGACAGGCCATATCAATTACACTAGCTAAAGAATTCAACTTGCTATAGTTTTCCTGGAAACCTCCTTGATATTCATTACCTGCTTGGCAGATTGCATGAATTTGAATGCTGATTTACAGAACAGAACTTAAAACCACTGTGATATATCTAGCCAGTTGGAGAACAAGACACGAGGTCTCATTTCCAGTTTTATTGAAAGGAAACATTAAAAGCTCTGCTTTATTACAGCAGTTCTGGTAAGGGCCACGTTATGCTAAATAACAGCTTCTGCATTAACGCAAGTATAGGTTTGGGAGGTCCTAAACCTAACGTGGCTTCCACTTCTAACAAAACAGAAACTGAAGTAAGCTATGTAGATTAAAAAAAACCCCACATCTTACTTCACCATCCTGTCCTGACCCCCACAACTTTTTCTGACAGTCAAACTCCTCCAAATCCCAAAATTTTCTCCCAACGTAGTCCTCCTCCCAAGCAGCCTGTCAGCAGAGTCATTAGATGCTGGACCTCTCCAAGCAGAAGGTGCAGTGCAATTGCACTGGACCTGCCTGGCCAAGACCAGCTCTTGACCCTTCTCGGTACCAATGATGGACTCGTGTCCTCCTTCAAAACCATGATTTAGCTGGTGGCTTAGGTTCAGCCAGCAGCCACTTACAGAACTATGGTCGTCTCACGTGCGTTTTCTGTGCCTCAGCAGGGACCCAGGGATGGTGACTGCAACAGATGGCTCCGGATATTAAATCGGCACCTAGGGTAAAGTATGCAAACGTAAGACGAGATGATTCAGACTCTAACGTTTGGTAGGAGAGGGGGAATTAAGCCTCTTCATATGCAAGTCGATCCTCATGGAAAAGAATGGTAATGTTGTCCCTGCCATTTTTCAGGTTTATCTCACGTTAGACTGATCCACCTGCAGGCCTGTATCTTGTGTTTGCTAGTGCTTAAGGCACATCATTGGAGATGGCGTGAGCTCTCTGAAACGATGCTGAAGTGTGAGAGCCACATGCCAAACACCGACCTTGAAATGGGTGCTCGTGTGTAAGAAAATAGGTCTCTGTGCTACATAATTTATTTTAACTTGAAAGCAAACCAAGATGAAAACTAAGATCTCTGTGGCAAAAAGAACACGAGGTCAGAACCAAAAAACCCC
The DNA here is from genome assembly GCA_034782735.1 of Sagittarius serpentarius. Lineage (NCBI taxonomy): Eukaryota > Metazoa > Chordata > Aves > Accipitriformes > Sagittariidae > Sagittarius > Sagittarius serpentarius. The sequence continues at coordinate 5,818,341 of JAVKLA010000008.1, forward strand.
TCCGCATGGAGATGAATTGAAGGGGGCAATCCAAACAAACCCACGGACCTCAGCCAACCAATCTCCCTAGGAAACACAGGTATCCAACCTCCTTTGTTGGGATGAACATCTAAGAGGCTATCATCTCCTTCACAGTCCCCCAGCTCAGCTGAAAATGGAGCGGAGAAGGTTGCTTACCTGCTATTAACCCTCCTCCTCCCCCTTCAGCTCGGCTCTGCCCTCAGCTGAACAGACGGCCATGCCAGACTCTTAGGAAGAAAGACCAGTAGGCTCAAACCTCCTTGGGCCAGAAGTATTTACAACCTACATTTATATATTTTAACTTCACTTCCACCTCCCATCACGTTTGCAAAGAAGAGAGGTGCAGGGCATCCAGACCCACATGCACAAGGTCGGCACCAGAGCAGAGGGAATGACGCACCCCAGTTTGGCAGAGATGCCCCTTTGCGGCTAGGAAGGCGCTGGGTGCCAAGGCAGAAGGAAGGCAGAGGCTCTGGGCGCTGCCCTCTCTTCGGCATTTCAGACCGGCTGTTTCGGGGCTCAATGTAATGGGTCCTACTGGAGCCCTCTGTGCTCCCCAGCAGCCCCTAACTTGGCACCGTAAGTGCCGCTCCAGGAGCTGAGGGCCAACTTTTAGGCATTTCAGTGTGAATATCACAACACCTGTTGCGTCAGTGGCCGGTAATTAAGGATATATTTGGCATTTGACCTGGTGTGGTGCCTTGGCACTGGCCTTTCCAGCAGAGGTCTGCTCCTCTATGCTTAGGGTACAAAAGTCTACAGAGATACCAGTGGCACATCTCAGTCACGCAACCATAGCCATTAAAAATCCTACAGCTGAAATACGGGTTTTCACCTCCCTTACAGATGAGATTTTATTAAAAAACAAAAGGTAAAAGCAACTGTGCAACGACGTCTGTCTAAAGAAAGCCTGTGAAGCTTATTGCAACAGAAGGCATTTTGCAAATGCTTTACCGTGTTTCACTTGTCTCAGACAATCCACCAAGGACAGGACTTGTCACCCCCTGGGAGGGACCGCATCCACCTCTCAGTGGCAGGAGAAGGGATAACCAGGGTGGTTTCCCCTGAGCCTGGTGTTAGTAAGAAGTCTGGAGGGCTTAGAGAAACCGAGCAGAGAGCCTCTCCCCCCGCCTGCGGCTGCTCACAGCTGGCGCTGCCATCGCCTGCACAGCTGGCGGCCGGTCGGTCGGCAGCAGCCGCAGTAGGAGGGATCTGCCCGGGTTTGCAGCAGCAATCCTGGCCCTCCCTCTGCTCTTCCCCTCCACAAAGGCAAGATGCCCTTCCCCAGCTGACCGCAGAACGGGTCAGCGATCACGGCCGACCTCTCCTCCCGCTTGCAACAGGGCTGAAACACAACGTGAGGAAATGAAAGGTGGCAGACTTGTCCAAAATGCTTTCTCTGTGCCAGGTTAATTTGTCTCCCGCATGAGATATTGTGGCCACGAGCCACCCAAACTGCTGTAATCGTTCCCGAGGGGGTGACGTCTCACGTGCAACGTCCCACGGTGTGCAATGTCCCGCCAGCCCACTGCGTGGCAAAGGGGCTCTTAACGGCTGAGAGTCTCCTCTGTCTACACAACTGCAAAACATTAGCATTACCCAAACAGAAAAGATAAACTTTGGGAGTTTGCCAAAGACTTAAACAATTAATAAGCTAAATTTCTTTCCCTCCTCACTGAGATCCCAGCGTTGTCAGAAGGGCATCAAGAATTGCTCTTTGTTTATTGGAATTAATTTACTTCTTCCCCCAAATGACAACTGCAGCTTCATTAAAGCAGTCAGTCTCACACTAATTTATTTGTTCAGTGAGTACCATTCAGCTCCCCACAGAAGTTACCAAATTAAAAATTGTCAGTTTCTGTAATGGCCTGACCTTTTCAAGCTGAAAAAGTTCAGTCTGGCCCACCGGATCTGAAAGGAAAGCTGCCAAGAGCAGCTGCCCGCGCTGCAGCATCAATGTTCCAGCAGGTAAATGGTCACACAGAGAGCTTGGGAAAATATCTTGCAAGTTGAGCAAGAAGAAAAGGCGTCACGTGTAGAGCAAATTAAAAAGGAAGTATTTTAGTGGTATATCCTAGGGAAAAGAGAGAGCTCAGGTATCTATCTAATCAAACCCAGACACTGGAAGTTAATATATTTCCACACCCTGAATTCAAAAAAGGGGAATAACCAAAAATCCAAGCTTGCTTGAACAGAAGCTATGAGCCCTCTCTTGCCTGCTTTTCCTTTTTAATCAGTGTCCTTATTCACCAGTTACCTTCAGCAAACTCAGGCTTCGTTAACACTCAGGGCCATCGTGCTACGGTCAGTACAAACGTACCCTTGGAGACCTGCAGGGTTTGTGCTCGCTGCGGTCTGACTGCAAGATGCTGCTGGAAGAGATACCCCCGATCTTCCCTGTCCCCCTGTTCCCTGGTGTCAGGCACTGGAGCACCCACAGAGGGAGTGGGGGTCAGCTTCAGCTCCTTCTCCAGGTCTTCCAGTGTTTGCCATCTACCCGGTGGCCACACGACCCCTGGTCAGGGCATGCAGGCAGGGAAGAGCAAACCTGGCCTCTCCCCTGTTAGAGGAGATCAAGCATAACATAAAAGTACACCCCAAAGCCCCAGTCCTCTTCCACCTGACATACACGAGCAACCCGACGCGGTGCCAGGGCCAGGTCACGCAGCCACTTACGCAGGGACAGGATTAGGGCTGGGGTTTAGCCAGGCACAGACGCAGTACATTAAGGCAGGGAAGGATGGGGACTAGCTAAAGCCATGTGTTAGGATGCAGACCTTGGGCTGTTTGCTGTCACTTGCTCTATCGTGGATTTGCTGGGAGGGTCTGGGATTTTGTTTTTCTGTTTGTTTGCAGCCCTCGGAAGCACCGCGTGGGACTCCTGCGACTCCCACAAACAGATGACTTCTGATGTAAACTTACTGACACATTGCAGCATATAATTTGTTAATGGTCTTCCCACTAATGATGCAGATTAAAAACAACAGCTGACACATCCTTGTCCAGAGGAAAAGTTACAGCTCTTGCAAGCTGGCAGGGCACAGAGAGCAAATCTGAGGGAGGAATTCGTGCAACGGTTCCTGCTTCCCATATAGCTGCAGCAGTGATGGGGTTAACGCACACGGCTGCTTGGGATTTATCTCACATCTTTGATGAGCAGAGAAAAAGGGAGGGTGTCTCTCCTGCCTTTTCTAAGTCCCTGATAAGTTTCTCAGGGACTAAAGATTTTCTTCTGGCCTCCTGGCATGACAGTTACCACAGACTTTAAATAGCAATTGCTCCCTGGGATGCTCTCTGCATCGACAGAGAGCAGCTTTGGTGCCTTGGATTTCACTTTTTTAATCAGAGATTCAGCCATTTTGCTAATATCTAAGAGGCAAAGTTGAAAGCTATATGACCATGCTCTCTAATTACACTATTTCTGGTAACAGTGGGGGTCTTCACGGATTTAAGTATATGAACAAAGACTGGGGGTGGGGGGGTGGGTTTAACAATTTTTGCCAGAAAAGGGAGGGCATTGAGAAGAGAGAATCAGCAGAGAGCTTACTGACTAATTACAGCCTAGAAAATACCATTCCTGGTCCCCGAGATTACTCTGCGTTGATTACTGCACTTCAAGACCGCATCGTTGGCTCTACAGACCTCTCTGAAAACATTTTTCCAGTGGAATTAGGAAGTCAATAATTGATGTCACCAGGCTTCCAGCAATTCCTGCTGTCTACCTGGCTTTTTTTCTCCACGTGGTTGAAAGTACTAAGTACGGTTAGCTTTTGCTTACTGCGAACGCTTTCTTCACGAAGGGTCTGATTTTGCCTGCCTCCTACGCGTCTGACCTGGTGTCTCACGAGTCCCTCTCGGCTTCCCTCCTCCCTGCCTCGTGTCCCCAGAACTTCCTCCCCAAAAGCGGGTCCAGACCCTTTCCGTTCGCTCCACTGGGCCTGTTTCGCTGTGACGAACTGCGAAGTCAAACCAGGAAGTGGCTGGCTTGCAGGGAAGGTCCATCGTAACTTCATGCACATGAATGACACACGGCCTGAGGAATTTTTTAGTGTGCAGGGACGAACACGGAAAAACGTCCCTGCAGCACATGTTTCTTCCCATCCGTGAAGCTGCATGGAGGTAGATGTTGTCTGATGTGGTCTCAGGAAGTTTTGTTTTAATTCTGAGTTTTCAGTGAGATATTGGGGTATACTGCAAAAACCTCCAAGGGACTCCCGTCATGGGTGGTGCACAGGCACAACGCCTGTGATTTTTTGCCATGCTGCATCCCTCGCCTGCTACACTGAGACCTCCCCATCGAGAGGCGAGAAGGTAAGTACTCAGGGTTGCAGGCAGGTTGTCTTGCTTACTGCTAATTAACAGTCTCGAATTAACTCTTCACTGAGAAGCGAAGTCAGACATGTTGTTGCGGACCTTAAAACATCTGTCAGCTTGAGGTTCCTTACCTGGGGTTTTGCTAAGAGCCAAAGCAGAGCGCTAGATGCAAGAAGCAACCAGAACCCAAAATTCCCACTAGGCAGAAGGACCCCCCTTGACCATCCAACCCCACTCCAGAGTCACCCCATACCCGGGGGGCAGGCAGCTTTTCCTGCCTGCTTTAAGAGAGAGTGTATCAATATTCGCTACGTATTTACAGCCTTGGCATGGAAATGCATCTCCTCACACTGCTGTATTATTTATAGGCTAAGCCAAACACTGGGATTTTGAAGTAAGGCTATGAGACATTTTCAGTTTCAGGAGCAGCTCATAAATAAGAAGTTAAGTCTTATATTTTAAGAAGAAACGTTAAAGTTCTTGTCCTTGAGCCTTACAGGAAAAAGCTGAAGAAAATACACTCCACAATACTGCCAAAATCTATTAACCTGATTCTTCCCCAGCTCAGCTCTGCTGTAAACCAGCTTGATCCCCAGACTGCCCTGCCAGCAGAGGCGAACCAGGCAGCTCTGCAGCGAAAAGGAAAAAGCAAGAGGGATGGTTTCTCCCCAAAAGTCACCTAACTCCCTCTGCAACAGCTCCTTTCTCCAGCCTTCTCCTGCTCACCTCCATCGCCTGCCGCTCTCCAGTAGCTGACTGCAAGGAGAAAGATGTCCACCTAACTTTCAGCTGCTACTTTTCTCCTCCTAATCTGGGATTTCTGGGGGATGGCTTTATGAAACCAGCTTTCGCTCACGATGAAGGCTGGCTTCCTCCCAACAAGTGAGGAATTGGGGTAATTTACCTCAAAATGGCTTTGGTATCCTTGAGCACCAGTCCTGGGTCACGTGCGCGCTCCTGGAGAAAAAACACCGCAGATACAGACTGGGCTTTAGCAAGGTATCTCGGCTGATCCCACTTTTTATGACTTCTAGAGTGGGTGCCTCCTCACGCATGCCTCCCTACTGCAGACATCCAGAGAAGTAAGCGAGCCTGAATTCTTGCATGCTATTGAAATATAAGCATTAAATCATTGTAATTATACCTTTCTGGCAGCTGCTAGGGTGGCAAGTTTGATTTTTGAGCTTCCAAACCAAAACACAATTAATGAGATTTTTGCAGAACTAAAAGCACCCCCCCTCTCTTCTTGACAATCTCTGCATGTAGCTCAGCCTTGCTTCCTACTGCGTGTAAATAATAATGTGGCTATCAAAGCATTTTTGCTATAATTTCTAAATGCAGTTGGAGCAAATTAAATCAGAAAAGGAAGTTTATAGCACTTCACATTTTTCCATATATGGTTTCATGCTGCGTTATACATAGTGTTCATCACATTCTCTGTAGTTTATTTGCTGTGAGGTATCTGAAATTCTTTGTCTTATCTGATCTATGATTTAAGATTCTGACCTTTTCAGCTTTCTGTAATTTCACTGCCAGCTTGCTCAATATGCCTTTGTTTATAGCCTTACAGCGGAGAGACCAAGTGAAGATGGGAGCTGCTTATGTCCTGGAAAGACAGAAATTTCCGTTTGCCAAAATTTGCGTGTGAAAGAAGGAAGCAGTGATATAATTTCAAAAGTTTTTAAAGGATCTGATAATACAGATGAGAAAGGGGATTAAACATCCTTTCAGTATGACTTTCTGCTAAGAGTACGAACCAAAAAGCAATACCTTTCTGTTAATGGCAACCGGTGTGAAAAGCAATTTCAACACTAATAAAAACTGATTTTTCAGCTCTATGGCAAGAGCAGCAGAATGGCAGCATACATCTCAGCACTTTCATCAAAATGGTTGGGAAGGCAAATGAAGCCTTTATATCTGCTACTGGGATGTTATGTCAGCTTGCCTCAAGTTCTGCTCCCCCGCTGCCTAGGCAGGTTGCAGAATGAGCTCTGGGGACACTAATCTGTGCTGGAGAATAGCTGCTAAATTATTCAGGGTACTAAAGACAAGGGCTGAGTGTGAATTGCAAAAGACCCTGATGACACAGAATGATAGCAATGACAGACGAAATTCAGCTTAGATAAATTTAAAGGCATGCGGGGCGGGGCGGGGGCGTGGGGGGAGGAAGCCCAATCTTAACTTTCCATACACTGTGCTGAGCTCTGAGTTGACTATTGCTACTTGGAAATGAGATCTTGCCATTCGAATAGATAATTTTATGGAAATGTCAGATTTGTGCTCAGAACTGCTCAGAAAAATCCAAAACAGAGTTCTAGGAAATATTATGAAAGGAACAGTAAACAATGCAGCAAACATCACTTGTATTCACCACACAAATCCTTGGTGTGCTTGTGTATTGAGTACTGGGGGCAGCCCTGGTCCTCCCATCTCCAAAGAAAGATGTAGCAGAATGAGAAATGCTGCAGGCAAGCTCAGCCAGGATAATCAAAAGATACAGACGCTTACTGAACAGTCTTATGCTCTTCCGCCTGGTACAGACACAGAGGAGAGGGATACAAATGATGGAGAACCATGAAACCAGGAGTTGCATGAAGATAAGCAGGGACTTGTTGTTTGGTATCTAAGAACTAGGCATGCTTAAATGAAACTAGAAGGTGTCCAACTCGAAACAATCAAAAAGAGGTAGTTCCCTCTTGTGTTCATGAAACTTTTGTCACAGTTAAGCTAAAAGGTACTAGAAGTTAATACTTAAGTTCAAGGAGCAACTGGGTAAATGTAAAGAAGAAGAAAAGCCCACGAAAAGCCCTGCTAAATTCAGAGATGCTAAATTTGATCAAAAAGTCCTTGATCTGAAAATGACTGGCAGCTAGGAGACAATTGATCATATATATATGCTTTCCTGCTCTTAGAAGAAGCCATTTGGGCCACTGTCAGAGAAAGGATGCAGGTCTAGCTGGCCCTAGTTCAACTCTTCCAAAACCTGTTTTAAATGTAATTCTTTATAGTTTTGTTCGTAGGATGTTGTTGGCAGAGGGAGATGAGCCAGGGAGATTTCTCAGTTACGTTAGAGGTCACTGTAAGCTTGGGTTCATCCAGTGGGCATGGCACCAAAGCAGATAAATCTGTCTGAGTCTACAGATACAACTCATCTGCTTTAGATTTCTTCAGTTTACCTCCATTTGTAGTACACAGAAATAAAAAGGCAGATTAGTATGTCCTGGTTTAGGTAAGTGTTTCAGGACATGAATCAACCTCCACTAGTGCCTACACTTCCCTTGGGACCGTTGTGACTCAACGAGAGTGCATATTTTGCTCAGGAGTACCAGAAATACATATTTCCTACATATTCATTCCTTCAGATACTTACTCCATTTTGTGATTTATTTAAATAGGTTTAAATGTGGCATAAACTATGTTGACTGATAAATTCTGCTTGGAGTTTATAAATAAAGATGTTTCTTTAAAACAAAATCTGGCAAACACAAACCCTGGCTCAGACCCAGGAGAAGTTTAAATTCAGCCCATGATCTGCTGAGCTAGCTGCCCAGTTCATCTAAATAGAAGATGAAACATCCTGTGATTGTTTATCTAAACCTTTCATAAACTGCAACTCATTTATTTGCCATTTAATTCTCACAAACATATAGCTGAGTAAACCTATGGTTGTGCATTTTAGATGGTCAGTGCTGAGGCCAGATCCCGAAAGTCTTCGTCACCTCACTACAACTAGGGTGGCCGTAGCTCCCATTTAACCCATCTGTTCTTGTTTTCTGTGCGGGGAGAGCAGGATGCTTGGAAGGGGCAAGGGTATCCCTATGCCCCCCCCCGTATCGAGCTGGAAGGCAGAAGCTGAGAAGAGCTCCCAGTTCATGGATAGCCTCAGGAACTAAGTGCTTTTGTGAGCATATCAGAAGTCGGTGGGACTCACAAAGTGAGGGACAGAAAGCAAGGAAAGCTGTGAGACCAGCTAAGGTCCGAAGAAGCTAACTTGAGACAGGGACTTGCTCCATGGTTCATAAAAGCAGCTTGATGCAGAGGAAAGGATTCGCTGGAAGAAGCATTAGTCCCTGAGAGAGCACTGACACAAATCCTACAGCATGTCCAAGAATGGTGGGGGACTGGGGAAGGGATTCAATATTTGTTATTCTGCCTTCATCTCTGAAATGAGTACTATCAAAAATATTCTGCAAAACCATTTGCTACCACCAGCAAGCATTTAAAAAGAGTAGAGACAGAACAGAAAGCTCACAAGGCTCCATCTCATGGATGAACGCTCTCAAGCTAGCATGCCATTGCTGAGCTTTGGGCAGTCCTGCAGGTGAGGAAAACCTCCTGCTCTCAGCAGTTTGGGCTGGATGGAGGACCGTTTCTCTGTATTTGGTCCTTACATAAAAATATCCCCCAAAACAAAGGCTGATGCATGGCTGGGCTCTCTCTGACTGGGAATCCAAAGCATATGGGTCTAGGGTGTAGGAATCAAGCCAAACTGTACGCAAGTAGCCAGCAGCAGCATTTTGATAGACACCATGTGTGTGCACAGGTGGGCATGCAGACACAAGCATACACACACGCACACACACATTAACCCCACCACTCCCCAGGACCATACCTGGAGCTGTGCAGCATTAAAGTCTTCCAAAACATTCATTATTTCTTGGCAGTGTTTATTTTCACATGATCTCTTTGCTGAAACCCTGTCCTAACTGGAACACCATGCATCTGCAGGCCAGTCAGATTGCAATGTTAATTATAGTAATGACAAAGTTTTATTTTGGTCTGTTGCTGATGAACTTCACCTAGGGTTGTTTTGTTTTTCCTGTTTAACATCCAGCCATTTGTTAGCGTGCATATTCCTGCATCCTGTCAGTCAGGAACATTTTCACTTCTGTAGCTGTGACATTGTCATCACTGCTTATCATAAGCACCACCAGTCCCAGATTTCCAGTCTCACAGTTGAAGCAGCAAACCTGACGCTAAACTTGCCATAGACAAAGGGAGACATTGCTTGGTCTCTGCGTGTCTGTGTGTCTGCTTGTTTGTCTCTTGGATGTTGCACCACGGAAGTGAAATCTCAGAGAGGGACTGCTGGGTGACCTTGCCTCCTTTTGGCAGAGCACGGGCAGTTTCGTATGGCCCCACAGACCCTGCCTCAAGATGCTGGGCCTGAGGATACATTAAATACTCGGTATAAACATCTCTGAGTAAGACAGAAATCCACCAAAATTGACTGCCAATTATTTCCATGAAATTTGCGTAGCTAAGCAGATTTTTCAGGGGATCTTCACACCCACGTTTGCCTTCTGCAGTGGGTGTCTCTTTGGCTCTCTTATGCTCGCACGCCTCCCCACTTCTCTCCTATTTCTTTGCTACCTCACCCATTACAGTGGTTTCGATTGTCATCTTTGTACAGAGGGTCCCCAGATCAGCTCTCTCGGTCCTTAATTCTCCCCCTCTGGTCTTTGTCGCATCTTCAGATGTCTCTAGACCTACCCACTTGGAAGCCTTAGTTCCATTTCAAGCGCAGCCTCTCCAAAAGTGAAGTGCTGCCCCCTCGTCGCCTGGCACAGCTGAGGCTCTGCCTTCCCTAAAGCACATTTGCGGATTCGTTCCCCCTGTTTACGAACAGAGAGGGGAAGAAGCCATTTCTGGGATAAGATTCTTCTTACTCCACTGTACGTGTCTAAAGCAGCCCAGATGCTCATGCCCTGAAACTGTATTTGCGTCCATCACCCGTAAGGACGTCCCCAGGGGTTGCACAAGGAGGCTGGCTGCCAGCTGACCTCTACTTAGGTGAGCGGAGTCTCACTCAGTATAGTTCACAGTGAAGTGGTGAGCTGCTTACCCAGTGGACAAACTCCTGCAGTAGCCCCCTTGTCTGAGTAGGGCAGGTCTTATTTATTCTCACCATTACATATTTTCAGCACTCTGTGCTTTTACAAGACAGTAAGATTTATAAGTCATTGTCTTACCTCCACATTGTCTAATCTCACTTGCTCATATTCAGAATTTTAGGGCCATACTCACAAATTTCTTAGGAAATGTTGAAAGGTGTCACACCTTGTATAGCCTCTGTAGGTAAAATAGAAATAAATGTGAATGAAATCTTAAAAATCAAAGCCTTTCTCCAGCCGTACGTAATACAGTCCAGCAATGCCGAGTTGCACTCTTGCTTTTAACTGTGGCATAAACTGCACATTACAGTACAATTTTCTGATGTATTTCTTGAAATGTAACCATGTATGTGGAAAAGAATTACCTGTCTTCTGGTGGCAAAATCCATTTCTCCTTTTGCTATATAGTAATATTTATCAGCAATATAGACATTTGTTTCATTTACCATCTTGCTCCCCCTGCTTCATAACTGCTTTCACGAGGGTGCAAGACGCAGAAATGTAACAACATTCATTTTGCTCCTCCATCACTCACACTGCCCTGAAGTCCATTTAATTTTGTGCTCACAACTGGCGATGACGACAGACTCTCAGCTTGCAGACTGTCTCAAGTGATGCCCTCAAACGCTACAGACACTGCGAGAGGTATTTGGGTTCCTAACCCTAAGTCCCGAGGAGAGAGACTGTTGTTTGAAGATCTGCTGGTATCTGAGACATTTGCACAGGGTTTACATGTACGACAAAGCATCTATTCTGAGATCTGCATCATTCTGGAGCAGATGCTGAAGGTCAGGTGGGCGACTTCAGGGCACCATAAACGGCACTGGATGATTCTATTTAGCAGCCTGAATTGCTCCCCGGTAGTACGAACTCCCCATACCATCTGGCCTTCACTGTCAGGATCCAGCCTTCATGCCCACTCAGCCATCAGCTTCTAGGGGTTTGGTTTCAGAAGACAGTATGAGTTTTCAGAGGCTGACATCTGTCTCCCAGGAAGTAAGCTTATTTCATAGCAGCAACCAAGCAATTAATGAGACCATGATCTAGAGAAACCTGGAGATTGCAAAGTCCTCCAACCCTTTGGCTTCCCCAAAATATTATACCCTAACATAGGTACGGGTGGCATGAAAATAGAAATTTGCATTGGGGATTTCATTAATAGCACTGAAAGGGGCTACAAAAGGTTATCTAACACAGTCCTATTGCAAGGCGTATGTATAATTGTACCTAGTACAGTGTAGTTCTTCATGATTATTAACCTGATCATAAGGCTCTCCAATATATTGAGTCCAGATGCATACACATACACATATATAGAATCATAGAACCATTCAGGCTGGAAAAGAGCCTTAAGATCATCTTGTCCAACCGTTAACCTAACACCGCCAAGTCCACCACTAAACCATGTCCATAACTGCCACGTCTACAAGTCTTTTAAATACCTCCAGGTATTTAAACCACTTCCCTTGGCAGCCTGTTCCAGTGCTTGACAACCCTTTCAGTGAAGGAATTCTTCCTCATACCCAACCTAAATCTCCCGTGGTGCAACTTGAGGCTGTTTCTTCTCATCCCATCACTTGTCACTTGGGGGAAGAGATCGACCCCGACCTCGCTACAGCCTCCTTCCAGACAATTGTAGAGAGCGAGAAGGTCTCCTCTTAGCCTCCTTTTCTCCAGGCTAAACCATCCCAGTTCCCTCAGCCGATCCCCATAAGACTTGTGCTCCAGACCCCTCGTCAGCTTCGTTGCTCTTCTTTGGACACGCTCCAGCACCTCAATGTCCTTCTTGTAGTGAGGGGCCCAAAACTGAACACGGTATTCGAGGTGCAGCCTCACCAGTGCGGAGTACAGGGGGACCATCACTTCCCTAGTCCTGCTGGCCACACTGTTTCTGATACAAGCCAGGATGCTGCTGGCCTT
>JAVKLA010000008.1:5830589-5887629 GCA_034782735.1 Sagittarius serpentarius
GAACGCTCTCTCTTCAGGCAGGCCGGTCTTCTTCCCCGCCAGCTTGTCTTTCGGCACGGGGGGACGGCCTGCTCCTGCGCCTTCAAGATTTCCTTCATGCAGAATGCTCAGCCTTCCTGGACTCCTTTGCCCTTCAGGCTGCCTCCCAAGGGACTCGGTCAGCCAGGTTCCTAAACAGCCCAAAGCCTGCCCGCCAGAAGTCCAGGGTAGCAGTTCTGCTAACCCCCTTTCCTTACTTCTCTGAGAATCAAAACCTCATATCATTTCATGATTGCTATGCCCAAGATGGCCTCCAAGCATCACATCACACACAAGTCCTTTTCTGTTCACAAACATCAGGTCCAGCAGGCACCTTCCCTAGCTGGCTCACTCACCAGCTGTGTCAGGGAGTTATCTATCTTCCACACACTCCAGGAACCTCCTAGGCTGTTTTCTCTCTGCTGTATTGTATTTCCAGCGGATGTCTGGTAAGTTGGAGTCCCCCATGAGAACAAGGGCTAGCAATTGTGAGACTTCTCCCAGCTGCTTATAGAATATTTCACCTGCCTCTTCAACCTGGTTGTAACAGACTCTCACCGTATCTACCTTGTTGGACTTTCCCCCGATTCTTACTCATAAACACTCAACCCATTCATCACCATCGTCAAGCTCTAAACAGTCAAAACACTTCCTAACACACAGAGCTACCCCACAGTCTTCATATAGGAATACTTCCAAGAGTAAACTATCGGTACAGATGAATTTAGTGTTGAAGTGAATGGAGCTAGAGAAACAAAAAAAAAAAAAAAAAAAGGGAGACAAACATGAAAATAAATTCTAGAGAGAGGTATCGATTACTATAAGCTCAAACAGCCCTTGCTTACAATGGTGCTTTTTAAACACTAGCTGTTTGAGTCTAAGGTGCTGTGAAGAACAACTAAGAAAACAAAACTAACCAGAACCTTTGAGAGCTTTGTTTCTTCTGCTGCCCTCATCAAATGCTGTCTTTTTTGTATCCAAGAGTAATTTCTCATGCAGACTATGTGGGGTTTTTTACCATTAATATAGCTTTCCACAGCATTTAGCAGAGGTCAGTTGACTTTGATCAAAAAGGAGTTGGTCATGGTCATTACATCCTAATTTGCCACAGCATGGCCTTCTCTTTTAACCAGCCTCACCTCCAGGGATGTGGCACAGCTGCAAGTCTTGTTGTTGGGAAAATGGAGAAACATGAAGAAGTTTTGGTCTGATAAAACAGTCATGGAACAGGGGCCTGGACTACTCTTGGAAGGAGCAGACCTTTCAGAGGGCCTCAGTTACTCTGTAAAAGAGAGGTCAGTGTTTCCTCCTCACTCAAGTCTGCCCATGCTCCCATCCCTGTTCTAGTTCACTGTATTCACACGCTTACAGGAAACAGTATGGCTGAAAAAGCAATCAGCTCCTCCCAAGGTCCACGTACCCTCAGAAGATATAAGGACACGCATATGAGGCTAACAGTGGCAACAGACTGCAACTTTTCATCCTTCCCCACAGCAGCTCATGAGATTATCCTGACAGTTTGGACTGGTCCTCAGTGCCGCTGGAGTAGAAATGAAGTCCAACGAGTTCACTACCACTATTTGCATACTTAAGCCTTAATTCAATCCAAGTATGAAAATTCTGACACTGGGGTCACTTGAATTAGTGCTGGTGACTATTCAAGTCTCGACTCTCCTGTCTTAATTCAATCTGAGATAAAGCCCACCAAAGTCAATTGGAATCAAAAGATTTGGTATTTGGCCCCAACATAATTAAACAGTAAGTTACATCAACATGCTTTCCCTCCATGTACATTTTGTTAAAAACCACAATTATGGTCACAGCGCATCTTTACTAATGCTTGAAACTGGCCTGACAGAAGCATTTTTAGTCATTTTCATGGCTATGTAGATAAGATGGAACCTTTAGTGTTTCAAAAACGCAAACAGTGTTTATTTGTTGCTCATAAGTAATTCATGGACCCAACAATATTCAACAAAACTTCTTCATTTTTAACAGATTTCTTAATGAGCATCATTTTACAGAAAACCACCACCAAATAAATATATGAAAACAATTGCTTTTGACATCACAATGGTTAAACACATTAAATAATTCATTAAATTGTGCTTTACATCAATGAAAATCCCTAGGTCTACAAACTATCTTGTAAATAGGAATAAAAGTAGATATGGTTACTCACAATACAATCTCTTAGTAGCAGAGTTCACACACATTATTGCACATAAACAGAAGGAAAATTCCTAAAGAATAAAGTCATTTACAGCCTATTAGTTTACCCTTTCATCTTAAATATGGCAACTGATGGGAACTCTTGATTTTATTTTTTTTTTTCCACTTCCAACATTTATTTGAAATCACAGAGCTAGTGACACGGCCAAGAAGAAAGCCAAGGACATTGTAGGCTATGGAACGCCTTTCCCTCCAAAAAAAATAAAAGAAGTATTACAAGAACCAAACTGAACGAAATGTTTCAGTGCAAACTGGGTACCTTTTCCGAGTATGCTTTTGCCACATGTAGGGAGGATACAGCAATCTCTTCCAGGAGAATGATTTTATTGTGATTGTTCATCTCATACAGAGTAGCCTCCACCAGCCTGGAAACAAGATATTCCTTATCCCAGACCAAAAAAGAGTAATTCCACATATATCAGGGGAACAGCAACAGCGGGGAAAAAAAGTGTCAGTGAGGTAAGTTTTATAACATCAGTGCTCGTAACTGATACAAGACTGCAGGTGGGAAACAAGAACCCACTGGCGCAGAAGGAAGCATGTGTTAACGAGAAGGCCAACTTGAGTAACCTCCCGGTTTAGTAGTGGACATCAAATCTGAATCATGTCCAGATGCAAAGGTGATGTGACCTGCCATTTGGTTTGGTTGAACGGATATGCTGCAGTTGGGAAGTTTGGCTCTGGATCTGACATCACTTTTTTGTTCTGTACTTCTGTTTTTAGTGAACTGCAAATAACTACCGCATATTGGGTAGAATCCCTAGCAAGGCTGTCACAGCCTCACGATTAACACAACTGCAGTGAAGAATACCAACCATCAGAAACAGTGGTGTTTTCTTCCCCCACAGTGAAAAAGCTTTTAATTGTTTGCACTGATGAGTGGGGAAGAGACGGCAAATTTTCATTCCTTAATAAAGTACAGCCCATAGGCAATAGGCTGAGTTCTTGGATTAGACATCGAATTATCAGGAATAAGTTTTAATGACACAGCATGTTTCTCTGTCTGCTCCAAGCCTACAGTGAATTGTAACTGGAAAAGGCAGCCAGTGCTGAGGATGCGATGAGAGAGATTAGCAAGTACATCTCCATTACAAAAGAATGAGATTTGTTTCAGCACCACAGTAGCAGAAGCCAAATTGCCTTGTTTAAGCAACAAAATAATGCCAGGAAGATGGACAGAAAACCTATAGTGCTGTCGCTTACGAAGGTTTTGAAAGAAACACGCTGTGCTACGATCTTATGCGAGCCAGTGCAATTACAGTGAGGTCCGTGCTGCCAGAGCAATGAAAACCTGGAATAACAGAGATAGAAACCAGGGCCTTTATTTTGCTTTTGCGTTACATTATTTCGGGTGCAGTGCCCAAGAGGAAAAAAGCTGCAAGCCAGTGTCTTAGAAGTCAGCCTGAAAGTATTTCCAAACTGCTTTATTTGTCATGTGCCAGGAAATTCTGCTAACAAACCCAGCATTGTTGGTGCAGTGAGTTTGCTGGATCTACTGCTGGAGCTGGGGAAGGAGGTGCTGGATCCTTCAGTCCCTGGGGCTCTGGGCAAGATCTCAGCCGCGGGCTGCCCCACGCCTCAACTACTCCTGCACAACCAGGGCTATCTGCTACACAGGCTCCAGGGGAAAAAAAAACCCACCCAAGCAACCAACTCCAATTTTAACTAAATCCTAAGCATTAAGGCAAATCCCGTTAACATAGATGCTACCGCACATTAACAGCTCTTCAGGACCCTAATCTTGTCTCCTGGGAAATGAGTGACGAAAAGGTTAGGCATTGCATTAAGGTATTGCCAAACTATTAAAGCTAATGTAAACCGCCCAAAGACTGCTTCGATTTTCCTCATTAGGCTTTGTTTTGTGTCAGGCAGAAGGAGTAGTCTGGAGAACGGCTGGTGTGCTTAGACAGCTGAAACTGATACTTACAGTGGCTGGTGAGGCTCCAGGGAACCACTTCTGAGCTCCGTCTCCTCTCCCCTGAAAAGACAACACTGCATTTTCTAAATGAAAAACGAGGCACCCGTTGCTGTGAGTGGTGCGGAGAGGTGGCCCACTGAGGAAAGAGGCAGGGACGTGAGGAAGGGGACTCTTTTTTTGTGCTTAGGAGGAAAAGTAAGTGACGCTTTACAACAAAATTCCGATTCTACTTCCTCGCTTACCTTCCTCCTTAATGTGAATTTGGCCTTGCACCTTTCCTCCCACGTGGCGGACTTCTCTCCTGCGCAGCCCTGCCTCCCGCCAAGCCCCCAGGCCCTGCCTGCCAGCCCTGCCTCTCCCGCACGCCCCGCACCACTGCCCGCCCTGCCCCTGCCCCTGCCCCTGCCTCTGCCGAGGGGCCCTTTGGGGTCCCCCCAGCACCCCTAGCCCCCTGTGCTTGTGGACACAAGGAGCACACCTGCAAATCCTGGACACAGAGTATCAGGGGCCAAAGGCATCCTTCCCCTCGGGGTCTGCAGCAAGATGCAGCAACGGGCCCGCGAATGGGGAGATGCAAACGGCTCCCTGTCGTCCCTGCGTCACCAGCCAGAAAGCTCCTTCCCTCCACAGCGCCACGGCCAGCACAGCCTGAAGCTCCGGTGCCAGCGGATAAGATGTCAGAGCACTGCAAATTATCTGCATTGCACTCAAGGTGAGTAATACCGACCAGGCTTAGCTCTTCACGGCCTCGCTGTCCTGCAGCCAGGACACCCAGAGCGAGCTGCCGTCCTAGACTGTAAACATTTCAATTTAGACCTCTGAAGGCAGGTGTCCACATGTGAGTGAGGTGTCTGAGCGCCTCTTCCAGGTGATGGGGATCCAAGCAGTACTGTCCAGTGAGTCTAGAGAGCTCCTCACTCTTCTCTTAAGGCAGACATCCCACGCTTGGGCAGGAGAATAATGATCTGCAGTCCCACATTCTCCCTTCTAAACATGGAGGTGGGAGGAGATGGTCATGATCCACCAGTGGAACAGATATTAGGGACCAAAAACCACCGCTACTCACCCTAAAAGTAGCACACTGACAATCAGGCGTAAAGCTGCATATTGCTAATAAACTACATTGATAATGAGGCATCATCCCAGTAGCTCTCTTCACTCCTTAATAGCCGTTATGATATTCCATGTTTAATGGATTTAATTGTATGCATTAACTCTCAACAGGATTGTTAGATCGTATTTTTGATATTGTGCATAGATAAGTAGCATTAGCATTGTCGGAAGAAAAGAAGATACAGCATGCACTAAAAAAAGGACTTGGAAATGAAGGGAGAAATTTTCAAATTCAGCCTCTTTTTTTTTTTTACCAACTGGACAAAAAACTTCAATTTTGAAAATAAATGAGAAATGTGCATCCACATCAGGTACTCCGGTATTTCTAATTAGCAAATCTGTAAGGTAAAAGCCATTCATGCATGCAATAATATACTTTCAGCATCTCGATTTAGCAGCCACGTTGAGGCACTTAGAGAAATTTCCTCCTAATGCTTTACATTTATGCTAGAAGAAGAAGAAGGAAAAAAACTCTCTCAAAAGATCTATGGTGCACAGGACCCTCTTTTCTAAAATTTCACTGTTACAAATGGAACAACATAAAATCTTGGAATAAAGAGATGCAGTTTAGCCACAAGAATGTAACACAATGGAGGAAGAACCCATTGAATCTTTTTCTAGACAAGGAACAAAACCAGATACAGATCTTTCATCATGAAAACAATAAATTTACAAAGAATCTTCATACAGAGTAATAAATATCAAGACTTTCCACATATCCATTATGTATCCTATAAAAATGAAAGCTGATTTTTTTTTTCTAGCCACTACCGTAGTTAGAGAGAAAACCAATTCAAGCTGTATTCACTTGGCATCAATGTATTTTAAGAGACAGTATCATAAACCTGCCTACCTTCACAGACAATATATCTCCAGGCTTTTACAGCAAATCTGGAAAATGTCACACTAATATTTAAGCTTTTCCTGCTCTCTCTTTCCTGTTCCCTGTAGTTTGCTTGGCCCCTCTTCACCTTTTGTGAATGTGAAGGCTGATTTCATTGCCTCCAGCCAGATAATCTCCGTGATGTGTGCTCAGCTGCTGCGTGGACCTCATTTCTCAAGGCTTTCCCTTTGCCACACGCACTCAGAAAGATAGCTGCTACCTGGCTGGGTTCAGTACTCTCAACATCTGTGGAGAAATAAGCTAACCCCTCCATCACTTCGCTTATAAATCGTCTCTGATTGCTGGCTAACAGAACAAGCGATGCCCCAGTCCCACATTTCCTAGGTCTTTTTTAATCACCTCAGCAAATTCTTCCCTTAATCAAAACACAGCATGTAGAAATTTGAAGGGCAATGCGCCTTCCTCCATTGCATTCACTAGAAACCTATGCACTACAGTTGCAAAGGACAGTATGGAATAAACCAGCTCTCATGTCACAGAGGAACCAAACCAGGTATTTTTTCCCAATTTTTCATTCACGTCTGCACCAGTTTTGGTAGCTCAGATTGTATAGCGTACATCTGTTAACGCAAAGGATATAGCTCTCTCTTCAATCCATCCTCATAGCTTAGGGCTTTGAAGAAGTCTTTTTGGACAGGAATCTATTCTACTGCCATTTAATAACACTAATCAATACCTATTGAGAAAAAAATACATTCTCCTCACTGGCAGAAACCAAGAAAAACTGAGACAAGGAGGGGTAGTTGTTAGATGTGGTCTCATTTACGAAAGTGGTAGGCCTTCCTTGCCTAATTCCCAGGCAGCCAAGTTGCACAAACTCTCTGATCCTCTCATTGGTTAGTCAAGATGCAGGAGCATCACCACCTTGCGACCTGACTATTATAATCTTCAGTAACGGCTACTTCTGCTGCCTCTTCCCTTGGCCACTGGTGAGCTCTCTGCTCCCTCAGCAGCCGTCGCTCCTCTCTCCTCTTTAGCCGGTTCTTCTGATGCTCCTCTTGCTTGGAGTACTGGAAGCGCTGCAGGAACAGGTCCTTCGCGTATTCGTACAGCTGCATGTCCAAGAAATTCAGCTCCTCTATCCGTTGCCGCACGTCCTCACCAATGTCCACATTGGAGGCCCGCGTAACATTGAACTGGGTGAATGGGGAAATGAATTTCAGGTTGAATGTCCTCTCAAAGAGATACTGCGTTTTCCTCTGAAATTCAGTGAGCCCAAAGAAGGCCATATTTTTCAGATTGTTCTTGGCGCTTTGGAGAAGAATCGTATTTCTTTCACTCTCATTCATAAAAGTCAAGTTGTAGCATCCCACCAGGCTGAGGTCTGCCAGCATGCGCACCTGGCGGTTGTTGGCCAAGTTGTAGCTACAATCCATGAATTCCTGTAAACTGACTCCAGACCAGTCGTCTCCTTCGTAACAGGTAGGCAGCTCATCTGGTGTTGGGCTTCTTCCATCACACATATGAAGGGAAGTTTTCCATGTTGCACCCCTCTGGACATGCTTCCATTCACTCAAGTACCGTGACACCGGATCCCTCAGCATCGTGATGTAATAGAAGTTCCTGAAACATATCATTAAACACAGTTTTAAGATTCAGAGGATTTCACTTTTTTATTCTCCAATAAAACAATTACCAGCCACTGCCATCATCCCCTTCGCTTTTTCCGGTGTAATGTAGGCAATTTAAGTGACTACTTCTGAGATAGTAAAAAGCTTAAAGCTTCATAAATACTGTGAATAAAATACAAGGTAAATTGGGAGAAAGAGAGAGAGATGAAAGGAAATAAGCAGCTATCGGAGAAACAGAATTACTTTGACCTATCAACTGTTCAGTAGTAGTTACTTTATGTAGAGGCCAATTAACTGAGGCGTACTCCCCTCTCCTTTGAAATGCTAACCCTTGGTCATATCAGAAACAGCGCGAGAAGAGATTTATATAATCTTGCCACTTCTCTTCTGGACTGAGACATGCATGTCTCACAAGATGCACATGACAATAATCCATACAGCGCTTGGTCAGGATATAAGAGAAGCATGAGCAATTTCATGTGCATGCTGTAAGCGCTAAAAATAACACCATGTGGAAGACTGGCATGAGCCACCAACTTAAGAAGAACCCTATTATTAAATGGGTTGGAGTGAAGATAATGAGAGACCCGAAATACATTCATATGACTTAATTTTAGACAAGTGCTTGATTGAAATTAGTTAGAATCATGTAGTACAAAAGCATTTGTTGATATAAAGATTATCATTATTCAGCCTCACCTGCCAAGAATACAAAAGAGACACCAAGAAATATTGATTTGTAATAGAGCAAATAACTGCAGAACTCACACTGTCAGTTCATCTTTTAGCTATTGAATTCAGCTTGCACATCTCTTTATGGCAATCTGAAACGGACTGCAATTGAGTATGCTTCAAGCAGGCTTTCACAGATGGAAGTTTTTTACTTAGAAATGTTTTATTCAATAACAACTCACCTCAGTTACAGGGTGATATCATAAAGACAAAGCAAAACCAAAATACTTATGATTTCTGTCAGCTAGAATAACCAGCAGAAGATTCATGACTAAAATTAACACACAGCCTGGTACAAAAATAGGCTTGTGAGTTTGCATGACTCATCTGACTGCAAACAATACATTAATAAATCATGAGCCCTAAGATTTCTTAAGAAAAGTCTGATCTCAGTACTCTTTCTTGAGCCTACGGAAGGATGAAGCAAGTAAAGCAGGAGGCAAGCTTGCTGAAGACAATTTACCCTGTAAACAAACCAACACGTCGTGAGGGCCATCTCATACAAGAGCTAACTCCAGTTAAATGAAAAATCTCGGGAATTCGTAAAAATCTCCAAGACAATTACCTTTCTTTTTCGGCCATCACCCATCTTCTGCCACTAAAGATTACCCCTAACTTCTCCATAAACCTCAGGTTTGTCATAAAAATAGGTATTTCCCCACATATTTCTCAAAATGCAGATACATTCTCCAGTGCAGACAAAACAAAAGGAAACAAGCAAACAAGCAAAGGAATGCTTGTCCTTATTCATGCTGAGTCCTCCACCTACAGGATCGATAATGTATTTTCTGCAATAAGGTTATGAGGCCAAACTACAGACTATGTTCTGCTGCAGGGTCATTTCTTGAACTACTCTCTAATGGAAACAGCTGTTTCAAGAATTATTTCACAGCAGAAGGGTTACAGGCGGAAGGATATAAACTAGGGAGTGCCATGGCTGTATTTTCATTATCACTTGCATTGGAAACCATCATTTGCGTTAGCATCAGATGATACTCTGAAGGATGATATTTCCAAAATCATTTGGAGCTTGGGTTTTCTGCCTGCTGCTCACACATGACCAAACTGCACTTCAGCTGTTTTGATCCACGTCGGTTACTTACACAGCCCACATCAACAGTGAACCCAAGGATCACGCAACCATTCATAGCCAGATATTTCTAAAATCCCTCTTCTACTCCTGCGGAGCAGGAACTACCAGAAATCCTCCTGTGTGCTCTGCAGTATAGTTCCACTATGAAAATCACTGTCTTTAAGCACTTCAAGCACAGCTTTCCCTTCTCAGATTGGATGCTCATCTCATCTTGGCTCTACCTTGCATGTATGACAGCACATTAAGAACTGCTTTCCGTCTAACAGGATGAAAGGCGGACACACTTCACTAGTGTTGTGCAGATAAAGCAGCCCAACTCTCAAACACCCCTCAGCTCTGAGTGTAAGGCACTGCTGTTGTAACATCCAGCAGGCACTGACAGGGTTGTGACAGAAAATGACTGAAGCGCCAAGGGAGCAGAAATGAAAAAAAATGGGCAAAGATTCAGAGGCGGTTACCAACTTCTGCACTGATAGAGACATGGCGTTGGCTTAGTCCTTGTATTGCTGTCCCTCCCCTCTTTGGATAATTTTGGATGTTGGTATGTGGTAACAGATGGGCTTAAAAGTTGCTCTTGACAATTATTTATACCTCTAATAACAGTTCTGTCTTTCCTCACTCATCTCCAGCAGCCCCAGTCAGGCATGACTCAGAGCAACAACAATTAACAAAAATACCTTCTTTGCATCTATCATTTCCATTTCATCCCTGGATATGTAAATGTGTTGGATGTGCAATAAACAGGAGTACGAAGCAAATGCAGGGAAATGAGAACAGCGTGTCCTTTGTATAACATCCGCAGCTTCCGTGACGCAGACTGGGCGAGAAACTTTCGCCCGTCTGTTGCTGCTCCTCCTTGTGACTACCTGACTTCTGCATCTGTTTTCACTATCCCGATTAATTTGCTTCTCGTTTGTGCATCTTTCAGAGCGTTGCCTTCCTGTGTTACCAAGTCAATGGCTTCTTCATCCGGCAGACAACCTTTAACAGCAGCCTGACACACATTTAGTTTCCGAGGCGCTAACAACCAAGAGTGCAGCCATCCCCGCCGCATTCACAGTTTACAATCTTCTGTTTAACCTTCTGTTCGTGACTCTCCATCACCCTTTTAACCAGTCTGAGGCTGGAAGACCTTAAGATTTCTTCCACCTGATCCTGGGCAGCGTCCAGGTGACGCTGTTACAATGCGACACAGAGGACTGGGGGATGCTGCGCAGCAGTCACGGCACAAATTTTTCTTTCAGTGAAAAGGATGTCATGTCTCTAGAATAATGATGTCAGTAAAAATACCTACATCATGCACATTTGTTTCAGTTGGACAATTATAAAAATTATCTTAGGAAATTGTTTTCAAATGTTGACATTTAGGGATTAAATATAGCGGCATTTCAGAACTCTCAGTGCCTAACATACAGTGTTCAATTACACTAGGAATGGCTGAGGAGTCAGCCCACGATAAAGACAAGAAGCAGTTCATAAAAACGTGAAACTGGGGATGGCCTTCAGTCTCCCCTTTCTTCACCGTTCAGTAAAAGAGTACCAAGCCAGCTATACAGTGAATATGCCTGAGCCA
Source organism: Sagittarius serpentarius (assembly GCA_034782735.1). NCBI lineage: Eukaryota > Metazoa > Chordata > Aves > Accipitriformes > Sagittariidae > Sagittarius > Sagittarius serpentarius. Next base: position 5,841,744 of record JAVKLA010000008.1, read on the forward strand.
CTCTGAATACAGACGTGCACTTCTCGTCGGTGTAAATGACCTCCTTGCGTTACCCATGCTCTTGCTTACACAGCTATGTTAAACTCCACAGCTACCCACCATGGGAAATACTCAGCAAAGAATTAAGTAACAACATCTGTTACCCTCTATTGACAAAGCAAACTCATCACAGACTTATTGGCTTCATTTCAACGGACTCCCATCATCGATTATGCAAACTGCTGTCACAGACAGCCTCAGTGCTTAGAGGCTAGCCAAGCAGAATACACTGGCACGTCAGCAACAAGACGTTTTACAGAAAACATTCCAAATTAATTAAAACCCATAGAAATTATATCTATATTAATATCAGTATCATCTATCTATATCTGTATCTGTATCTCTATCTATATGAGAGTGTGCGCGTATGTGTGTGTGTAAAAATTTACATTGGGATCTGGCCATAAGCTGCAGTTGTCAATGAAAGAAAAATCATAGTAAATGCATAGTGCGTATTTGCCAGTGTATCTTCTGACTGCCGATATAAACACATAGATGTGTACGAACAGTTTAGATTACATTTCAAACACCACCAGCCCACTAGTCACGATGTTAGCTCCTCCTGAAAGGAAACTTCATACAACTTCCTCAGATTAAATTAATTAAATTAATTAATTAATTAAATTAAATTAATGGGTTATCAAAGTCGCCACTACAGGACAGTCGGTTTTTTGGACAGATGCTAAGCACCATGATGGTCAGGGCGAGGGCCCAAACAAGCACCAGTGTGAAGCGTAGGCTGCACGCTGCTGCTTACACTAGAATTAAAAAGCACTTGGGAATTCAGAAGGCTCTAGTCCCACTCGCATGAAACCCAGCCTCTTCATTAGCATTAGGCAAAGAAAACCTTTCATTAATAGAACAGCTAAAACGAGCTTCTAGTTATAACCTAAGAACATGTATTTCTTTCACATTATAAGGTATTTTAATATAAATACTCTAATCTTACATTAATCCTTCAATAGTATTGCTCTGGCTTAGAAATTAATTTCAGAGAAGCAGATTGCTATTAGCAGAGGTGATCCCAAACCAGGGCGTTTTGCCTCTTCTATCGCCATGGAACAGACGTCCCAGCTGGGGGAGATTTACTAAATATGTGAAGGATCACCGCACATCAAGAACAAAAACATCCAGTAGGGCCTCCTGGGGAAGAAGGATGAACGGCATCTTCTCTGTCGCTCCCGCTCTCGTGTGGAGCAGCTGGCACAAGGAGAGCTTACGCAGCACTCTCGGAGGCTCAGAGAGGAGAAAACCCAAGCTATTCCCTCTTCTTTCAGAGCATGAGGCAGGACCTTACGTGCAGAGAGTGATGAGCTTCATAAAAGATCAGCATACTCCTAGAAGCTGATGCAGAGCTGGAGGAATATTTGAGGTGGAGAAAAAGAGTCACTGGAGAATACTTTGGAAGACACTAACAGACAGAAGAAAGAAGAACTAAAACGACTGAAAAACCCAGGTGCATCATAAAACCGTCCACATTCTGGTTCTTCCTGGTAGCAGGGAAAATAAAAGCCCTGGTCAAGTTTATGACCCAAGTTGAGACAAGAAGTTAGCAGCTTTAATCCTGGAAGTGAGTGTGCTCCCAAGGAAAGGTCTGAAATACCCAGCAAAAGCCAGCCTGGCAGCATGCTTCTGCTAACGACAGAGGTTGTGGCAAGACAAAGGGTTAAGAAGGATCTGCATTACATGAACAAAAGCCTTATGATTCCCAGTTTTATCCTGAAGCCCAAGTTCTCAGAGGCAGTAACAGAGTTAACCACCGATCAGCAACCTCTCTTCAGGTTAAAGTATCATCAGTATGGGTAATGGTCAAGAAAAGAGTGTAAACAAATGAAACGAAAATAAGAATAATGCAATACATGAACCATTAGGGAATAAGAGCACGCAACAAGGATGGTGGGGAGAGGCAAAAAGCAAAGAAACATTGTTGGGCTGACCCAAACTGGTCAAGGTCATTCCAGTGTAATGCAGATGTATCAGCTCCCGGCTGGCATCATTATTGTGCAGAGTGTCACTGCATCTATGATGTGCTTAATTTACAGATAACCTGGCCAACGTAGTAAGAACTGACTGTATACTGCTTATTCAGAACAACAGTACTGTAACAAAAAAGGCTATGAAACAGCTCACGATCTATATGCGTGTCCATCTGGCTGCGGGAAGCATCATACAGCTTATCCATCAAGCCAGAGAGACACTCTATCTAGCCCACAAACTTTTGCAAAGATGATGTAGCAACAGCATGTAGGTTTCTTAAGCTTAGCATCTGTCACAGGATGCTAGACCACTGTGATGGGAATAGTTTTCTAGGATATCCTTTACAAAAGTTTGTGACCTTAATACTAGCAGCTGTCCTCTCAGGTTTTCATGGGTTTCTTTAAAAGTCTTTTACTGAAAGAACAGCAGTCACCATCAAGAAGTCAACGTTTATCCACTCTCACCAGGTACATCACCCATTCGGCATGTAGGAAAAACAACTGGCTGTTTTCTCAGAGGGTATGAGCACCCACCGCTTCTGCTGTTTTTAGCTGGGATGATGAGCACTATGCTTACTTAAAACAGTGGCTGTAATGTCCTATAGACACTTACTCCACATTAAAGCAGAACTTGCCATTGTTAAAGTAAAAAAACCCAACAACTTGCATTTTGAGGCACAAAATTATAAAGTTTTAGATATGTCTCACTATTCCTCTGAGATTTTGTCCCATGGCTGTGAATCCAACCAGAAAAAAAACTTGCCGCTGTTTCCAATTTCCAAGTTGGCCACGAGCTTCTGGTGGTCAACTACCCTTCTCGTTATCTCAGTGACATCTAATGCAGCTACATCTGTAGGACATGCCTGCTCAGAGAAGGGACTGGATACTACTTCCAGGGTACGACACCTAAATGCAGTGGTCTACACACAAGCTACATGTCTAAGCAGTCTCTGAAGCCAGGGGGGAGCTGCTCAGCACAGGCAGTGGTGTGTGTCTGGAGGGTGATGCAGTTGGCCAAGGGTAGGTGCCAGCTTTGGCACAAGCTGTGTCACTTCAGAGGCTCCCTGCGCATTGCACTGGCTCCCTTGACCACAGTGGGAGCTTCGATACCTGCTAACCTGGAGACGTCTACATTGTAGGCACCAATATATAGGTGTCTCCATCTGTAAGGTGAACCCCATGCCTGAAGTCAAAGAGTCCCTGCCTGAAAGGACGTACTCACAGAGTGCAAACTTCAGGCCAACCTCAAAAACTAACCAGTAAAATAACATTTTGGAATGAGTGAGAAATAACTACAGAGAACCTCCATTTCACGACTTTTTGTACCTACGATATATCTACCAGTCATGTCATGGTATCTTCTTTCTAAGCATGCTTTTAGAACTAGAGCATTCCCAAAGTAAACAGAAGTTTTAAGTAAGTTTTGTATTATGTCACACAGATCTTCAAACCAGCAGTTCAAAAACAGCCTACCATAACCTTCTTGTCCTTGCTGATACATCAGTATATCAGTCAGACGGGGGAGGGTTTGGAGTCAGACAGCTGGGATTGTATTTCTGGTTCTGGAAAGTGAAGGTGGTTGCTCAGGAAGTTATTCGTGGTGACACAGTATGTTACAGCCAAGAGAAACCTGGTGTTTGGACCGTGGGAAGCACTTAGGGAATGGGAAACCTCACAGTTTGTTGCATGTTAGCAGGCGTGCTCCCTGTCTCCAACTTCAGTTTCTTTTACATTAATCTGTTGCTTCAGGATTAATTACAAAAGTCCTGATTTTTCTGTTAGGAAATTGCGAGCCCTTTTTATATAAATATCCTCTGAAATATCAAATTAAATTCTGCATCCATGCTATCAGAAAAACCCCAGGAAAGCTTCACAGCACTACTTCATTTTTTTGCACGGCTGTTGATCAGAAGATTAGTGTCCCACACCTGATTAAAGAATGACAGATGAGAAAGAGTGTCTTTAGCGATCACTCACTCTCTGACATCAAACAACTTTTAACAGCAGCGATTTAAGGCAATCCCGAAGGGCAGAAGAAAGAGAGTGAACCTCTGGCAACACAAATGCTGCATGTACTACGTTAGGAATTTTTCCACCTAGACTCTAATTTTCCTTGAAGTGAAGCTAGGGCAAATTCAATAATAGTGTAGAGCTACGCAAGGATATGAGAAGAGTGAGATATTAGGTAAGCTATTTTAACATAGCACTGGTTTAAATTTGTATTATACAGAAAAAAGATGACTTTCAAAATCCAGTGCTACATCTGTACCATGAACAATGGTAAAAACCACATTTGTGGAGACGCGGAGACTCTTTTTTTTCTTAAATACTTTCAGAATGAAGACAGCTGGCCTAGGACTATGCAAACTGACAACTTTCTTTTAAAACACTGTAGGCTTTTGGAGTTTGGACCTGTGATTTTGTGCTTTCTTAAAGTAATGAATAACCATTAAAATAATAATCACGTTTTCTACATGTCACATTGTCACACGCCCTTCAAAATCACTAGTGAAAATGGATCTCAGGACCTACTGCTGCAAAAGGAAACTGGGAGCGCTGAGACTTTTTTCCTTGACCTAGGAGAATATAAATTTGTGAGGATGCAGACTTTAACGAAGTATTTCAAAGACATGTCTAAGAGGTTCAGTCGGGATCAAACAGCAGCCTTCCAGCACCTAAGAGGAGGTCAGTGAGAAGATGAAGCCAGGCTCGTCACTGATGTGCATGGTGGGATAATGAGAGACAACGGTCATAAACTGAAAAAGGGGAGGACACATGGAAAATAATTTTCACCATGAGAATAATTAAGCATTGGGAAAGCTTTGCCCGAAGAAGCTGTGCGCCCTCCATCCTTGGAGGTTTTGAAGACCCAACTGGACAGACCCCTGAGCAACCCCATCTGCGCCCAGTGGTGACCCTGCTCTAAGCAAGGAGTCGGACTCAAGACCGCCCCGAGGTCCCTTCCCGCCCCAGGGGTTCTGCGATTCTCCGTGATGGTGTACAGTCTTCTGTCACCAAATGTACAGTCCTGCCAGAAAACACATCAAACCAGAACCAACTCGCCAACTAGATCATACCTGTTCTCCCTTGTTTTTCCCTGGCTACCTCAGGCAGAAGAGTACAGGGAATGTGCTTTGCCTTTTACGAGACTGGGGGGGGGGTTGTATATGATTTTAACTTGGGCTATAACACTGTGAATCAGCACACCCTGAGTTATTGAGCAACTTCATGAATATTCATTTCAGTGATACTTTGTTCAATATAGAGTCCGCAGAAATTGGAGAGGACAGTGCAGCAACTACATGTCCCTAAAGAAATTAATCCTGTTCACAGGTATCAAGTCTGGATCTTGAACAGCTCCTAGACTAATGAAATGATGTAGCTACCCATGGTTTTAATCCCAGTATTTTAGAAAATGCACATGAATAGCATATGAATGCGTGAGCTTTCTGAGCTAATATATGTTTTTCCTGTGTGTTGCCTTTAGGATTTAGGCATAAACTTTCAAGCACAAAGTATAAAGTTAGGCATCTAAATCTATATTTGAACACATAGATAAACTCAGCCGCATTGCCAGTGAAGAAAATACACAGTAGTAGGAGCTAAGGTTGTTCAGTTACCCAGAAAACATGGTCTGATGATTTATTTAGCAAAACTAGGCTCCCAGAGCCATGAGAGTGCCCTTCCCTGCCGGTACAGATAACAGCACTCTATTATCCCCTTCATAAAACATCTTAGCCCCTTTTGAAGTATCCTTTTCATGCCACTGCTCCTGTCAGAAAGAGCTTGTGAAAGTTGCTTCTCATGGTTAGGAACATGAGTCTCATTCCCAGAATAAACCTGTTCTTGGTCTACTTACATCCAGCTCTTGGGTTAACACTGCAAATGCATCAAGAAGATTTATAAATGTAACATCAGAGAAGGAGAAATGGCATTTAAGTTGGAGATCAGAGAGCAATCACACTGGCTTTCATTTTACAAAGCTGAACTAGTTGTTATTGTCATTTCTGGTAAGACAAGCCAGAAGTAACCACGCTGCAGTGCCCCAAACCCCTTTGGTCACGCTTAGGTCACTTCAGATGCACCCCGAGTTTTCCAGCATCTCAGCTCTCCGTGCTAGCTTTTGATAGGAGGCTCACAAGAGTAAGACGTGCTGGAAGCTCCTGAGATCTGTTCTGGGTTTTGATCATCCAAGCAGTCCTTCCCGGCACTTGACCTTGCATGACTTCACATTTCACTATACATGGCTAGAATTGGGCAAATTTCTCATGAAGCCTCACAGGAGCCCTGTACAATAAATACTTCCTTATCTCCACTGGCAATGTAAGCTCTGATACATCCTCATGTTGCGTTCATTTTTTATAGGGCTGTGTAACTCTGGAAACTCATACTCGCTGTGTTAGTGGCTAATATATAGAGGTCTTGCTGCTCCCCCCTGTTTCAGCTGATAAGCACTCAGTTGATAGAGGAAATCTGTTTCTGCTGGCCTCAAATGCATGATCTTGCACTTTGTGCTACCAAACTTCATTCCACCTCCTCTACTGAAATCCTCAAGGTCATTAAGCAAATTCCATTAACATACTTCAGCTTTTTGTGCCAACATCGTTAATGAAAACATGAAATAGGATCAGAGCTAAGACCAGCCCTGAGGAAATTCATTAATAACTTTCCTTTAAACAAGAAAGTTCCTCTTTCAGCACATCCCATTTTGTTTCCAGCTTTTTCTCCACTGGAAAATTCTTATGCTCAGCCTCATGTTTTCTGCCTTGTGTAATAACTTTGCAGATGCTGCTCTATCAAATTCTTCACTGAAGGTAAATTCCCTTTCTCCTATCAAAGACAGATGCTGGGTTATTTACATGTCTCAGCCCAAAGACTGAGAACAGAGGTCCCAGCCTTGCCGCATGTGAGAACGGTTAAGACGAGGAAATGACAATTCATTTGAGAGTGAAGAGGTCTGGAATAGAAATGTACAGATTAGCTGATTTGATAGAAAAACAGATCTGCCACTTTGCATCAAGCCACCTTGATACAAATTGTAAATCATTTCTTGATGAGACACAAAGCTAACGAAGTTCCCTCCAGAGATTTTTGTTCTTTGCCTAAATTATATCAAGTTCAGTCATTCCAAGTGTTCCTTAAATTGCTGAAAGGAGTGAAGTAGCAAGAGTCTCACTGAAAGAAATATAAATATAAATATAAAATGCAATAATAAATCAAATAAGGAGAATTTGGTTGTCCTGTCAAGCACACACATAATAAAAACCTTGTGCCTTGTGAGAAATGGTGTGTGAGCACACATGGGAGGAAATACTATTCAAAACCAATAGATACACGTAGTGTCTTATAAGATTCTTTAAAGATACTCTATGGGAGACCATGCATAACTTTGTGCCAGAGAGAATAATAAATTCTTTGTGGCCAGGACTGGCAAAGGGGGAATGTACTGCTCACATCGCCCCCATTCTATCTCATCTCTATTGTGCACAGATCATTGCTGGGTCTCAAAAGAACTGTGAGAATCTGGGGCACGTGTGACATCTTTACTCAAAATGTTGTTTCTCCTACCTCTGCCTTTTCTATGCCACTGCACAGAAGGAAAAATGAAATAAGGATGTATTTGCACTACTGTACTACCTGCCTCTACCCCAGCTTGGGGAGGAACCTGAACCTGCCTTTCTCAGAGAGATGCTATGAGCACAGGAGAGAGAAGCTAAGGGGATGATCCGCAGCATCAGGTGGCAGCAGAAAACAAGGGCTGGCCAGAGAAAAGAAAGGTGATGACAGGCAAGGGACAAGAGAAGAGCAAACCTGGAGACAGTGCAGCACGGGGGACCCGCAGTTGGAGCTTGTTTTGCCAACTTAGCCTCCGAGGATTACGGAAACCAGGTTGGGAAGGGACCCTCCTCCTGATAAAGTCTGATGCCTATAATCACGGGTAACAGTTTAGCACAACCGGATTCACAAAATATCCCTTATGCACACAGGACAAGCCACAAAGCCTTCCTCACTAGCAGGTCGCAGTCTCTGACTAGGTGCCAGCAAGGTCAGAGCCAGTCCCTGTTTCAGGAGGAGCCTCCCTGTAGCAGGCCACTGCCTGGGCGACCGAGCGCTCCTCCAGCTCCGATGCAAAGGGATGGGGACGCGGAACTCCTGCCTATTCAATAACTTAAACAACATAAGGCCTCTTGTAACGGTTATAAAGAAAAAAAACCCCTACATACTTTCATGCAGAATTATGAGAGATCTGTTACTGCAGGAGTCCTGGCTGCCTGCAAGAATACAACTGATTGGTAAAACTCAGTTTCAAAGAGCCCCTGAAAAGACAAATAAAATGTAGCCAGACGGATAAATCTTCTGACATTTATATTTCTTCAGTCAGATTTTGTTAGGTCTGAAAGAGAGCAAAAGTATTTCTGTTAAATTCAACTACAATGTTTACTTTCATCCTCTTCCTCGCTTTTGAAGGACATGTTGCTATCCCATTTTATTCTCTGGCTAGGTAAGACAAGCAGCACAGGCATCACCAGTGTTCCTCTACAGCTGGCTTCACTGGAAACCAGTTTGTGCCGCAAGTGGCATGTATGTACCGAAGCTCCCTCCCTAACTGAGCTGCCTCCGATTTCCAACTAATAGCTCAGTTGCAGATGCTCTCTTCCAAATTTGGGATGCTCAGATGAAAGTTCTGTGGGATTTTTCACTACAATGCATTTTGAACCAGTACAGTAATTCTGCTCAATTAATAAAGTAATTAACAATAAAAAGGCCCCGTAACTGAAATCCCTTTGAAAGTACATCAATTTCTTCTCTCTAAGCTTTGCTTCAAGTCTTTATCAATTCTGACATCAAGCATAATGACCGTAAATTATAAATGATCATCACAAAATCCAGGCATCACCACCATTTTCTTGTCCTACATGCTGAGTTTCTGAAACAGCTAGGTTTGGTCATGACTTTTGAGATTTGCATCCCACAAGGCAAACAATACGACAATATGGATATTGAAGAATTTCAGGTGATTCTACTACTGAAAACATTGTAAGAGTAGTCCTTCCTATTCATTCATTGAAACGATTCACAAAAGCTAAGGAAATTGCTCAGCTGTAATATGAAAATGCTAACTTTGTTCTCCTAACACTCCTCTTCTTGTGTAGTAACTACATTTTTTCCCGTAAGACTTTAAGTAAGCAGACGAAGGGATATTTCAGTTGAATACTTCTAAGACAGATGACCGACTTCCCATTTCACACTGCACATTGTGTTTCCACTAAAATTCTTGATAGGATCTAATCAAACCCAGAAGTGTTTGCTATGTGAATCATACAATTCAAAAGCTACAACCAAAATTGCCATCTTCACCCTCCACTGACCCAACAGATTTCTTTCCACGTCTGTTTAGCTTATGTATGTCTGTCTGTATATATCTATATATCTACAAAATCTCCACAAGGGGGCCCTCTTATCTTCCCCAAATCTTAGCAAAAGCTTAACTTGCTTTCCAAAAATTTGTGTTATAAAGCTTTTGTCTACCTATACTGCGGTATCTTAGAAAAAAAGTTTTTACCAACTACAATTTAGTTTACGATAGAATTTTATACAACAAAAACTGTAATTTGAAAGGGAATCAGTTTTTACGTACAATTTCCATTATATACCCGGCATGCAGAGAACTTCCAATAAAGCTTTTCCAAGTTTACTACTTGCAATAACCAGCCCAAATGAGACCTTTTACACAGACGGAGACACGCACAGAGACACAGGGTCAGCTCACACCGCAATGGCGAGGCAGCCTCCAAGACGCAGACTGACTCTATGTTAGACTGTAATTTGCAGGGTAAGCCCAAAGTAAGCCACTATTAGTGATTTCAGCTTTGTGTGAATGCATCCCCTAGGCAAAAAAGTTAAGGTACAAATGGTATTAAAAGTTATTTGCACTATCCTCTCAACTCCCAGCAGATATGGAAAACAAATCTTGTTTGGGATACTTGTTCGCTTTAATATTCTGAATGTTTCATGGAGACAATGTTTTAAGTCCTCATCTTCTTAACTCAATCGTAGCTCTGTGAGGTTTTTCATTATTTACCATACCTTTGACATTGGGATACCTAACAGAAATCGGACCATCTCCTTCTTCTGACCTCAAATCTTAACGAATCAAGGCTCTGACACACCTGCCAGGCTGTGCACTGCACCATACCACTACTGGCTGTGGATGCTATGCTCTGAGAAAGAAGGTAGTAAGATGAAATAAAAAAGCCTAGGTTTCTAACCTCCAACATTTATAAGGGGTTCTTTACCTTTCAGGAAAAGTAGCAAGCGATTATGTGAATTCAGCCTTGCTGACAGAGCGTGAACCTGCCAGTCTGCTAAGTCATTCGAGTAAATCTCTGCATCTTGATCTGCAGCGCAAACTTTAAGCAACGTTTTCATGATCGCTCAGCAATACTGCCATATGATATGGTCATGTTTAACCCATGCTGATGACAGAGTTCAGGCTCCTGCAATACTTGTGCATTCAGGTAAAATAAAATACCCACGGTACTGATGGGACTCCATATGAATTACTGGCTGCGGCAAGTCATGGGGATGCCTTTGGCTCTACAGCCCTCCTCCGGAATGGACAAAGCCTAATCAATGAAACACATCTGTACAGTGGAGGAAAAGCACTTTCCAATCCCTTCAGGCCGTGAACTGACTACTTGAAGCATGACATTTGATTAGCCTTATTATCTCAACTCATTTATATATAAATGTTGTTAGGGGCCATGAAGCCATCCAGCCCTTACTAAAACCCAGCCACAGTCTCTGAGCTGATGTTCCCGCTCGTCTTCCTTTTTGTCTGTGAAAATAAGGAGGAATTTCTTTTTTTGAACTGCAGGTTATCATCTTTGCAATTTTATTATTGCAAAATAACCTTCTCCTCTTACATTCGTGCAGCAGACTGTTGCCGTACCCCCCTCACATACGCAAATAGGACAGGCTTTCTAGTCTTTCCCCACAGAGATATCTGACACTGAGACTCAACGTGATCTAGCATCCTTCTGAACTAAAGGCCAGGGGAACAGTGTGCAGGACTTAATTTTCAAATGTCTCTCTCACGGAAATTAATGAACATCTGTGCAGACACTGAATGTGAATTCAGGCAGCAGAAACAAAACCCATCTGAAATTGAGCTGAAGGTCTAGGAGTACCTAATGGTAAGGATCTTTGTCTTTGCAAGTTGAGGATTTCTTCCCTTCCCTTTGAAGGGCCAGAGCGCTTTTTCAGGTCACAAACTTATCTTGCTCTAAAGGAAACGGGATGATAACAGTGTTATGGAAGGTATTTCTGCATTCACAAGGAGCAAAGTTGCTGATTTGTATCCTAAGTAACACAAACATTTGAATATGAAACATGAAGATTCCTTTATAGACTCTATAAATTGCTTTCTTTTTCATACAGAATATTACTGTCAATACAATCCAGCAGTGATGCAAACAGGAAAACAAAATTCAGGTTAAAATGTCGTATCATGAACATTTGTCTACAGTTGTCATGATTTCCATGTTCGTATCTTTTATCTAATGGAGCAGATTACTTAGTCTGAGTCAATCTTATTTTTGATACGCATACTGAATATTACATTATTTTACATAAGTTAATACCTGTGAATTTAAAAAAGAAATCTCACCATAGTTTCCTGAGCAACTGAAGATATGCTACCTGCCTAGTAAAAATAGCCAAATAAAAAAAAGGATGCAAACTAATCTGGGTCTGCTTTTTTGCTTTGAAGATGTTTCTTTTCAACGGGCTTTTTCTAAGGCAAAATTTTTGTTTATAATTGTATCATTTTTCATATATGACAAAACTATACATCCCAACAGTCTCACCACGTGCTGTTTAGCATTTGTATCTCCGCTCTCCATCTTGAGATAGCAGCTGCTGTATGTTCAGCCTAAACTACGGCTCTGCCTAGATGAAAAGGAAGTTTGCCTGCACGTAGACCTTTATTCATGACACTTTAGTTTGCTCCATGGCCTTAATAAATACAGCAGCATTAAGCATACTCATGCAAACCACAGCTCTAAAAATAACTCACTTCAGACATTCAGGCGTTTTTCCACGTTTCCAGTAACACCACTCTTACTGCTAGGAACAATGATTAGCACAGGCAGGGATTTATCACCAAAAAATCACACTCAGAAAAGCAGCAGGGATCCTCGGTGCTGTAGCATGGGGCTAGCTGAGGGGTCACATTAGTATTCCCTGAGCATTAACGGAAAAAGCCCGAAAGCCCGGCAGTGTATCTGGGCCACTGCAGCGAGCGGGGTGAGCAGGCACGGGCAACCCTCCTCATTCATCGCACCGGCGTCCGACGGCGCGGCCCACAGGTGAGGGCTGGGGGCAGCAGCCACCAAGCCGCACAGCCTCCCCAAAGTCCTCCGGGAAACATGATGCTCAGAGGCCAGAAATCCACCTCCCCCAGTCCAGCACCCCTCCCCAGACGAAGGTCTTCCCTGGCAGACACCCCAGCCTGCCTTGTTGGAAGCAGAGGGGCTGGGAGGAAGGGCCGGTACAGCCTCCCCTCCTCCTTAACTCCTTACGGACAATCATAACTTTGCTCTAACTGAATTGCTTTTGCTTTTTGTCCCAGTATTCTTGACAGAAGGGGAAGAAATATTTATGACAACTGCTGTGCAAACAGTAACAAACCAGGCAATAAGGGAAGAATTACACAGGTTTCCTGAAAGAGTTTTTCACTCTTAAATGCAATTCTCTTATCTGATCCCAAGCCATGCCTGCGTTTATTGTAAAAAGGCCAGTAAACTGAATATAGAGAACAAACCAACAGCCTACAAACACACATAACCCGGAGACTGAACCTTGAATTAAAAAAAAACACCACATGAAAAATCCATGCTAAATGCCTTGGAGCAAAGGATATGGGGATAAAATTCTCAAATAGGTGAGCCCTGAGCACAAGCTCAACACTCAAACTGGGAAGAGAACATTGCGATTCATCAGAACTACAAAGACGGCAGTGTTTCTCACTTACTATGTGTACTTTTTTTGTCTTCTTTTCCTCCCAGCTTCTCTCTCATTCTTTGGCACCACTTCTCCACCCTCCCCCCTTTCTTTTCTTCTTTCCCCCCTCATTATTTTTGTCCTCGCACAGCAGTAACGTAACTTTATGCCTGGAGGAGCTGCAGAGGAAACCGAGCCTTTCCACGTGCAATGGACTGTTGAGCTGATACAGAAGAAAAGCCGACTTTTTCCTAGCTAGGGTTAAGCCCATTTGCTCCTGCACCGAGTTTCTCTGCACACGGAGCTGGCTGCAGAGAAAAACTGAGTGGGAGCAGGACGGTGTCACTCCGAAGCCTTGTCAGCCACAGAGCTGCGCCGGCCGCTTGCCGGGGTCGGAGCCGGGGCTGCGCAGCTGACTCACGAAGCCGGGGCGCGTGGCGGGGGCACATCCCACCCAGAGATGTGTTGGTTTAGGTATGGGGCTGCTTCCCCACAGGCCATTTTCACGGCCCTGCCCTCATTTGTGCCTCTCCCTCTACAGGCTACTGGGATAAGGATTTTTGTTTAACTGGGGTTTTTGAATTTTAGCTCGTTGAAACTGGATCTGCCCCATTTTTGCATCCCAGATACACAGAGTCTCCGAGGGCTCGGTTCAGATCCCTGTGCATTACATACATTACTGTCAGTTCAGGCTTTCTTAACAAATCTGAGAGCCAGAAATAATTTTTAAAACCTCGGTGTAACTTTCAATACTGGCCATCCTATAGCAGTTACAGTATTACAGTATTGCAGTTGGACTTCGTTCTTCTAAACCTAGCCTGAATTTGGCTTTGGCTTGCTAAAAAGGCTTTAGAAGAACCGTGTTCTGTAAAAACAGCTGAACAAAAGATGTCGTATTAAAAAGGAGTTCAAGATCTACTCAACTAGTTCAGGGAAGATAAACCCATCCAGAGCTATTAAATACAGGGACATCTCCACTAAGCAAGAAATTCTCAAGCCTTGCATTTTTCAACCAGGGGAGTATATTCAGGGGTATCATCATTACATGTTTGCCTTGTTCTTGTCCTCCTTGGACATCTCCACTGTTGGAGACAAAGTATAAGGCTAGATGGACCTTCGGTCTGGCTCAGCTCAGCCATCCCTGCGCTACTTCAGGCCATCGACATAGTCATACTTTTTTTCTTAACACTGATGAGAGAAGTATCTCACATGCTGATGAGTTAATTGAAAGCAAAAAAAAAAAAAAAGGACAAAAGATCTGTACAGTTTTAGTCATAAGCGTAAAGAAGGATTTGGATGTCATGCTTGCCATAGAAAATGTTCTCTCACCTTCCATAAGAAATCTGTTTTCTGTTTTCTTCAAAATGGATCTCACAATGTGGGTGTTACAAAAGGCAGCTCTTTCTCTACCACTTGTAAAAATGAACACTTTCCATTCATTTACAAAAAGACTATCAGAAAATATATTATTACCAGGGGTTGGTACGAGGCGACATCAAACAGCGTGTCAGCTCTGAAAGAGAAATTAACCATGGAAACAGACTGCACGCAGGAACCGACCGCCGAGGTTCAGCTCGCGGGAGAGGCGCATCCCATCGACGCCGCAACGCAGAAAGGGCAGCTGAGACCTTCAGGTAGGTTGAAAAATGGCTCAGCCCCTCCTGACAACTCTACCACCACCACTCAGTACCAGGTCTGCAGGTGGCTAGGTGGCCTGGCAATGCAAACACGACCCACGGCAAACACGGGCAACGCGAATTAGCTAGAGTACACGATATGGTGCCCACGCTGGTTTTACGTGTTCACGTGTGCCAGAAGCGAGAGGACGGATGAGATCAGATGGGGCACAGGGTGATGCAGAGCAAACCCACCTATTCTGGCACAAAGCCTTCTGACACAGAAACGGTTTACTGACTCCTCCTGAACAGCCTGAGTTGGCACAGTGGGTTTATGCCAGAGTAGTAATTTGTGTCATTTGTTCACTCTGCTTTTGAGCAAGTACTAGGAGATCTAAAGCCAGGTCGACTGTCAAACTATGGCCTTGGTACCTAACCTGCTACAACTGTGCAGGAGTTACTTTGCATTTACGAGCGTGCAACCACACCAGGATGATCTGCTTAGTTTTGCTGCCTTAAGTGCTTCTTCCGAGCCTGTGCTAACCTACCTAACCTCCGCAATTCTTTCCACGTAATAAACATCTCCTTGCTCCAGTGTACTAAAACTATATAGATGAGAAGAAAGTAAATGACACAACTGAAATATTAAATTCTTTAAATGTTGAATATCACACATAAAATTTAAAGCAGTACAACGTATTTTATAACAATACCGTATCAATTCCATGAGAAAATAAATGTATGAAAGCCTCTATTACATGGTGAAATATTGTCTTCAGAGTTAGAAAATGCCAGAAATAATATTATTTGCGCAGCTTTATTTTGCCGTTATGATACCCTATTTATTTGCAATAAAAAAATATTTTTTTTCCACAGGACCCCTGCTTTGTTCAGTGCACAGAACAGGCAGTGCTCAGCAAGTGAGATGCCTGTTCAATATTTCTTTTTATCGTTATCTGAAAGCATGTAGTGCAATGTTTTATTTACAGCATGTCGCACAGACCCTGCTCAGGGTACAGAACGTCACATCTCCTCATTGCTTTTACTATCACAGTCATCCTTGCAATACATCGTCCTTAATTTTTTTGGCCTAGTATTTCCTACAACTCCTACTATAGTCACATCCTCACACTTTTGCCCACTGAATCTTGATTTCTTTCGGGTTAAAAGGAAACAGCACCAAACCAAAGACTGGGGTCAAACTCCTTCCTCATAGAGGCAGGAGCCACACAGCTGCAACGGTCCCGGGGGCAATGGGAGAGGCAAGAGCTTGAGTCCCTCAGGCAGAGGAAGAAAAAGAAGAAACATCTCTCACTTTCTACACACCACCACCAGCTTTTGACAAAAGCAGCCGCGACTACTCTTTGGTGTGGCACTCCCTTACATCTGCGTATGCTACGGGTGCCGCGCGGCCCCTGAAGCAAGGCGTTCCCCGCTTGTGCTCCCTGAGAGGGACTCGTGGGGCCTCTCAGACCGCCCCCCAAAGCAGGCAGCTGTCCTGCACATCCACAGTAACTCAACTGGAGACTCCTAAGAAACCTTACTAATCACAACTAAGGCTTCCGGCCACAGTGCAATCAGGCAGGGTTTTGAGTACAAGACTCCCAGCCTTGGTACTCGCTCCTTATGGCTTGGGGTCTCAGACTACTTCATTAAATACAGACATCTTTGGAAAGCAGGTCTTTTCAATTCCAGCTGGAATCCTGGACTCGAGCAACAATATTTTAAAATATCAGCATCTTGAAAATTTAGTAATTTATCTACCTTACAGTCTCGCTGTGTGTACTGATTGCAAGTGTGCATGGCCCAGGGATGATGAAAAGGTTATTGGTATGAAAATACCATTACTACTACACGATCCATTCTCTCTCTCACTTTTGTTTGGAAATGGCTGTCTCTTATTTTTCATTGCATCTTTCAGGCAGTAAAAATCTTAATAAAGAAATGACTGACATTAATAAGGCAGTAATGTGTTTTCGGAGCCATCAGTGGCAGACGGTAGGATTAACTAGGACACAGGTAATGAACAATTAAAAGAAAGGCATTCACATGACATGGCTTATTTTTGTCCACGTATTTCTCGTCAAGAAATATATTGAGTGCAAGAACTGTCTCCAAAGAGATGATAGGGAAAAAAATGCCTAACAGAAAAGGAATATTTGATACATCCACAAATAATACAAATTTTTCCTGTTTTTTTTTAATCCAGAGGACATACGGATGCAATATATTGTCAGTCATTCAACAAGTCACATTAACATCCTTTAAAAAGAAGTATAGCTGGGCTACAGAGAAAACTTGATTTTAAAGTCAGCCTACCACTTTATACTCACTAATAAGCACAACTTCATGAGCAAAGTTACTTGAAGACAAACAGAACAGTGCTATGAGATGGCTATCACGTCGCCGTTACTACCTTGTACAAAGCTAAAGCCAGGCCTGTGTCCTTTCCCGTGAATAAAGACAGGCTTTAACTGCCTTCCTGAACCAGGACTTCAATCACTTGTGGACATTTAAAAATTTATTCATTACGCAGAGAGACAGTTGTGAGCACAGTAAATTAGCTGGATGACAGGTGGACTGTACATGCTCTGAATTAAAGTAATTACAGTTGTATTTTCTCTGACAGGGATTTATTCAGTCAAAGCACAAACAAATGATGTCGTGGTTTAACCCCAACTGGCAACTCAGCCCCACGCAGCCGCTCACCCACTTCCCCCACACCCAGTGGGATGGGGGAGAGAATCGGAAAAAAAAAGATAAAGCTCCTGGGTTGAGATAAGAACAGTTTAATAGAACAGAAAGGCAGAAACTAGCAATGACACTAATAACAACAATAAAGTGACAACAATAATAAAAGGATTGGAATACACAAAACAAGCGATGCACAATGCAATTGCTCACCTCTCGCCGACCGATGCCCGAGCAGCGCTCCTCCCCTGGCCAACTCCCCCAGTTTATATACTGGGCATGACGTCCCAGGGTATGGAATACCCCTCTGGCCAGTTTGGGTCAGCTGTCCCAGCTGTGTCCCCTCCAACATTTCCTGTGCCCCTCCAGCCTCCTTGCTGGCTGGGCAGGAGAAGCAGAAAGCTCCTTGGCTTAGTCCAAACACGACTGAGCAGCAACTGAAACCATCAGGGTGTTATCCACATTCTTCTCATCCTAACCCCAAAACACAGCGCTGTACCAGCTGCTAGGAAGACAATTAACTCTGTCCCAGCCGAAACCAAGCCAGATGTAAATGTAGGTAAGCAAATAATTATTGCAATATTGCTTCAGTTCTGGAGATGTTTGCATTCATTTCTGTTTGAAACCTGACTGCTTCAGACCTCAAGAGTCTGTGAGAAGAAGACACCACAGCTGACAGGAACAGAGAAACAAAGGCTACAGGAGACCCACCTTTGTCCAAACGCCTGCAACAGCCCAGGTTGAAGTGCAGGGGTGAAGGGCTGGGTAAACCCAGTGAGATACTGTGTCCCTGACTCACCAAGCAGCACCACTGTGCAAGGGTAAACCAGGAGAGGGGAAACCAGTGTGCTTCAAAGAAGATAGACTCCTTCAGTTTCATTTTTTCAGCTAAAATGGATGTCTTCTATCTTTAAAATATGGAAATATGCCCAAAGCACAATCATATGACTCTGTGGGATACAACATCAATGATTATGAACAAGATTGTATCTGATGTTTGATTTCTTCCCCATCCGCGGAAACATTCAAGGCCAGGCTGGACGGGGCTCTGAGCAACCTGATCGAGTTGAAGGTGTCCCTGCTCACCGCAGGGGGGTTGGACTAGATGGCCTTCGATGGTCCCTTCCAGCCCAGGCCATTCTCTGATTCTGTGATTCTTTTTCAATGACCGGAGATAACTTCTTTCAGACAATCAAAGCTTTGGAGACTCTTTGGAGCCAAAAATGCCATAAAATTTTTGCTTTCTTGCATTTCCTCTGGTCTTTGAAGTCTGTAAGACACTACCGAAATCCTGAATCTTTTTTTCCTTGAATGTTCAGTAAATTGAAATACTAATTTTTGTGAGATCTATTCTAAATAACCATTGCCTTGATCTATAGACTCTGTTGGCCAAATTTCCTCTCGCTCTTCCTGGCTATGACCTTAGAATTGCCATGCATTGTGTTTTGCCGTGAAGCGCTGAAATAACTGGTCTCTAAATGTTTTTTAGCTTAAATGTCCTCACTGTGGAAGCCCTGGGAGTGCACTTTGCTAGTGCACTATGGTGTAGCACAGATCTTGATGGTTTGAGAACAGCTGTGTCTGACCTTCCTTACCCTTTTGACATTTTATTTTAATTTAATTATGTGCATAAAAACCTTCCTCTGGAGAATCTGGGACTGGGAATGGGAACATTTATCTAAGAAGAAAACATGTAACTGTTACAGGCATTCAAACACAGATTTTTCTTCTGAGCTATCTCTTAAATGTTAGCCTCTCCCATTTCTAACCTATCTTTTAGGATGAAAATGGTTCGTGTAAACACAAACATCCAAAATATCTTCAGTTTAACACACCTTAACATACTGCCTTTTGACTTCTGCTGATACCTACCTCCTCTCACAGGGCGGCTATGGTAAGACCTATTTCACCTGCTGTCAGCCCCTGTTAAGTATCTGGTCTCAATTAAGCATTCCAGTTCCCTCTGCAGTCAACAGAGAAAGGTGGGTACCTCCAGAGATGGTTTGTCCCCTCCTAAGACAGCCAGCTGTGACACGTAGAATGAACCCGTCTCTGACGGTGTGCTCCAGTTGCGCTCTACACAGTTATATTCACTTTTGCTTGCAACCCCCTGCCACAGCCACCATCACCGTCACCCCACTCTTGGTATCGTTAGGTTAGATCAAATGCAACTCAATGACTGACAGTCATCTTATCGAGTACTTAACTGCTTGCACTTGGTAGATGCTCCTTTCTTTTCAGGAACTGGTGAGCAACATGGCAATCAGTCACAGTCTTTGATGACCAGCTGGCAAAGACATTTTCTCCAGATGATGTGCATTACATTACTGGAAAAATTACCTGGTTGCATAATTTCTTTTACAAAATGCTGACTTTTAAAAAAGTTTGGCGCTACTTGTCCTGTTCCACTTTGTGATGAGTTCTCCAGCTTTGTAAGTGCGGCTCCTCAGTGATCCGCTGAGTCATTGTTTTATTGCCATATCATTCAAAACAAATGATGGTCCAATTCATTTTTTCAAAATTCTTTTGTGTCGGAGCTTTTGCCAGTACTTGTTCGTTGCTGACACTTGGCCGAGGACATTACGATGCCAGTTGGCGTGTGCATCTGCTTCGGATAAGAACCGGTAACGCTGAGGGATTTCATTGAGAAATGCAGTGTTGGGTGGCCGGAGCCAAAAGCCTGGTAAGTAATAGCAATTTTGCCCATAAATTGTAAGCTCAGACACCAGGAGTTTTAGAAACAGGGGATGGAAATTAGGCTTTTAAGCACGTATCTCGATCCCAGTAGAAGGTGTCTGACTTCTTGCGCGGCATGAACTTGCAGGGATTTCAATCACCAGAGTGCAGGTATTAGAGGAGTGCAATCAATGTATATGAACTGCTGTAAAATCTAGTATTGTCCCACAAATCCATGAAAAAAATGCTAACATTTCTCAGCTGTTGACATGGTCTTACAGACTGGTAATTAAATGATGGGGAATAAAATAGAAATTAACGTCAAGTCTGTAAATACTGCGAGGAATTTATAATGGGTGCTACTTTGATCAATGTTATTGGATGCAATGTTATCTACTGTAATACATGATGATTAAATGCTTTAAGAGAAAAGATACCAAGTGCACTAATTAATTGTGACAATGACACTAAGTTGGAAGATGCATGAAGACAATATAAAGATACTTAGAGAATTTAGTAAAAAAAAAATAAATAGAAAATTGTATGGAAACACATGAAGAAAAATATAATCTGAAACAAGTATTTTATGGGATGGAAACATTTTAGGACTCAGAAATATGGAATAATATGGGATGTGCTTTTTACATATACACTTCGGGAGAAAAAGGGAAATTTGTCACTTCACACTCAGAAGTATCCCATCGTATGGTATGACTTTGATGACTTAAGTGTGTTAATGTTTGAATTAATGACAACATTGTGGGATAAGAAAAAAATACTAACAAGCTGGAGGAAATGGCAGCAAAGTGTTGACAGGACAGGAGCAAATCTATAAAGCTGGGCTATGTTAACTCTTGCTTCTTGAGCCCTGAAGACAGTGGAAGTCAACTGCAGCAGTTTGCTCAGGACCATGTCCAGTTGGGTTTTGAGTATCTCCAAGGAGGGAGACCCCACAGCCTCCCTGGGCAACCCGTGCCGGTGCTCGGTCACCCTCACAGTGACCTGAAAGTGTTCCCTGATGTTCAGAGGGAACCTCCCGTGTTTCAGCTTGTGCCATTGCCTCTTGTTCTGTCACTGGGCACCACTGAGCAGAGCCCGGCTCCGTCCTCTTTGCAGCCTTCGTTCAGGTATTGTACATGTTGGCAAGATTCCCCCTGAGTCTTCTCGCTCCAGGCCAAACAGTCTCAGCTCTCTCAGCTTCTCCTTATATGCCCACTGCTCCAGACCTTTAATCATCTTAGTGACCCTTCACTGAACTTGCTCCAGTATGCCCGTGTCTTATACTGGGGAGCCCAGAACTGGACACACCACTCCAGGTGTGATCTCGCCAGATGTGGTCCCACCAGCGCTGAGCAGGGGGGAAGAATCACCCCCCTTAATGTCAACGGTTGTGGGATGGGGTCCCTTAAGGATGATGCAATTTAAAACTTCATAATTTAAAGCATACAAACAAAGCAGGGGAAAAAAAATCAGTTAGGGAAAAGTAAATGGCTAAACAGTAAGGAAAGACATGACAATAATTTAAAAAACCTGTAAATTAAACAGAAGAAAAGATACCTAGGTGGTGGAGGCACTATTTTATCCGAGAACCGATGGCAACTGCACTAACTTGAGACACTTGGAGATGTATTAACCATAGCCAGACCTAAGCACTGGGAACAAACACTGGCAGTAGCAGAGGGAAAAACAATGTTAGAAAATGCAATATGTCTCTTCCATTTTTAACTTCTAGGAACATGTGTTGCTTCGTTTCTGAATGCTAGCAGATGTCAGCGCCCTGCAGACTGGTTTCTCAGTGGAGGAGAAATCAGAGTGGATATACTCTAAAGGCAAATTGAGTAATTTACATTTAGACACTCATCCTGGAGCAGAGATTGTCATAAATAACACACAGGCAATCCCTTCTTTCAAGACACTCAGCCAAACCCCAGTGCCCTGTTCCCAGGGAGCAACTTCAATCAAAGATATCGGCCGAAAGCAAACTCTCTGGCCTCTCACACAGCGATGCCCTCATCAGAAAGGTGTATTAAAATGTCAGCAGGGAAGAGATGCCAATCTCTGCGTTCCCTAGCGCACAATGACATTTTGAAAGCAGTGCCACCTGGTGACACCTGCCAAACAACACTCCACTGCTCAGCAGAGCGTACACTGCCTCAGAAATACCTCAAAGGAGGATACGGAATTGAATGAAACGAAAAGAAAAAAAAAGTGGATTTTTTTTCCTGTATTTCCTTTTATTATTCCTTGTCAAGTTTTCACATGGAAAAATCTTTTCTTTTTTTTTTTTTTTTCCCTTTTTTTCTGAATAGTGGTGAAAGCAGGCGATGGGTTTAATCACTGGCATCAGTTCCTGCCTGCTGGCACCGTAATTTATCTCAGCAGAGTGCAGCCCTCCCCTCTGATACGCTGCCGTGCTACCACGAGTTACGAATCCTCTCGCTAACAGCGAGGCTGACCCATAAGCAACAGTACCAAGCTTGGTACAAAGCGGGTTTTGAAGCACAGTTAAGCCGATGCAGGAGTGATTACACAGCCTTTAAACGCTGCAAACACCCAAACACAGTCTGGACCAGCATCTCCTCCTCACATGGCCAACACAAGGGTTTTGTGATGCTGGCCACCGCGAGAGCGAGCCTTCTGCATCAGGAACGGACCCGAGACCAATCTGTATGTTGGGGTTTGTTTAGAGGAGGTGGGTCAGCTCTCTTCTGGCTCAGATGCTACTCTTGTCAGAAGAAATCCCACCGTCATTCTCTGGTATTCATCCCTCTCTCTAAAGGAGCTCTCTTTTTTTTCAGATTCAGTTCCACATCAAACTATAAACTGTAAGTATAAGGGAGCCAAGAACCTGCAGGCTGAGAGGCAAGCCAAAGCAATACTTTCTCCATAAGCCTCTCAAATATGGCAGGGCTGTTACACAAAGCAAAAAGCTATTGCTTTAAACTGTCATATCCTTCAGCTGCTGTAAAAGTAGTCTTTTATCTGTCCTCTGGATCTATTTTTACCTGCCTGTTCCCGAGCATCAACATTCAGCCAGCAGAGAGAAATCTGTTGCTGCTGAAGGTCTGTGCAACTGAAATTCCCCTTAGGTCCTACGTATGCCATCCTCTCTGTCCACGGAACGACTGACATTAATTACTTCAATCACAGCATGGACACTACCTCTAGTGAAAGGGAAAGGGATTAAAACAAGAGCAAATGGAGGAAATTTTCTGTGGAAGGATGCAACACCTCCAGACTCAAGAGCAGCTTCTGCTGGGGCACTATACGCTGCTAAAATCAATCCTCATGCTAGACCTATCTGGATATTTGTATGCATCCAGCCATCACAGTGTTTCAAGCCCAAGGAATGGATATGTCATCCCATCCAAGTAGGAATATATTATCAACCTTGCCTTTAGAGAGAGAGATATTAAGTAATCTCGGAGTCACACAAAGGACCCACAGGAAAGAAAAACTGCATCCAGCTTCCCTACGTCTCTGGTCACTCCTGATCTATCAACGCGTTGTTCCAAAACCAAACCATCAACTACTTACGGACAAAAAAGCCGCTTTTACTTCATAATATCCTGACTAAAGAAAAGATGGTAGATGAACGAATGCTGAATATTCATGTCCAGCATATTTTCCTTGCACAGTTCATAGACTGGCATGAAGTCAAAAAGGCAGGTGCCACCCCACCTCTTTGTGTTCGTACCTACCACATCTGAAACATTTATACGTCAAGTCTGAAACACAGAAGAAAATGTAACTCGCCTAACTTATCTCTCCCTGCCCTTTAAAGACAAAGCTGTAGAAAAGAAGCTCGCTAAATGCTTCAGGTCGGTTGGTTATTGTTCTCCATCTTCTAATTTGCAAATCAAAAGACTTGATCATAAAAAGATTAAGAGCAGCCTCTGAAAAACAGAGCAGCCAGTACACATGCAAATAAGGAAAACATCAGAAAAGAAAAATCACTTGTCAAACTTCCCTTAGACTTCTGGGTGGGTTTCTTGAGAAACAAATGTTCATTGCATTGGATCTGGGAGGTGGTTTTGATGTATGCAACCGTCGAGCTTCTGAAGATGAGAGCAAGCCAAGAGAAGCCAGAGTAGCACCACGAGAAGTGCCAAGCTCTTCAGCCATTTTCTTGTTTCTCTTTAAAATGGGGATTTTTCTTCCTGTTTAAAGAGCTATTAAAACCAAAGAGAGAGCTAGTGTCAAGCCATGCTCTGGATCTAAATATTTTAAAAGGCAAGCAGTAACACTGAAAATATCTGGATGCATATATTCCACCATGAGTCATTATATTTTAATGTATCGGTGTCTGGCAAATCACTGAGGGCATCACTACCTACCCTGTGAGATAATTAAGTTTAAAAGTCATAACAAATGTAAAATAACACATAATGAAACAATCCAAAAGCTATGCATTCACATTTTCCTTGGAATATTTTCTGATTACCCTCTTGCAAATTGTCAGCTACCCAGTGATAGTAAAATTGTTTGAATAATTTTAAGAGAAAAATCAAACACATTAACTTTTAATAATATTTTATGAGACTCATAATTCTTTGGGATGTAATAACCTCATCCTACTGCGATTAGTCACTTGGATCCATCATGTTGGTCCCCTGGCACTCAAGACAATCTAAATTTTGAGTAATACTGGAAAAGGTAATAGAGATCCAAAATTAATACAGTCCTTTGTACTTGTAATGTTATTCCTAATGGAAGCTTTTTTAAAAAAGAATTTAAAGCTGAACAAGGGAGCAAATCGTGAAGAGCCAGAAGATGACAAAATTTGCAGGAGACAACACTGTGATGGGACCCTGGTACAAGGATTTAATTATTATCTTGAATAATCACTGTTCTAATGATAGTTGTCTGAAACGACTCCAGACACCGAAACTCCCTACTGTCAAGGCCAGCAGCAAGAGGCAGGAAGACAGTAAATCCCATTTCAACTTGATGGAGCGCAGGGAAATCTCAAGTGAACGTTAGCAGCCCGCAGCTCACCAAGCCCACCATCCCGGGCTGGGGGAGGTACTCCGTATCTCACAGAAGACCACCGTATTTCTCCTGCGTTCTTGTCATCGGCACTGTTCGCAGCCACGTTTATCAGTTTAATACCTTGGCTAATTTCACCCCAGAATAATGTTTGTTTACATAAATCTATTCTCCATGGTAAAACAGCTAATGCTTGAGCGTTTCAAATGTTACCCTATTAATGGAAGACAGGACGGCGAGAGCAGACGTCCTATAGAAAATTACCACACTCTCCAATTGCCTGTGTTAGTCCTGCCTGTCGGTAAGTGGTGATTAACACCCCGCTGGCTGCAGCTGTACTTCTCAATATAGCTTCTCTGAGTAGGAGGATGCACAGAGAGTACCTCATTACTATGTCTTTAAAGCTGTAAAGCAAGGAATAATGCAAAATAAATCCTTTAAACTAAAGGTCATAGACCAGAATATGTTGGCATGAACACCTGCTCACACTTTTTTTCTGATAAAATCACAAAGATAAGTGATTTATCTGCTTTTATTCCATTCCCTTTCATTGCAGGTATGCAGAGGCCACACAACTGGATGTTAATAATTCTCAGCCATAGCAGTATGTTTTTATATAATGCCAGAAGAAAAGCTTAGGAGCTTAGCTAACAGGCTGCTTTGCTGGCTGAGACAGCGGAGCTGGCGTTAGCTATTTCCACTCCTTGCCCCAAGCTTTTTATTCACTGCAGACTAGGGGAGAAAAGACCAGTCATCCTATTCCCTCCACGCTTCCAACGCTGAAAAGTTTGTTCCAATTCAAGCCCTTTTTTGTGTGCACGTTCAATTCGTAAACTGACAGGTAAAACCTGGCTGTATTGCTAAGCTATAAAACCCAATAACCACAGACTTATCTGAGAGAAAATTATTCCCTGACAATGCAAAGAAGCGCACGTGGTCATCACCTCAATAGATTTTGGTCTCCTTGTGGATAATGCTTCTGACCAGGGAGGAGGTTGGTGGCTACCCTCAATCTTTATCTCTTGGTGTCTCTCACAGAAGCTCAGAGGCCATGCAGAGGCCGTGCAGTGACACAGACGAGGGCAGATGACACCGCTGCACGTAAAACCTAGCAGCGCTCTGGTGTGGTCCCACCAACTCCCCTTCTCGCTGGAGATAAACCCTTTGCCTTTGCCTTTTGCCAGACACAGGGCTCCCCTGCACCCCTGGGCACTGCTGGGTGCTGCAGGAGTCCAGCCCCGGCGTTGCGGGGGAAGCGGGGGCATTGCCAGGCTGAGAGCAGGCACCCGCTCCTTTTCCAAAGGACCCAGTGCCCCTTGGAGAATCTCGTCCCACATATGAGCAGTGAACGTATCTAAAACTGCACCCATAAATGAGCGAGGGCACAGTCTTCTTGCCCTACTGCCTGCTGTGGGCACGCTGGAACAGATGCAGCTTCCGCCACTCCATCTGCCACAGAGGTGACAGTCAATCTTGGGCAGACACCGACGAAGAAAAAGAAAAATAAAAAGAAGAAAGAAAATCTGACTGTTGCTGGTGAAAGAAGTACAGGCTGATTCAGAAGTACTTGGACGTGAAAGGTTTTTACTCAACTGAGTCACTGCAAAGCACAGCAAAGCGATCACATCTCCCGCTGCCGCAGGAACTGAGCACAGCACCCCTTCAGATCACAAACGCCTCGTAAGACAGGCATGCAGACCGAGTTGTCCCCAGAAGACACCACCTCTCACTGCGCAGAATTATCCTCCCAGGCGCAGGGTTCACCCACGTCCAGTCTGGCCGAGCAGCCTGCCGAGAACTCTGCCAGGAGGAGAATCGGGAAAACATCCACCTCGCATTCCGGTTACTGAAAGAAACAGTACGACGGAGGCTGAGCAACAGCTCTGAGAGCTCTGCAGAGCTGCGAGATGATGTCTTAAGTCCTGGTTGGAATACTGCAATGTTTAGGAGTTGAGAGCAGATTTCCTGCAGTTCCCTGCTTGTCTTGCCGCTCAACCAAAAAGATGCCAATGACACTAGTCCTGACAGGCTCTGTGATCAACCAACATCTCTTTCTACCCTAAAACACTTTGTAGTATTATTTGCAGTACAAATTACCATGTTTCTATAAAATTCACAAACCACTGCTGAAGTATAACCTGTGCCTTCTGTTTGTTTCTGAACTGGCTTGTTCAGAAAGCAGGCACAGGGGGTCGTGCTGGGACTAGGGATTATCCTTTGCCAGCTCTCGGGCTGAAGAATTTCACCAAGATGAAAGACCACCTTTCCACAGAGAAGTAAAACACATCCTGCTGGACCTCTGAAAGACTGCTTTCTGCCATCTCCCAAAGTGCCGTTGGTGCTGCATGAAGAACAGCCAGCAAAAGCCACATTTAAGTAAGATCGAGGTATGGGCTGAAAGAAAATAGGCAGTGCTCTCAGGAATTGAAAACTCCGCGGAGTTTTGAAGCCACGTGGAGGACACCACTCCTTAATTCAGTAGGTTTACTGCCAGATCCTGGGACCCTCAAAGAGCCGCAGAAGCCAAGGGCACCAAGTGTCACTGGAGACCAGCAGGCAACTCTCTGCTGCCCACCCAGCCTCCCACCTCGGCCCTCCCTGCCTGTGCTGCCTCTAGGCCAGGCCAGTGCAGGTCTTCTGTAGGTAAGGAGCTCTGCTGTCCTCCTGCGCGAAACCGAGCAGCCTGGAGAAGACACACGATGAAAAAGTTCAAGGATACGATGGAACCACCACTTAAGCATGTATTCCGCCCCAGCAAGCCATTCGGTGTGCAATCTGATTCAGCTTTCTGAACTGACATTTAGTATTTGCATTTCCCTTTAATGCACACAGGATTACGCCTGGATACCTGACAAGTCACCTTGCACTCCGTAATCACAACTGCCTGTTAGGATAATTAAACTGTCACCTAACAGGGGGAAGCTTATGAGTGCAGGGGACAAACCTGACGTAAGAGCCAAACCCGGACTACTGAACATTTTATTTATCTACTTACTTATTTTGTCAGAGATAAGAATAGTCACGAAACACGTGCCAAAGTGCAAAAATTTAGTGCAGCTTTTCCTTGACGTGTCATTTACAGATAGAAGCACAGAAAAATTCTTAATTACAAGAACTCATCAGATCTAGAGAATTATAAGAAATAGAATTTTTTTGCTTTTAAAAACTTGGGAGAAACTTAAGAGAGGCTGGTTATGTCACAAGGCTTTAGATTAGATTGATAATGCAAATATGTCAAACTTGCCCACGTGGAGAGATGCAATACAACTAAGATTAATAAATGTGTCACCAGGAAAAGCTTATGTACCAGTCTGCAGATCTGCAGCTTGAATTGTTGAGGCAGTCTTGGGAAAAAAATCCTTCTAGAACAAAAACATGACATAAGTTCAGAAGAGAGTCCTCACTGCAGCAGTCCTTATTTACACTCAGGAAGTATTTGGGGGGGAGACGGGCCACCCCCTGTTTCCCAGCATTGTTTTAAATCTGGAGATACCAAGTGGGCCTCTGGGCTATTCCCAGGCAACTGAGTTTACCTTCACCAAAACCCTCTGTCCCCTGGAATGCAGAAAACTGAAATAAAATCTGAAATACGTATACTTTTGTATGCATTTTGGCTGAAATGGTGAATAGAGAAAGCCCTCAGGCAGCAGCCAACTCATTCCTTCCAAAAATGCTGCACAGCAAGATGGCGGAACAGGCTGGGAAGTCACCCCGCACTACCATCAATGGCCAAGGCCATTAGAGGGTCCCGAAGAGAACTTATCACCATCCAAGACAACTGGATGAACATCAGAGAAACCAGTCACTGATCAAGGCGATCCCCTTCAAAGCCCCCCGGACGTATCACTGTATCATGGGCCTGTCTTGCCATTGCCACGACAGAAACGGGCTCACCCCTAAGCCAAGGTCTGCGCCGGAGAGGGATGCCAGTCCTTCCTGCGCCGAGCTGAAGCTGTGATGGCCAAAAGCACTGAAGACAGCCATGTTCCTTCCCCCGCCGTGTCCTTGCTGAAGCAGTGTCAGACCAGGCTGGCAAGCATCAGGACAGACAACCAAAAAGAGAAGGATGCTGCCATCCCTATCTCTTAGACGTCTTTTTTAAGGCTGGTTGGAAGTACATGCCAAGGGCTTCCATCAGTGAAACTCAGGTCCCTCCTTCCATGGCTATACTCACTAGGTTCAACAGCCAGAAAAAAACTTTTTTTAAAAAACAGCAGAGACTGTGATGCTGTCACCGAATTCGAGCCTCAACCACTCACCGTCAGGGTAATCCTGTAGGGTAACCACAGCCGGCGAGGAACCAGCACTGAGGAGGTGCCGCTCCAACCTGAGCCACGCTGCCACAGACTGCGTGGAGATCCCGTTACACATCCTTAATATATATTAAGTATAACTGTAACGTCTTCGATCCCGTGAAGAACGATTACGCCTTATTGCATTAAAGGCATGGTTTGCCACGAGCCACCAAAAATCATTAAGGAGATTACTCCTCGCGTGAAGATGAGATGAAACACTTAAATCACACCTGAACCATGGCATAATTGCTGCTTTTCTCAACAATGAGAAAAATGTTTAACACATTTTTTAAAATTTTTAATTCAATTAACCAAGTGAATTTAATGGTTTAAAAAATTAAAGATTAGGGTTTTTTTTCTTAAGATGTATGATCACATTTTTAAATTAAAAAAGGGAAAGTCGTACAATTTTGTGAGCGCTTCCATAATTTCACTTAGATCCCAAAATAATTAATGACAATGCAGTGAGTTACCTTGGAGTATTAATATAGACTGTCCAAAACAGTTTAACACTTTTAAAGTCTTCTTGATACTTTCATAGTCATTAACTGTAACTCAACAGTACACTCCTGGGAGCTCCATACCTAATTACCTTTCACAGGTAAGAAAAGTTTCATTTAGTTATTCATACTAAATGCATTCTCTCGTGAAAGAGTATGTTTCAAAGCTACATTAATGCAAAATACGTACAAATAAATGCATCTGCGTAATTCGTGGTGGCTTGTTAATGTATTAGAATAAAGACTACAAAAATTATGAAAAAAGTCTGACATTTTTCTTAAAAAGAGGTACCTCCAGAATACATGCATAGTTAATATTCTCCATACGCACAGCACTCAACCAGAAGATTTTCAGAAACAACCTCATTCTATGTCATGGCAAGAAACAATACAAAACATATTGGTTATCGAACCGCTGGCATGAATTTTTACTGTGTATAAAGAAGCATTAAACTGCAGCGTGCGAGTTACCCAGCTGCCTTAACAAGAAGAAGTGCGTATGATCACATTATTTTAATTGTGCAGTATGGATTCTTCATGAAGCCATTCTGCACAATGTTTATTTATTTGTGCCATATGAAACACAAAATTTCCCCTGATAAAAGGAAAGCACTATTCAGAAATAATTACGGTTCACCAAGTTTAAAACAGTCTTTAATCAGATTTTATTTAAACATACTAAAATTTAAAATAGATGCTTCTAATCTGTTTGACAAATTTTGTGTAGTATCTAGTACTGGATGCCGTTCTTGCTCGAGATTGCCTTCAGGAACAGACCTGCTACCTTCTCACCGTAAGAGAAGCAGCCAGCATGATATAGGGGATCAGGCCCAATCAATCCAGGCAATCGATACAGCTGTAATCCTACGTTTGTTTTGCCTGTGTGAGAATAAATATACACAGAAAGCATAACTTCCAAGCAATTAATTGTATAGAAGGGGCAAGCCGCTTTCCTACTACTTTCTAACTAAATTTCAGAAGCTTGACTCCATCACCGCAGCAGACT
This sequence comes from Sagittarius serpentarius, assembly GCA_034782735.1. Classification (NCBI taxonomy): domain Eukaryota; kingdom Metazoa; phylum Chordata; class Aves; order Accipitriformes; family Sagittariidae; genus Sagittarius; species Sagittarius serpentarius. The sequence continues at coordinate 5,872,536 of JAVKLA010000008.1, forward strand.
AAGCAGTCCCACCAGAGATGTAAGAAAACAAAGAGAAGCTGTGTGCAAGGGAAGTTCAGCAGCACCCTGCTGCCGGGCCGGTGCAGCAGGCAGGCTTTTGGTGAAGGGCCTGAAGGGAGAGGGAAGCACTCAGCAGCAGCTCGGTGCTCTGTAATTTATCACCGCAGAGCCAGAGGCTACGACGTATGGTGCCCTCAGGGAAGCACCTGGAGGCAGCCTGGTAGGGCTCTATGAAGATCAGTGATACACCAAAGAATACCATTAAAAGACACATTAATTTTCCCCTAATCGATAACGGCCTTAAAATGATCTCCGTGACACACTATTCTTACAAGCGTTGCAGCTGGGCTTCTTCAGCTCACTTGTCATCCTCTGGCTCAAGTCTTATTACTGGCAGCTACTTCGCACGCTCGCCTTCATGGAGGAATTTGGCTTCTCCTGAAACTTAATAGAACGAGGAAATACAAGTGGCACCAAGTTCAATGAAGACACTGCAGCGCATTCAGTCTCTTCAATAGCCTCTGATACAAACGGTGCACATGGCAAATGACGTTTTGTGGTTTTTACCAGACCAAAATGGTCTACTCTTACACACCGTTCTTAGATTTTAGCAAGCCATTGCCAAGGGGATTCAGAATTAAAGAAAAGCATCCTCAGACCTGAATAAAAAAGCCATTAAAGAGAAAGAAGCAACAGACTAAAAATGCACAGCTTGATTTATCTTTTTGTGCAGGTGAAGTGTTATGTGAATGTGTGCTCCCTCCACTGACAAGGATTCTTGCCCTCCTGGGATGAGCTTTATCCTCTGCGTGGAAAACTGAGGGTCAGCCCCTGATGCAGGGACATACTGAAGCAGCATCTTGAGGGTGCCAGAGTCCCATACATTTCTTGATCAGCCTGGTTAGTGTCCAGCCTCCCGCATGAACGGGGAACTGCCACCGGCCTGTGCCCTTGCAGCTCAGCTGCCCTCAGGGTTCCTGCTAGTGAGCACCCTACAGCCTCCTGGACCGCAAAGTGAAAGGTGTCTCTGCGGTCAGGGGAGCACGGAGAATGGCAATACTTGCTGTCAGACCTTCCCCACTTTTTGGGAAGGTAGAGAGGCAATTCCTTCTTCCATACACAGGCGTCACTGAGGCAGAGAGGATGCCTGTGGGTCCTCAACCCTCCTACCAGGAAACGATCTTTCTAGGCAATGCATTATTCACTCCCTGATAAAACAAATACTATGGTTTTGCTTTGGCTGAGAAAAAACAGATGCTTGGCAGGGGCAAGGGGGCTAACATCTGAGTTAACGCATCCTAGATAAATCCCTTTTATTTTTCTTGATCCTTCTACATTGGCTTGACCAAGCTGCCAAGTCAAGATATATTGAGCACTAATGTCAGAGTGACATTGCTCATCTGCCTTATAACGTGCTTGGTCAGCGTTGTTAGGCAGAGTTTACCATCGCAGTCTTGAGGGGCAGTAACTAGGAAGCCATTTAGGAAAGGCCTCCCACAGTCCACGTCCACCGGTAACTCTAAGAAACCTCCTGCACCTAAGACACACAATTCTCCCTAAGTTCACCACATCTGATTTACTGCTCTTCAGTGCTGCGTTGAACATGGATAGAAAGTCCTCTGCTTTACTACCTAGCTGGAGTTTAAGTTCTGCTTCAGCAAAAACATCACTCTAGCTAAATGAATGAGATTTCATTAGGATCTTGATAGATACTCATTTGGTAGGGGTCACAATCATGATACTACATAACTATTTCCCCTGCACCTAAAACATAGTTCTACCCAAGCTACAAAGTTCAGATCTGAACCCACTGTGCTGGGAAATCCAAAACCCATGCATATATTTGAATTCAAAACCGTGCTTGTGAAAAGTATTGTTATGGACCAAGCAGAGAGGCTACACCCTGACAGCACCCCGAATCAGTAGCTTTGCAACTGAGCCTTTGCCCAAGATGATTCACCCTTCTGACGCTGAAACTTGCAACTGCGAAAAGGTTTATATATACCTAGAGAAAAAATTACAGCTAGTGATGCAGAAATAATTCCCATGCCAAAAATATTTCAGAAATTAGGAGAAAATGCAACTCAATTTTTATTATAATTAGGTTTCCTGCGGTTAGTTAAATGTTTTCTCATTTACACTTTCATTCTACCAGTGTAATCAGTCACCTGGTTCTTTATGAACTCTGCACCATGGTGTACATGCAAAACTGGCTGGACATAGTCTCAGGACCAGCTTCTGCAAATGTGATGCCCCAGGCAGGAAACAGGCATGGGGCACATACGTATTAAGAAAAATAATAATAATAGTAATTAAAGAACAAAGCTGAGCTCCACTTTGTTGCTTAAAACTAATGTAGTTATTATACCGAGCAACAGGACTTTTAATTTCTAATTACTGTATTTATTTTCCTAAACAGATTTCGAAGTTGTTGCAAAAACCTGGATAATTGTTTCACATGAGCAATTAAATATTAAGACTAAATAAACAATATTCATTGGATAATTATGTTGAACTACGTCATTATTTAGGAAAACAAAAATGAATCAATAGTTTACATTTTCTAGCCTTTGGGGAAACAAACCATTTTTGCAGCTTCTTATTAAAAGTGGAAGGATTTTTTAGATCTTGTAAAATTCACACTTGAGCTAGTTCAGAGAGCTGCTTGCAAACCAGATCCATCTTTGCAACAAACATAAAAGCTCCAAAGAACTTTTTCACTGCTTAAAACAAACTACTTTGAGTATAAGAGTCTTCAGTGAGATTTTATTTTCCTTTAAAGAGAAAGGAAAGGTTGGCAGGGAAGCTGAAACAGGGTATAACAAAAAAAATAAACTTCTCTAAATCCACTCTGTTCCATTGGTTCCAAAACCATTTGGTTCCATTCCATTCCAGCTTCTCTGCTTTGCAGGGTGAGTCAATAAAACATGTTCACACCTTTAAAGGAACATAGAAATGGAGCAGTTCCAGCAAGTACCCCATTTACTACCAGTAGGTAAATTAAGATGGGTCTTTGCGATTAGGTGCTTTGCATAGGCTCTCACTGAAGCTCACCAGCAGTTCATTAGCGCTGCTCTAATTCCAAGACCACTATCTGCATTCCCACTTAAACACTGCGTTTCACCTGTACTGAAAAGAAAGTGCGATATATAGTTTGGGGTTTGTTGTGGATTTTTTTTGCTGGAAGTTGCACAGAGTGGGTACGATAGCGTCTACACCCTATTGCTGCTACGGTTAACATTTTGCAGTGCAGTTTTAAGTACTTTCTCCTGTGCTGTTCTTAACTTCAAGCATCTGAACAGCATTTTAACCTGAAGTGTTTCCTAGATCAAGACATTGATCTTTCATTGTGTTTTATCACTTTGAGACTGGAAACAAATGAAACCTTTTTTCTAACCTTTAACTGTTAGCTGGCATGAGAGTAGCATCATAAAATCATGCCAACTATTTCCTAGATAATTGTTTGTATTTGTGCATCCACATGTATTCATTTCAATACATTACCAGTATTACCCAGCTGTTCTCTTTACCAAGTACAGGGAATACAAGCAATACTCTACATGTTGATGTTGTCACATCTAATTGCCCCAAACAAACCTGACAATCTCCTAGGGAAATGCACTGCAGGTATCACTACAGATGCTCACTGAGGGATGTCTAGCGAGCAGTCAAAACAGAGCTTGGAATGGCAGAAAACACCGGTGTTCCCGCCTACGTTTTAAACACCACGGACTTTATCAAAATTACCGATTGCAAAATTTTCAGCTTATAGATATTCCTCCCTCTTGGCTGCATGTGGAGTTGTGGCTCCATATGAGCACAGCTGAGCAACTGGCCTGGAATTTGCAATTATTTTTCATGAGGAAAAAAATTACCAGCAATGCAGTATCTTACAGAAAGGGAAAATTTTACCTGGGAGGCGTACATGACAAAGCCACTCATCCCCTAGAAATCCCGACGTGTTTTACAACTAACAGTTTTGTAAAAAGGAGGCAAATTCAGAGTCAGAAACCTGTGAGCACAAACGGTCCCAGACAATTTATAATTCTGTACCATAAATAGCTGGTCCATAATTCATTGATGGAGAGTTAATGAGAATATTTGTAACTAATACCCATAAGAAAGATAAGGGGTGGTATAATGTGGTTTATACTTTCCTACAATACTTTTCAAGGACAGCAGGGAAAGCTTCCTGACAGCAAAAAGCAACAAGAAATATTGCACTGACCTACTGATTTCCTACATTCCCATCAAGGTAATCCATGTGTAGAGACATTAAAGAACAATTTGTCCCAACTGACAGTTTCCAAATAACTAGATGCCTTTTAATTGCTGGCATCATTAACCTTAATAGTATAATTATGTAGCTCCAAATAATAATAATAGTAATATAATTTCCCCTCACTTCCAAATTGTTCAGCAAAACTAGGGAAAAAAAAAAAGATCCATAGAATAAATTCTAAGAAGGAAGAGAAAGGGGGAAAAAGTTCTGAGCAGATAAAACCAGGAACTTTATCAGTTTTATCTGCCACAGCTCACAACCTTTAAGGAGTAAGTATCTGCACGTAAACTTCTTTAGACAAGTAATAAATATTAATAATTGCCAACTGCCTATAGGTTTCAAGCGACCTTTTCAAACAACATGTCAGCTCTCCCCATTCCGAGGACACACTGTGGAACATTGTATAAAACCAGCGTTGTCTTGAATGATTCATTCCTGTGCACACCCAGGCTTCAGCAACACTACCTGCAAGAGTAACCTCTACTGAAGACATGCTGACATACTCTTTTATTGGTAAGTTTAACCACGCATACAAAAAAAAGGAGGTATGTTCCCTCTCCCTAAAGGGCCGTAAAGGTCTTTCCTACCTAGTCTGGAGTTCCTGAGACACACAAGGTTGGGTCCGGGTCACCACAAGTTGCCTCTGCACTCAAGAGAGAGGGAAAGACATCTCTAAAAGGTAATTCAAATTCAATGATCTGAATGACCCTCTGGGGGTGGTAGGTGGCTTAGTCTGTACCTGGTTGGTGATGAGATGCATTTGGATTAGAAACATCTGTCATGTTTTAAACAGAATAGCATCTGTGAAGGGAAAGGAAAATTCATTTTGTCAGACAAATTTGACTCAATTATTGTCATCGGTATAAATAACCAAAGCATTCTATTGTTTTTGCCATAGTCATCTTCATGGAAAGGGAAGAACCCAATAGATCATTTTGTTCTGCATTAGGGAGTGTAATGTAGCAAATGTCTGATTCAGCACATAAACATCTGGGTAAAGAGCACCGGCTTTCAAGGGGAGGCAGTTGCTCGGTGTTTAAATACATGCATAAGTGCTGTATTAAATATAAACCCCATGCTATGCAGTTTTCTACGTCAGTGAAAAACAGAGAACTAAACGATATAACCTGAATATTTATCTTTGGGAGAAAACCTCATTAGAAAGCAAGGACTGAGGAAGAATAGCCTCCTGGATAATGTATGAGGCTGGTCCTTGGCTCTGTTCCTATTTTGGCTGTTGTTGCACTCTTCCAGTTGTCCTTTACCAGTCTCTTCATCATCCCTTAACACTTTCCTCACACACAAAACAGAGAAAGCAATTCTCAGCTCCTTTAGATAGTGCTTTGAGACCCACTGATAAAAAGCTAATCACTACAATGAGGTCTTCTACAGTAATTATAATTGACCTGAAAGACAAAAAGGTATACAAAGAGGATAGTTCTTGAGCTTGAACTGTAAAGTATGCTTCACAAAAATAATTATTTAATGAAAGTGTCATTTCTTAAACGTTAAAAATTCAACAAAGTGGGAAGATTACAAAATTTCTGATTCTCATACCTTCAATACTGCATTAGGTACACTGATTTTTCAGTGAGGAGCCGCATCCAACAGCAGTGAACAATTTCTTTTTAATCTATATTCTCTGATGAGCAGTACTATACTGTTTCCTGCAAATATATTTCCAGGGAAGAGTCCAAGTGTATTTTGCTTGAAGCCCTCATCGATTCCTATAATATCCTTATACTGCTGGTTTTGAGTTTGGTCTGACCCGTGCTGAGGCTTCTGTGTCTACCCCGTTCTGCGGCACTACAGCAGGCAACAGCTACTCTCCACAAACCTTTCTTCCCTAAGTAGAGCACAAGGTGATCAGTAAAAACTAGACAGGCACTGGTGTACCTCCAGACACGCTATTTTAATTCCTGGGACAAAGGCGCTAAGTGGTCTGAGGACAGGTGTATGCACTATCTCAATTATTTTGAAATTTAGCACTTTTGCTGAATATTGCATTTTCCTCCCCACTCTAGGCTCAGAGTTGATGCTTACATAGGAATATCGTATTATGGGACAGATCTATCAAAAATCGAGAGCACTTGATTCTTTGCCATGGTATATGCACGTATATACTTTGACTTTAAAAAAACAGAACAAAACCAAAATTTGAGTAACAGATGTTTCCATAAAGGCTCAGCTCTAGCAAAGCTATCTCCAGTGCACCATGAATATTCTTGTTAAAATGGACATTTAAACACTGTGGCTCTCTAGAGCTGCCTTGTCGAGATCTATGTAGCAGAAGTATTACGCATGGAACTCCCAGCAGAAAAGCTGAAAGCTTGAGACATCCCATAGACAACCAGTAGCAATCATGTCATCAATCATCTCCAAATTTTATCCAATCCACTCTCATAAACTGTTATTTAATATGGCTTTGTCTGGAGAGAGCTCCTAGGAGAGCTCCTGCTTCCAAACAGGGAAAGAAAAAAAAAGATCTGTTGTTAATCTTTCATGCTAAGAAAACAAGATTGAACTAATAAAATACAATTAGCAAATCTGTTCAGTGTAGTGAAATCCAGCCAAGGCTGCCGCTTTAAAACTTTCTGCATTTTTGTTAATGCCAATTTTTGTCTTTCTCTTGCATTTTTGTAAATTCCAAATTATTCTCTTTTTAGTTGCATGGTTTAGGTATTCTGTTAGGATAACTGGACATGGGCACTGGGGTATAAATTTTCTTCTGTGAAAAACTCTGGAAAGGTGGGGCAAATTACGTTTTTGCTTTGCCACTAAAAACCTCTTTTGTCTTAATCTTCTCTATAGACACCCTCAGGGCTACGAGAAGAAAAACAGCAAAAAGAAACACACAGGTTGTCTCTTATAAAACACTGGTATCAGCAGAGCACAGACTTCTTGTACATGGAGGTGATATTTTCAGCCATTAATACCTCGACCAAGTATTATTGCTTTTTGTCACCTATAAAACTTATGTCTTATTTTTAGGCTGCAGACTAGCCGTTGCATATTGGAAGATAGCTGTATAAACTGTATTTGCTACATGCTGCATAGCGAAAGAGTTGACATTTCTTGGGAACGAGTCACCACACTCATGGAGCTCTGTGTTACATTTGATACTCAGAGATGTTGTTCGTTAGGTTGTGACAGCTGTTGCCAAGTTTTGCTTCAGAATGCACTGTAAGAGTGAAAGCATACCAAGATCAAAGGTAAGCTTTATAAAAAATGACTGCTGTAGAAGAGTTAGAAGAGAAAAAGTTTGGCTACTAATAATCACCTGAGACTCCAGGACGAGATAACTGAATTTCACCTTAAACAAGCTCATCTCCCCTGAGATGAAGAAGAACTAGAAAACTGACTTTTGTGGACCTCTGAATGAAAAAAGATTCTTAATTCTGTAAGCGATCACACAAAAGGAACTCTGCAGGGATAACTGTGATCAAAAATATCTGCTCTGTGTAAATGAAGCTGATACTGTATGTTAAAAACATATTTCTGACAGTTACAATTAGCAATGAGCAATTCTGCTGTTGATGTGCTTTAAGAAGCTAGTAAGACTAAGACTTTAAAAGGGAGGTTACAAACAGGAGTAAACATAGAGGAAAACACTTGTACACTTCCAGGAGCTCTTGTTTAATTTGATAAAAGCTCAAGAACAGTTTTTCTCTGGACCACAGCAACAGATGATTTGATTGGGGCAAAGGTAATCCTGAGAGTCATGTCTCCTGCCTTTGGGTCTTCTGTTTGCTCATTAAAGCTAGGAAGGGTTATTCCACATAACTTCAGACAGGCCTAAATAATTGTGCCTTTCTGTAAAGCTCTTACCAGGAAACAAATGCAATTCATGAGGCTCAGTCACATGTAGTAGTTTAATCAGTGTGTTACTGACTGATAGTTTTCTTGACTTTCACCATTATAACTAGATTTTTCCAACTTCTTTTCTCCTTTGGCACATGACTGTTACCAGTTTATAGACACATACATATTTAAACACTTGTGAAGAAGTATAGTTTACATTTTGATGCTTAATGGATCAAAGCATTCTGCAAGCACAAGGTAGGTGTGTTGTAGGCTTCCTTACTCAAGCCAACCAGACGGTCACGTTATCCAGCTGGCTGAATTGCTCCTATGTGACACAGAAAGAGAAGACTGATAAAAATGTAATACAGAAAATGATGATGAATGAGGAGTTAAAGAAAAAAAAGGATTACTGCTTCAAATTGCGTCCAAGAGAAGGCATTACACCCATTTGCCTGCAATCACTCACAGTATTAGACTGTACAGCTGTAATGTGGCCTGCTAGTCTCATTCTCTACTGGCATCCCTGTGTTGACTGGAACGTCATCAGGGAAGGTACGTCACTCCCCATCCAAGCTAGTAGGCCACTAAATAGCGAACAGCTCATAATCCCAAAAGGAAGGCCCTCATTTCTGAAAGAAGCATCTCTATTCCTATGGAGATACTGGAACACGATTTCCCAAAAGACATATTAACCAAGTATGTTCAGCTTACTGTATTCAGCTAAAAGCTTATTATATTCAGCTCACAGGTTCCTTCTCCCTCTTTCAACAAAATATGCCTACTTCCCCTAAGGTGTTTCAAAATCAACAAGCTCTTTGCAACAAACAACAACGTCCCTTCAAACTAAGTCCCATCAAAAGACCAGTCAACTCTCAAAATCACTCAAGGTCAATCAAATGCGGTTAGCACTGAGGAATCTCAGTGGTCTTCAACGATGCTATGAGAGGTTTCTTTCTTCTAAGAAGCAGCAGGTCACTAACATGATAAATTCTAGAGCTGAACAAGAATGAATTGCACTGGAAATTGCGGCTCAAGTATCAGTCAGGCTCCTTAGGAAAAACTTAGTATGTTTAACACCATGCATGAAATGCTGTCTGTCCAAAATACAAAGGATTCCTATAAAAACATCTGCCAATCCTTGGAGCTTGGATCATACAGAGAAATAACATAATTTAATATTATATATGACATAATATAATTAAGCGGACCTCCTCTTTTAAAATTCAGTTTACACATTCACTCCAATCTTCTGCTCCTGGTCCCAGTTTTTCTGCTAGGAAATACATCTAAGCCAAAAGGGAAGAATTCACTTTTATGCGTCACTGTGATCCGGTTTGGTTTAAAAGCTTCTGATCTGTAAAAAGCATGGTAACAAAACACACAATGTGGTTCCTGTTTACTTAATGCACTGTTTCCCCAGGAATTCTGGTACTGTCGTAAAGATAATTCCTTGCTTTTATTGCTTTGGAGATATTTCCCTTTTTCAGTAACTCTAACAGAACTAAATTGTTTACATAAATTTTGCCATCTTTCTACTAACATTACCAATCAAGCTCATATGATAGTAAGCAGTGTCAACATTTTTATGAACGTTGTTCCTCTAATAACTCAGTGCAGGCAGCACTTTAGTCTTTTGAAATAGGCCAAAAATTAGACTGTTCAGGGAAGAAATAGCTGGCATTTCTGTGTATCAGACATAAAAACTCCTTCTCTTTTTTATGGCCACTGTCAGCCTTATGGATGGAGCAGACAGCCAGCCACCTCCTGTGCAACTCTCCCCACTGCAGGGGGTCCACAGGTTCCCCTTGTCACCAAGCTGCAGCGGCAGGGATGGGGCTGGCTTGGGACGCACAGAGGCGAGACTGTGGGTTTTGGAGCATTTGGGCCAAATCCCTTTCTGAGATCGACTGTTCTTTGTTGAAGCTGGCTCAGGAAAGGACACATCTCCATCTGGCCCCCTGTTAGATGTGAAGCTTAACCAGGAAGCCTCTATGGCTCCTAGATGACCTTGTCCACTGCCCTTCTGGAGGTAACCTTGTCTTAGGCGGTCCAAGGCCTGGCCACAAGTGCCAACCTACACCTGAATTCTCCAACAGCACCTTGAACTTTGATCCTTCCGACTGCTCAGTGAGGAAGGAATAAGCCCTCCCCTGGGGTCGAGCACATCAAATGGATGAAGTCCAGCTATGCAAGGAAATGCCCGTTTCAAGAGTGCCCTACCAGGACGCTGGCACCATTGAGTTGTGGCTTGGCAGCAGCACCTAGAGGGGTGCCTCACTCCCACCACCACCAAGCAGCAAAGGAAGGCTGAACAGCAGCAGCACGTGAATGAGAGAGCTTATCACCATTGAGGAGCTGTATCAAAAATACAGGGAGGAAATCTAGGTACACGCAACAGAAATTTAGTAAGTAGCATCACCACAATGCCACTTTCTTGTTTCATTTGGAGAGCAAAGAAGACAGGAAGAAATAAGAACAACCCACTCTATCTTTTTCAGTCTGTCCAGAGGTCACACTGCTGCTACATTTTCTTGCCCTAACTTCTAGACAAAGTATTGTGTCATGTCCGAGATGTCCGAGAGTTCCTGTTTACTTGGATGAAAATCCGAAAAAATAAATTCTTACTGTATGGCACTGGCAATTTTTTATTGACCTTTTTCTAGGGAGGAAAGTAATTTTTAGTGTTTCTCCAAGATACTTATATAGCTTTCCACCTTCCTGTCGTAGGCAAAAATCCTTAACTCTTGTATCAGTGTGCTCAAACCTAGGCACACTTAAGGTTACTCCTATGGCTATATACAGTGTCTTATTTAAGCAGTCTGCTTCTTAGCAGTAGATATGCTCCTTACAATGGGTCTAATTTCCTAAGACTTTACTTACTCCTTAACGACATTTTTAGTAGCAGTTCAGACACTTGTTCTCATTGATTGAGTAACCACAGATTCGTGCTTCTACCTGTGACTTCCTCAGTTCCAAATTCCTTCAGGAATTAAGATCCTACTGTGGATGCGGCAGAGGGGGACTGGAGACAAAGGATGTTGCTCCAAAAGAGTTTAATGGCCCCAAAGAGGGCACAAGGAGAAATGGCTTCTCCTCCAGCTCACAGGTTGAAATACTACCACCAAAGTGGTGTGAACACAGAGCCTGAAATTCTCATTTAGTTCCCAACATGAAGTCTCCTTGTCCTTGACTTGAGAAAAGCAAGATGAATTTAACCGATGGAGAATTTCAGGACAGTGCTTGATGCATACTGGCTTTATAATTAAAAATATACAACTGAAGAAAAGATGGTCATAAAAGGTTGCCTAGGGCTGTATCTAATACATGATGTTGTTTCAGTTTCCTCCTTACATTATATTTTTATCATCAACCCAGGGAGTTCATTAAATCTGTGAAGCTGTTGGAAGTTATCTGACAGCAGACTGTATTACTAGAGAGAACTACCGATCCAGGCTACTCGATCCCATTACAACACACTTCCATGAAGTTTGCGAGAGGCAGCAATCTATTGCTTCTGCACTAACTACAGTTATTTCTCATGGATGGAATAATGAAATGTTTTCTGATGTATAATCATGACAGATTTTATCTGGAATGAGTAAAACAAGTAAAAGTCAGTCATAAAATATAGCATGGCTGGAATCAAAGGCAGCAAACCCCTCTGCTCTTCCATCAGACTGACAAATAACTAACGCATTGTGCAGCTCCTTGTGTATGACATTAATTCTCAATCAGTTGTTTTCCTACCGTGAGATTAAAATGGAATTATTTATCTGGAATATCGAAAGGGCACTGCATCATGAACTCTAAGCTTCTTGTTTTGATGCAGTATCTTCCCCAATAAAGACTAAACAATGTCAAATGGACTCCCTCATCACTGAAGATGCAATACATGAAACCTTCACCAGGGCAGGGAACCACCACTTGAATCTTAAAAAATATTATTAAACAGGGCTTATGTCACACATAATTCTTATAACTGGAATTCACGAGGAGGAACTCGACTTAAGCAAATTTGTAACATGAAGGACTCAGAGGAACTCTTTCAGCAGGTTTTACATAATGAAATACCAAATTATATGTACCAGTTTATGTTACTATATTGACAGCTGGCAGAATTATATCCCACTAAAGCAGTGCCTTACTTTCATATGATAATTTCAGTACTCACAATTTAATCAAATTGCAATATTTAGGGCTGAGATTTTCAAAAACTAGTACATGCACAAAGTTTTTTTTTCTTTCTCCTGAAGAGTCAGTGCTAGAGAAAAAAAAAACAACTCTATTCTCCCTGCTATCCAGTTCATGTGTAAGAATTCAGAATTCACTTTGTAGAAAAGCCTGAACATGATCACTCTTTAGAGCAACAAAACACAGCTTAGCTGCTACCCTAATGTCAGGAGCACAGGCACGTTGAGGGGTTATCCAAATTTGGCCATGTTATACCACTTCTGTAAACCAGTTCATACACGCCGATACATACCTTGGGGAAGGAAGGGTAGTGGGGGAAAAAGAAGATAAAGGAAAGACTGGGACCATGCTTCCACCCAGAATTTAAAACTTAGGGACCTCTCAGCAATGCTCTGCTGGCAGGAGAGAGACCCAGGTAAGTGAGAAGCTCACAGTTCTTCAGCCTGGCCGCTGGTCTGTTCCCTAGCAAAGAGTTAACCTGCTGCCTCATGAATGGAAAAGGTCTGGTGTCTGCTGTGAATGCGAAGGAGTCTTCTGTACACGATTTGTGTGAGACAGTCTGCATCAGGTGCTGTATTTTGGCACCTTGTCCTACCTTCTCCCTGCCCCCTACCCAGCACACTTCTTAATATTTAAATTAAAAATGCTAAGATGCCACAGTACAGCTGGTGAGTGAAGAAGTCTGTATGCAACAGCTCATCCACCTCATAACACAGATTTGGTCCTTGCGCACTATCTCACTATCATCACAAAATAAGCTCGTGTCAGTGTGAATACACATAAGAGGCACCTGTCAGTCTAACATATGGATTATAAGTCATACACATGAAAGAACCAAATTAAACCAGCATGAAACAGCCTTATCTCTGGCATTTCTTGACTTCCACATGCTTAATTTGACACTGTAACACTCTTCTGAAAGCCTTTCTTCTCCCCCGTGTGCATGCATGTCTACCTCTTATACTATTACAAAGTACATTGTACTTTCATTGCATCCTGTAAATGTCTGTTCAGCATTGCAGTACTGCTTAGAAAGAAGCACGATAATGTAATTTAATTTGGAAAAGGATTCCCTATAGATGCACTGTATGAAAGGAATCCAAATGAAGCAGAAGATGCCCCACATGAGCTTGTGGCATCAACAAGGATGAAGGAACAGAAGTTGTGCCTCTGGGCTAAGGCTTGAGCTCCAGTCGCATCCATTTCTCGTGGTTAGAATACGCAAAACCTTTCCCCTGTTCTTTGCTGGGGGAGCCCGCACTACAGACCTTCCAAGCAGAGCTGCTCCACCCAGCTACTACACTTTATGAAATGCATAGGGATAATAACCTGAGACCTTTCCACCTCTACCGCATTTTTCCAGCAGATTCATCACTGAGGAAAAACAGGCAGACAAACATGGTACAATCACATAACCTGGAAATAACTTTGATAAACTGCTGGTGAGAGCTGAACAGAACAGAACCAGCAATCAATAACCCATATGCTACAATTTGACAAGCAAAAGACAAGCAAATTTGACATGAAAGACAGCTGGCTGCAGAGAGTTCACACATATGTTGTACAGCATGGTCAGTTCTATAATTAGACAAGTATAGAAACCTCCCTTATAAAGGTATCAGATGTTACCAAATCATTTCACAAATGGCTTCTTGATACTTCTGCACAGGGTGGTTTCAGAGTTTAGATCACTGTATCAGAGCTTTACTTCTGAAAACTTGACCTCAAACTCAGTGGCTGCTCCCCACTGGGTTTAAGAATTAGCTGAAGATGAAGCACAAATAATTCTAGCAGGTCTCCTCCTGGCAATAAAGCAAAAGCACATAACACAGTAGATCTTTTTTTACCATTAAAAGTGCCCATTCCTTCTGTAATCTCTGGACTGCCACATTAAATTTTTAGTTTCTTCTTTGGAATGTAGTTTCTTTGTTTATTAGAGACCATATAAAAGATAGGAAAATAAAGAGGGACTCTCCTCTTTCCTTCTCCAACTATTAATGATAAGGTGTCGCTTTTCTCTCAAAAATAGCAAATAAGTTGGATTGAGCGAAGATGTGACACAGACAATGCAGCAAAGATGCGAAATGTAACCCTGGGTTGGATATATGGAACAACAGTTAGGAAAAAGATAACTTTACCTCTAAATATCATATTGATGGCAGCAATACCAGAACATCATGTAGCATTCTGCCATTTTCCTTTTACAAGAATAAAATAAAACTGCAGAACCTACGTAACACTTAAGCAAGAGCTGGGAAAAGGTGTTAGAGTGAGGGACTTAAGAAGTTAAAACTGTTTAGCTTTTCAAAATAAGACCAAGAAGAGATTTGATTACAGCAAAGCTGTACCTTTTCAGGGAGAATATGCCAATATTAAAGGCCTATTTAATCTAACAGGGAATGACATAACAAGAACCAATGGCCAGAAGCTGAAGCTAGATAAATCTAAATGAGAATTAATGCCTCTGCTTCTAGCAGGGAGGGTGATTAACCTTTGAAACAAACTACTAAAGGAAGTGCTAGATACTCTGTTTATTGAAATTTTGGATGAAGACTGTATGACTTTCTGGAAAATATCCTTTAGTCAAACAGGTCAGTGGACTCCACATGTGAAGTTTTTCTGTGACTTCCTCAAGACTGGAATCTCCTTCACTTCTTGAATGACAGCACTACAGACTTACACACTAACACCTTCACTTTTATAAAACCCCAGCTCCCTCCAAAGTAACTGTCCTGGTTTTGGCTGGGACAGAGTTAATTGTCTTCCTAGTAGCTGGTACAGCGCTGTGTTTTGGGGTTAGGATGAGAAGAATGTTGA
>JAVKLA010000008.1:5887729-5912931 GCA_034782735.1 Sagittarius serpentarius
ACTGTTGTTATTAGTGTCATTGCTAGTTTCCTCCTTTCTGTTCTATTAAACTGTTCTTATCTCAACCCAGGAGCTTTGCTTTATTTTCCGATTGTCTCCCCCATCCCACTGGGTGGGGGGGAAGTGAGTGAGCGGCTGCATGGGGCTGAGTTGCCAGTTGGGGTTAAGTAAGAAAAAGCTTCAGTGTGTTTTATAAAGAGATTAAAGAACCCAAGACTAAATTGCTCCTCTTCTCTCTCCACATTAAAAGTGAGCCAGGATATAGCTCCCATTTAGCATTTTCACTTGGAGGGCACGTTACTGAACTCTCAATAAAAAGAGCATGTGTTGTTGGTGGATCCCATACTGCTCTTTGATCCTAGCCCCATTCAGCCACACACCTTACTAAAGGATAATTAAGCTCTCATTACAACAACTGGAAAGCTACTCACTAGTGTCAGTCACGCAAATTGCCCAGTTGCTTAAACTCCCATTCATGCCTCTAAACATGCACTCTCCCCCACGTGGAAGGAGCTGCGGGTGGTTTGGGAATAATGACAATGCTCGCCAGAGTGATGGCAGCTATCGCACCGATGCACTGCCTCACTTCTCCAACCTGCCACAAGAGCCAGAAGGACAGAGCAGCACTTAAGTTACACATTTGTAAAAGTGTTTCATTTAATAAGGTACAGAGGGTTTCACCCTTGAATTACTACTGTATCATATGACATGAAATTGTAATAAATTTATGCGCGTTTCTTAACAGGACGATTAACTGATTTTCTCTATTAGCAAAAGTTGGCATCTTAATTTAGGTGCAAATTATATTACACTGCCACCACGACATCACTGAGAATAAAGTCTCTACATTTTGTCAGGTAATGCATATGCAAACCAGGTACAAAGAAATGGCAGTCACCACATTCAAGCCATAGCCACCCCTCCATCTGACCCATCCTGGTCCTTTTACTTTCGTCTTCTCATGCTCCAGAGCCCAGGAAAGCTTTCTTCTGCTCTTTTCCACCCCGAAGTCATCCTGTCCTCACCTACAGAGGTTTGCTCTGCGGAAAGTCCATGTGAGGGGAAGAAAAACTGTTCGATGACACAGTGCTGTCTATCCTTGCTATATGCTGGTTACTTGGGTGACTTTGACGCTCAATAGGTACAAGACTGGCAACGGAGATTTCACCACCAGCCACATCGCTCCTCTCCTACAAGACACTGCACAAGGTTCACAAAATTGTAGTGAGGCAGCCCAAGTGTATTTATTCCAAAGATGTCCATTCACTGTAGACTTTCTAATGCTGGCTACGTTGCATTTAAAAAGTCCACCCCACTCATGAGCTATTTCAGACTGCAACGATATTCCCTTTATTTAAAAGGGATGGAATTGTCATTCCACGAATCACACAAAATATTTTGTATTCCTCACTGCAAAATGTCAACTCCACAGTTTTCTATGTGATCCTTAGAAAATATGCTTCAGTTTCTCTTTGTTTTATGCCTGTTTTTGTTTAGTACTTTGGCTCAGGCTTTTCAAGTTAACCATGGCTGGCTATTTTGCCAGGGTTAAAAAAACACTTACCTGATACGTCACAGGCAGTCTTAAAGACAGATCAGCTAAGTTTGCGTAAGTAGTACCTCCCCCCCCCCAAAATCTAAATAGCAAGTAATTAATATGCTATAATAAAAATCTGCCTGATCCTGACAGCTCCGAAGTTTGCAATGCAAAGAGTAAAACTGATGGAAAGAAAATTCTAATAATTAGGCCAAAATGTTCTGCAGTTCCAGCATCAAATGACCGCATGACAGTTTATACATGACCCCCATAACCAGAGATAGAAATGTAAACTCTTACTTCCCTTGTGACACAAGTGACTCATTGTCTCTCCAAAAAGCAAATCACAATGTATCTCCTACGAGGTTTGACTTAGTTTTCGAGGTGTTGCGTTTAGAAAGTCTTCACACGTTCTTTGAGGTATTTTTGACCATGGTGATATTTCCTGCACACATAAAAGGGGATACTGCTGGGAGGAAAACCAAAATGGAGTATTTAAGTCTATTCATTTACAAAACCTCCTTCAGCTCAGCTGAAAAATCAAAATGCTGCTTGCCTGGTTGTCAAAACTAATTTCTTTCAAACTTCTTGAGTATAACCAAAGAGTCAGTGCCAAGCACACCTCTCTTAAACCACCAGAAACTCTGACTGGTGAGGAAGGGACAGTTCACCCAGCCAGCTCCTTTCTCAGCCGCACACCCACTCGAAGCATACCCAGAAATACATTTCTCTGTGATCTCACCACCTCCTTCAAAGCCATGGCTTGAACAGGAAGTCCATTGAACGTTCTCTAATGGGAGAATTCCACTCAAAAATTCCAGCATAAAAATTTCAAATGATTTTGTGAAGCTGTCAGTTTTAATGAAGCTCCTGAAGGAAACGTGAGACTCCCCAGTCTGCTGAATTCTTGTATCCAGCTGGCCCATGGCCCTACGTGACCACCCCAGCATATGCATGCTCCTTCGCTATGCATTATCCTAAATTACTTACAAAACATCTCCTAAATATCTCACCTACATTGAAAAGACGTCCTGAATGACCATTTCTGCATTTGCAGGAACAGTTCCCACTGACCGTGGACAAGTGTCTTGTCTAGGTAACGTCTGGTCAATTCTGCAAAAGGAACTACCTAGGGGAGTCTCATATGACCAGGTTCTCCACCCAGGATGTTAATCAACAGGTGGAGGCACAAAAGTAGCACCTACCAATTGGTGCAGATAGGGCAGGAGCTGCCTGGGTGAATTTATAATTCTGAAATTCCCACCTGGAGAGCTCCTGCACCAACTAAATATTTTGTTGTGAAGGTGGCTCAGAGCTGAGTCAATCCTCTCGTCTCACGTTGGTCCACTGTCTCAAGCCAATCCATTATCTCATCTACGCACATGACTAACTGGGGAGCTCCCAGACCACACAGGAAATTACTAATTTGGGTGTGCATACAGATACAGTCCTGATACCCAGCGACACCACAATTATAACAAGAGGACATGCTTGAATTTCATCCTTGTAGCTCTCGTAATTTACTCGTAATTCCCACAGTGGGAATCTCCCCAAAGCACAATATATTTCATCTAATGGAATTTGAACAGTAAACAATATTTAACTTCTACAGAGTATGTTTCACCAACAGAAATCAAAAGATTAACATTATTATTCTCATTTTACAAACAGACTTCACAGGTAACTGTATAAGGGCAAAGAAACTTCCTCAAAAAATTCCTCGCCCAGCACTGATACCGAAGGAAGAACATACGTAGCAGAGTAGGGCAACAGGTTTAATTTCCATCCTCTCAAACCCTTCATCAAAATGATGAAAAAAACGCTCACCTGAAAAGTTAGTATCATCGCCTCAGTTCAACAAGGGGACAAAACCAGGAGATGTCAAGGGATCTGACTAGGAAACTTGTGCCCGAGTCACTAAGACCCACATTTTTACTGACTCTGTGTTACTTGCTTTTACTCATTAAGCATTTTTCCTATATATACTACCAGAAAATCCATGAAGTATATAAAAATATACATTCTGTCTGCTTGAGTATAAGACAGACCAGAAGCCAACTTCTCAGATTTATAATCTTGCCATCACTGAAATAAAGGAACTTCAAGCCAGAATACACACACAAAAAACCCCATAGTTTTCCTTAAAGCAAAAATCATCTCCTCACCTTCAAAATGCATCCCTTAGGATGCTCCTCTCCTTCTTAAGTACAAAAGCGCCAGGAAAAAAACCCATCATGATTTAGAGGAACCACTGATAAATAAATTATAATTTGGCACTACAATTTTTAGGATGCATGGTTCTTTTATTAAAATCAGAGCCTTCGAGCACTAAAATGAGATATCACAGGAAATTAGACCTATGTTTCTGCTGCACTGCAAATGCTCTGAAAATACAGAGCACTCGCTGATTTACAACACTGATATTGCTGATTCCACCAACTGATGACTACCTACAGGCTTTGCTGTTGGTTTGAAATAGCGCTGATCTTTAACCAGTGCAGGAGTTTGATTATGGAGGCAGTCTCTTCTCGTCCTCTTCATTATGCTGATAAAACAGCAGCTAGCACTTCACATTAGGCGGAACTTCTACTTTAATTACAGGATTTTTACGAAAGTTTGTCTTTCGGTGACACTTCAGGAAATGTGGAGTCTGCATGTGTAATGTAAAACAACTAATTGATTCCGTATCACTGCTACTTGCAATAGATTATGGTTTCTGGTATTTAAAGTGTGGAGAAGTAATACAGTGATATCCACCTCCTACCTAAGTAAATATTCCTTATGAAGAAAGGCCTTTTCCTGGATGGTAATGCAAGCATAGAATTTAGTTCTTTCATTGTATCAGTTAGAACTTTATATTAAATATACAAAAGTTTGATTTGAAAAATATTTAGAAAAATGGTTATCTATAGATGGTGACAGATTACTCAAGTTTAAAAACTGAGTCAAATGTTGCATTTAATCAATACATGATCGTGATGGCAAAGTCAGATTCATGAACATTATTAAGTAGAAACCTGCTAGGAATGAAAAACAGTTCCTAGCTAGGAACAAGTGGCACGTCGCACGCATGCTGATCTTCCCAGCTTTAGCAGTGATCACAAAGAAATACAGTTAGTAGTACAGCATTGCAGTAAGTCCCCTCATGGGCCACACTGTTTTCCTACAGGTCTTAATGAAGGTCCCAAGATACGGGACATTACAAAGACTTCCAAAATTACGCGATTTTTGTCTTCTTTTCAGGCATCAGCTGCTTTCAGGAATCAGTTTTAGCCTCCCTCATCAGGCCCTCAAGGGGTCACCTCGCCTATTTAGGACATCTGCAGATGCACCCACCAACAGCCGAACAAGTCACTAAAAACTGGCACTTCGGGGTCACAAGTCATCTGACCCTTTCGGATGCCTAAAGACATACTTCTAGGGTGTACTGAATCATGCCCTAAAAGTATTTCTCTCCATAGACGGTAAGAAGAGCCCAGACAAGTAACTCTGGGCAGATACCTACAGTTAGTCAGATGAATCTCACTCTTGGTATCACTGCAGAGAGTCAAGCCCAGCAACTTGGATGCATGCTTCTCATACAAAGAGGATCAGTGTTTTCAGGTGTAAGTGCAGAACTTCTCTCCCAGTCTCACTATTCCCAATGTAACACAGGTAATAAGTGACTTGCCACGGCAAAATATGCTTCACAGCCAGGAGGAACCTCCATATAACAGAGAGACCATTTCTCTCCTCTTCCTTACAGGCACTACCGTGTATCAAACCTAGGATAGCTCTGTTTGCACTATCGTAATGCTAAACTTGTTGATGGACTTAATTCAGTCACCATTCCCCACTCCAAGAAGGATCATGATCACCTCACCCAACATTTCTAGTAGGAAAAAACCAATCTATTCCAGAAAATTATTGATCTAAGCATACTTCCCATAAATTAACAGTTTTGTTTTCAAAAGTGACCTGCTAGACATAAATCCATATACCAAATGCCCTGACATCAACAGCAACACTCAGCACCAGACTATAAATAAGTGAGGTTTGATTCAGTCTTCCCTTTCATAAGTGTGACCCAGGTCTGCCCAGCTGCCACCATGAGTAAAGCTGCAATTGTCCAAGAAGCCTTATGCAGAACAGCTTGTTTGCAGAGAGGGACTATTAAGTGGGCATTTAAAAACAAAACAGAACAAAAATGGGTATTGTATATTTTTGCAAAATTTTCTGCAAAAAAAATTAAAAGGTGAAAGGCAATATATAGATTTAAGAGCAGCATTTACCTTCCCCGCCTCCAGCTTGTCCCATGCTTCAGTGGGCTCAGTGCCTCTGCATCACCAGCATGCAGCATGCTGGATCATCACTTGAATGGGAGCCAGCCAGCCATGGCAAGGATAGACTCATGGGCACTAAACAGAAAAAAGTCAATTCTGAGGTAATTACGTGTTGAATGCCCTTCTTAACCTGCAGCTGTTCGGGGCATTCAGCACATATGGTTAAAGCTGATGAAATTTTTAAAGTCACTGAAATTTATAAAGTTACCTTGGCAGGTCACCCAGCTTGAATTTTTTTTCTTGCTAGTGTACAGAAACGGCTGAGAGCGAGCCTACACTGTTTACTGACTGTAAAAGGGGAATGCAGTCACGCTGCATCAGGAACTGCTCAGGGACCAAATCTGAACCAAAACTCCTCAGTGCTCCAGGGCAAATGATTGTGGGAGAAGGACGAGAAAGACAGGAACAATTATTCATCACCTTCTTTAAAGTGCCGTATCACTGCCCTGGCTCTATCCATCCCTTTCCCCCAGCCTCAAAAGAGAGGGAATGTCTTTGGATGTGGGTAGCTCCTGCAGTGAGCAGGGAAACTCCTTATGGCCCTCAGACTATCTTTTAGCTCAGTAAGGAATTTTTACAATACTTATTTGGATGGAAAATTCCTTGAGAAAGATCACTTTTCTTTCTTTTTTAAAGAAACACATGGACAGCAAGGGATTGGCTCCCAGACTCTTGGTGACTTGCTGTTCCCCTTAGATTTCCGTCACACATCTCATGACACCAGGTGGGTGGCTTCAACTACAGCTGAAGCAAGTAGCCTCAGAAAGACACGATTACCTAAACCAGACAGAAGTCAGCTGGGGTTCTTATTTCTAGTCAGCTCTTTGTGCCATTCCCCACTGTCACAGAGCTGAACCCTTGGCTTTAAGAGAAGCCACAGCCTGCAATTAAAGTAGCCATGACCCTGCTCTAAAAAGTTAACCTGCAAAAGAGAAAATACAGTCTACCAATTTAGTTGCTTTTTGTTTTCTGAGTCAGACTTTAGAACTGTGTCTGTTGCACGCCTACAAACAGGCCTTACAAACAGACCTGTACAACATAATATAAGGCAGGAAGATGTTAGCTGAACTGTGAGTAAAGTACAAAGCGAGAAGCCATCTGACTTGGAGGATCTGAAATGATCCTCCCCAACAAAAGGATGTGGCTCCTTTCCATTCAGCACTCCATAGGAAGGCTTCGGTGCTCAGCCCTGTACAACACAAGTTCAGTGTTATTACAGAGTATTTCCATGCAAGTCACTGTGGAATTGTGTTGGCATTTTCAGAGAACTAATCATGATAAATGTGTTGCAAGCTTCTTTACAGTTTTTTTAATGAGTAAAAATGTAGAGCTGGGTGATTCATAGAAGATGCAAGCTCTGGATGTTCAAAGTTTGTGTTATAAGATAATCGTTATGGTAGGACAACCCTACTGAGTCCTTGCCGCTTGCATTCCTTCATGACCTGACACAAGACATAAATAGACCTCTCTTTGGAAATCTTATCCTTCTGGTATTGAAATTAGTTGCAAATCCTTGATTAAGTATGGTCATATAGTACAATGGTGTAAACAGTGAATAACAGCAGTCTGCACTTAGAAGATCTGGTTAAAGTACATAAAAATCTTCACTAGAAGCCAGGATTACTGAAGGAGTTCAAGGCAAAAAGAGGCTATGCATATGCATGGCACTAATACTGTGAAATACTTACAGACAACTCAAATGCACTCACCTTTACCTGCAACTGGTCCCATTGAATAGTTTCATCGCATTGCAGACACTTAAACAGCCACCTACTGGTCAGATGACTGGTAAAATTAGGTGAGTAAAGTACAATTAAACTGGTATGTATGGATACTGTAATCTCAACAATCTCTGTATTTTGACATAACATAGAGCTTGAAAGAATTAAGTGAAGCTTTAAATATGGCAAATGAAAAATTACCTATGTAACTGTCCCTTTTGGAAAACCAGTCTAATTTGTAATGCTGATCTGTCTTGCACCAGAGGAAGAACAAAAGCCAGCCATAACGGGCAAAGGCAGTTGAGCATCTCAGCCATCTGAAAGGAGGTAAAAAGATCTTCAGCCTTAGGAACAGAGATTGAGTTACGAATTCTGCACATGGAAACCTTTAAACTATGATAAATGTAGGTCATCTGCATGGGATAACAAGCCAAGTCACGAAGAATTAACCAGAAAGTGAATCGGAATCCCCTTATGTTAATACTTTCTATGTAAAAATTATTAGAAGGCCCTCATCCCGTAACCTGACTATCAAGAAAGCAGGCTCATGTACGTTATTTTGAAAAGGAAGCCAGACTCCAGATGTATAAACTGACTGATGGAGGTTAACCATTCTGGTTATTCTGCTGCAGACAGCTTTATTGCAGGTCTCTACTCTTAAGAAAGAGGGGAACAGCAAGCCACTGCTGAGACAAAAAGTCACATAGTGTTTTCAAGAGACTTTCCCAGGTAAAGTTCATTTAAAGCACTTTCTTCCACAATAGCCTGAAGAGCTGTGTACTAGAGTACTTTACATTACTACCCAAGAGTAATGATGCTGTTCACCAGCCACTTGCCTTAACACCACATCCAGATACACTCTGTGAGGTACAAATCAGACTGCACAATGCAAATAGTCTGGCTGGGTCTACTGGAAATAATGAGAGTAGAGGACTAGCTACTGATGTGTTGTTATTACTGCGTACGACTTAGAGTATCTAAAAATTCAACCAACTACATAGTCAAGCTTAATTCAGGCAAATCAGAAGGATTTCCTGACTCAAATGCTACAAATAGTTATGAGGGACCCGCTCCAGCCTCAAAAGCCAGTACAGGTCTCCTGATTGGAAGAGCTAGTAGACAGGCTTGTTCCTCCAACCCCTCTAAATGGATTTGGGGTTTACATTGCCATGACTTGCTGACCCAAAGGACGGGAAGAAAACGAGCCTTTCCTATTCTGCAGCCTCCAGGACAGTACTTTCTTTATTTGTGCAATGCCTTACAGTATGTCTGACTTTGGAGGTGGAAGGCAGAAAGGAGCTGAAGTGAAGAGGCCTCTCTGCTCTCCTGACTGTCTGGGGCTGAGAGCAACAACATGGCCATGCAGGGAAAAAATTAACCAAAGTAGGTTAGTGATGAGTGGTCTCTCCTTGGAAAAATGAACCATCTTGTGAAGTGACAGAAGATTAGAGAATTTTGCCCGTCAATCTGGAAACTGGAGGGAGCTGGGTGTCCACCAGAGAAAGAGTCTCTGCTGAAAAAGGAAGAAGATGGCATTATCAGGGAGTGGGGCAGCAGGCTTGGAGGAAGTCAGCCGAGCATTTTGTCTGAGAGGGATCACCTCGGGAAGATCAAAGAACTGATAGAAACTGGAAAGTCAGAGTTTCATTCAGGCAAACTGCAGTCTAGTGAGGAACGGAGCAAGTAAGCTTCATGGTTCAAACCTGTGTGACTTCTGTAGTGCCATCACTCCGTGTCGAAATGTTGTGCCCACCTGGCCAAACCGCTGTGTCCAATATTCAGCGTATTCCGTACCCACAGAAAAGTCAGACTGCACTGAGTACTGACTTCTGCAAAGGAAACAGTTAACACTAAAGCACACCTAGTTTTAGTTCTCGTGCTGTCTACAGGAGCTAATTGCAATCACAGACTTCTTCCTTTCCCAAAACACTAGCAATGGGTAATGGAAACATTTGTCATAATTATCCGTTCTGAAGAAGCACAAATCAAATAAAATCACCACAAAACTAGCTGTCTTGAGAAGGTATCAAGATGATCTATTTATAAATGTTGATATATAGCTAGAGAGTAAGATGAAGCATTGCCTGGGCCCACAATATAGTCCTATTCACTAATCACACTGGGACAGCATCAGCACCTCCTCCTTTGAAGAACTGGGCAGAAGGAAAGCAGAGAAAAAGGAAGGCTGAAAAACCCTCCCTGCAGTGATCTTATGCAGGGGCACTATATTTGTGTCCTGTATGAGGCACTTCAGCAGACCCATATGTTGTTACTATTCCTTTAACCATCCTTTAAGTGTTTGAACTTCACCGCTAGTGTGGGAAGTGTGTGACAGATACAGGGTTAGTATTTCCAATAATGATACAAATGAATGACATTCTATTCAAACAGTTTAGACAACGGTGATAAAAATAAAAAAGCACACTGGAAAAGAAATGGGAATGTGTATGTCAAAAAACTACCTATAGCTTGAATGACGGCGGGATAATTTAAAGGGTGCTATTATAGCAGCAGAATTCAAAGGAATGTCAGGCAAGTTTGAGGCTAACATGCTCATAATTCCTTTGATCACAATGTTTCACAGTATTTAGCATGTGATGGAGAGCTTTCACTTATTTACGGTAAGAAAAGTAGGGTACAAATTATTAATAGCTCATCTCATTCACCAAGTGTTAAAAAGTAGCAGGAGGTAGTGAAATGGCTGTTTAGAAAGCTCTCCTCCTTAGGAAGTTTTAAAGGAAGATCACATATAGACCAAGCTGCTAAAATCCTTTTAAAAGATAATACAAGTTAGTGATGCCACTTCAGGGCAATCTCCTAGAAATCTTCCAGTGATGCAAAAAGAACAAAGCCAGCATCCCAGCCAGTGCTCTGCCATTTCAGTGGTTGCCAGTAGCATCCCAGGTTTCCAACCCAACACATACAAGTTCTCAAATTCGAATCCCACGGTAAACCAATCAGAGGAATGATCTGCTTTTGCTGGACCAGAGCAGGAATCTTCAAATAGCCTGAAAACTAGAAAAGATGTGAGGCTGGCAGAAAGAAGGAACCAACTGGGAAATAAAAAACCACAAACCAAACCAAACCCACCAACCAAACCAACCAACAACAACGACGACAAAAAAAAAAAACACAAAAAAAACAAAGCAAGGTAAAACTTGCTGCCTCTGTAACATCCATATCCTGTGAGTTCCCTGGGACGCCTAAACACTTGGAGTGGAAAAACCACACATATTTCCTTTGCAGCTGCCCAGAGCCTGGGTCTCAAATTCCATGATTGTAAGTCTCAAGAATCAGGCCAACACCACCCATCCATCTGCCATCTGAGGGGCTGATTAGAAAACCTGTCAGGTTAGGAATTGGATGTGAGTTCTGGCGGAGATACCTTGGGCAGTCATTCACTGCACCCTCTCATACTTACACTAGTCCTGACAGATGTTTGTCCAACCTATTCCTAAAGAGCTATACAAGCTCCATCTATTTCTTCATTATCCCTACTGTTGCAAAATTTGCCTAATATAACCTGCAGCTGGCACAAAATACCAATTCCTTTCCCCGAACAGAGACTAAGCTTGTTGAAAACCTCCACAGGTGCACTTAGATATCTGTGTTTACTTGTATTTTTAGAAGCATGCCTACTGCTAAGCGTGTATAAACTAAAATGAGCAATAAGTTAACCATGACTTACATTTTAAGACTCTCTAAATAACAACTCGGACTGCCAATGAACCTCAAGTTACACTTTAACTAACTATATAGAAAAATCACTTCACCACAAGCAAGAAGCCGACACCACTGAGAGAAAACGCACCATCTGCTTAACAGAACTCCATGACACTACACAACAGTTTATGAGAAGAGTTAGATGCCAGGAGAAAGCAAACTGATTTTAAAAAATTCTATATCTATTACTCAACAGTTCTCCTCCCTGTGTGCAACTCCAGTAACACCTGCTCTCCTCAGTGTCTAACATCTCCTTTTTCCTCCTTTTAGTTCTGCCTAACCAAGAGAGTTATGGCAGCGAAAGCTCCAGCTCTGGCCAGCACATCATCAATGGAATTGTTAATTAAATTGCAAGGTCAGATTGCAACCTCACTATTCCAATATAATGAAGTACATAACTTTTGGAACATGACAAAACTAAGATGAAAGCAACAGAAACATAAAATACTTAATTTCTCAACATTTTTTTACTTCCCTTTTTTAGTGGATGAAACTGATCTTGTGAAATCTGTGTGAGTTTCAGCATCAGTTTAAGAAGAATTTGGGGTCTGGGTCATGAAAGATGCAATTTTCAGCAGAATATGGCAAAGGCATGCAGGCTAACATGGAATTTGTATCAGGGACCTCAGTTAATAGTTTCAGAAAGCTGAACCGAACCAGCTTTGGTTTGACCAAACATAAAGTTGTAGCAGTAACATTAGGGTAATAAATTCACCTTGTATGGATGTTATGCTATACACATCTAGCAATTTCTCTAAGAAGGATGAAAACCAAACTGTGTAAGACACCTTCACAGAAATTAGCAGTTGTACTGGAAAGACATACTGGTTCACACCTACCCATAACTGAAACAGCTATATTGGTACAAAAATCTGTCCTTTGATTACAACGTATAAGAAGATGCTTTTTTGAGTTCTCCACAGCACTGACACTTCATAATTCTTACAACTCAGCACAGTTCTAGCAGGAAAGATTGAGAAAAAGCCATGCATCAATTCCACTCCACAGTGGTTAGGGCCACCCTTGCAAAACCAAGCCTTTTCCCTGTCTAATTCAGAGTAAGGACATAACCTAAGCCTCCTCCATCCTGTTCCACATTGCTATCACTCTAGGGTAGATCGCCAAGTCCTTCCTGCTGGAGCTGTCTTGTTTTCTAAGACCAACTGAGAGGCTGTATATGCAGAAAGGAGATTGACCTTTAGGCAAATGCATTCTTCATCCAGAGCTTGCGAGGATCAAACTGCTACACCAAAGAATTTAATATGCAGTGAAAGAGCTCCAGCATGGAAGAGGCACCCTGGGACAGCCAGTGGGCTGGGGGCTTGGCCAGTCTCCTGCCCTGTGGAAGAACACAGGTAGGGGAAGACCTGAGTAACGAATTCATGCACTTAGCCAGCGAGGACATTAGGTGCCGTGTTATTACACACACCACGGATTGCCTCTCCTGTTTTGAGCTAAACTGTTTGTTTTACTAAGGTTTTACTGGAACTGGTATTTTCACTTGAAAATACTCATTTTTGATGAGCGAACGTTTTTCTGATAAATCACTTCCCCGCATATTCTCAGCCTCATTTTAGATGGATACATGTCACATTCTGAACAGCCATTACACTTCCCAAACACCCTCAGATATTTTCCCATCTAAATGCTAACTAGAGGTGATACTGCCTACTTAGAGAAGCCAAATGAAGCCATAGCCCACATTACTATAACAGCAATAAAAGGGCAAGAAAATGAGGAGCTGTGCTATTAAACATGATGAAAATAATAAATGTTGTAGAGTTTGCAAATGGGCTGGGAAATATTTTGAAGCGCAAGCATTTTTCTTCCCAGTCTAGAACAGAGCTTGGTAATGAGGAGCAAGGTGCCAGAAGCAGACACATCGCACCGAGACACGCTGGAATTGGTGGATCTTTCCTGCCTGCTTACTGCAGATTAGGCAAAGAGCGTATGTAATGCACTCTCTGCAGTGTATTCAGGCTGAAAAAAACTACCGCCTACTGGAGGACAAGGCAGATTTCAAGGAGACACTGGCACTTCACAAGGAAGACACTGGGATTTTGCTACACTGATCACTTTTATAGGAACGGCTGAAAGTGGGTCTCAAGGTCTTTCATAGTCAGGTAATAAAAATACAGAACTTTGTGAGAAAATCTTCCCCCGTAGCTGCAAAATGTATCTGAAGCCCTGAGACAAAAAACCTCAAAACTTTAAAAAACAGAATGAAGAAGTTGCTTTTTTCTTCTTGGGGAGTTATATCTCTTTTTATAAAAAAGAGAAGAAAGAAGCTCCCTCAATTTTAATAGTGTCCTTGCTTAGGTACATCCTTACGGTTTAGATTTACCCTCCCACGACAGACTGCTTGCTGGTATCCAGTGCCAGCTTGATCAAGTATTGTTTACACCCTGGCCTTGCTGCAAGTTACGCTGAACTAATTCACTTAGCGCACAGCTATCCATCTGCTGGCCTCAATCTGCCCCTTCACCTCTTCCTCAAAGGAGAAGACGAAACCTCGTTACACTTACTCAGGCTAATCCCACATTAATCACGGGAGCTCTGGTAGGCTGGGTGTTATTTCCCTCCTTACACCTTAAAAATGTGCAATGATACAGATGAGAAAGAATGAGACCCTGAAGGTGAGCAGATAGCAACTCTCCTCTGACAATGCACTCTCAGACTTTCACAGTGGGGACCACACCTTGAGCAGACAAAGAATCTCCTGCAGAGGCAGTTCACTCCCTGGCCGGAGGACAAGAATATGCAAGATGCAAAATAAAGGCCAGTCCACATGCCACATTTTTATCCATTTAAATAACACGGAAAAAAAACCATTTAGCTGCAACGGTGCAAGTTTCTATGTAGACAAGCCCTAACGCTGATACAGTCAACAAAGGAGGAAGGGAGCAGCTGCTTGCACTGAAAATAACCATCAGCTACTCTCTCCACTGTCTTCCACAGTTACTTTCAACTAATTAACTCAGAAACCACGATCACCCATTTTGTCATGGCAGACTTTAAATTACCTTAAACGTTTACAGAGTTTAATGCAGCCACTCAAACGTTTCCATTTAGACAAGCAATGCAGCCAGAATAAAGCCGACTGATGCAAGCCACTGGATTTTCTTCAGAAGCAAGTCAAAGGCTGTGAAATAAACTTCAGGAAGACTCACGAATGAATACAACCCACACCACCCAGGAGCGAAGCACACATCACTGACACTGCCCTCAGCAGCAGGCGCACAAAGCTGCAGCATACTGAATTATTAAAGAAAACCAAGCCACAGTGGGCTTTAATTTTTCCTCCAAGAAAAGGAACATGGGAAGAGTGAGATACGATACAGGCAGCTTAGTGTACTCTGGGAAGTACTAGGGTCCTGTAATTCAGCTGCCATATCTTTGAAACACTGGAACTTCTGCAGAGGAAAAGACAATTCAGTTTGTACAGCTCTTTGTTTTTAATTTGCTATCATGCAATGGCTAGTTTATTCTAGAGCTGCATTTTTACGACTATAGCATCAAATCTGGCTTCTAGTGTCTTCACTTGCCTTTAATATACGTACACTCCCTGTTTTCCTGTTACCTACAACACTTTCCAAGAAAATTACATTGCTGTTCCATAGGCTTTGGTGTTTCCTACAAACATGACTGGTTTCTTTGCTTCTTCTTTAATAGATTTCGTGAATGGTGGCTTTACAATCCCCCTCCCAATAGCCATTCAAGTTAATGGAGTCTGTCTTTACTCCCCCCCTCCTCCGAAGGTCATTCATACACCCTGGCACATGTCCTCTTTTCAGTTCTCACAATTCTGGCTTCATTGTTGCAAACTTGAATATTTGGTACAAAGACAAAATATTTTCTTTTGTTGTTTAAGGCTGTCAGGGGAAGCCTTTTTTGGCTTTCTGTAGGGGTAAGACTGTGCGGATAGATAATCTGAGACAGCGTGTTTCAAGACTACAGAGCTTTGCATGTGTCACTCTAAAATGTAACAGCCATCTTGCCTCGTGGCATCTTTGGACCCGTTCACCTCAACCCCTTTACTTCTTTTAGCTTATTTTACTTACTTATCTTATTTTAGCTGAAAGAAGCTTCACTCCCTATTAGCTTTGATCCACTTCATAACAAATCAGAATTAATGCAGGCTAAGGAAGCCAGAAAAAATCAGAAATGAATTTCCAGCATCCCGACATACAGCCTCTAGGGAAATTATTGGGCTTGGTCTCCAAGACTGCTACAAGCTGCTAGACTTCAGTGGACAAAATATTATGACCAAAACTAAAAGGAAACAACTGAAAAAACACAAATACACTGCTATGATTTAGGTTTAAACAAGGACATAGACATTAGGAAAGGATTTGATTTGTGGTAAACACGAAAAGAAATAAAACTAAGTATGTGTGTGTTGCTATTTCACGACCCACTGTGCAAACATTGCTGTAGGCACTGTGGGTTTTATTGCTCATTAGTAAATAATCGAGTTAAAAATAAGATGGTTGGGAAACTGCTGATTGATGAGGAATAAAATAACATGACATAAACATCTGTCTCCCAGTCTAATATGTGTTAGCAGAGGAAGACATCGCTAAGGCACTTGAATGCTCAATGCACTGATGTGATAGTGATTACACTGGGAACACTATAAAGCAACTACAGCTGCCATTCCCCTTCCCACAAGGGGAACGTTACAGAAATGCGGGTCCTGGTTGTTTACTTCCAGAGCGTCTTTAATCCCCTAAGACTTCCATGTGGCACAAACTTTCTTTCCAGAGAAAACTCTGCTCCCAAGCGCCACAGCTCTCAGGCTCTTGCTTGCAGGATGAATCCATCCTTCACTGGAAAAAAACTTCCCCAGCTACAGACAGTAACAGCTGACACGTCCTCTTACCTCTGGCATGCCCAAATCTGTGTTGTCAAACACACAGACAGACCTGGGCAACAAGGAGCTTGCAAAGCTTAGGCATTTAAGAAAGATACCCCACACAGGTATCCCTACTTCATTAGGGAACTTCCCTGGCAGAGAAGGAGCAACACACAGACTCTTCCACTAAGGCATCTCCTTCAGTGGTTTCCTCTGCCAGGCTTCACGCCTACAGAATTTGAATCACTACAAATTTTACTACTGAACTCAGTAATTCACTGAATTTCTATCCTCTATCTACTGAACTCAATTTCCACCCTCCAAAGAGGACAGAAATGCAGTTCCTCCTAGATGCCACCCACACCCTGCTCCTTTGGTTTATCTTCACATAAAGAAAGGCTGCATTTGCAATGACCATCTCTCTGTATCATTAAACCCATGATGATCACACACAAATGCAAAATAGCCTCACCCTTTTCCCCAATTAAAGATCAAAATACCGAGCCAGTATCTAGCACTGCCAAACAGCCTGTCCTCAGAGCTCAAACAGTGGTTTGTGTTTTCCATACTTCGAGAAATAAATGTGAATGAAATTACAGAGCTGAATAAATAAATCCTGTAACAGATGCAACTAATTGTCAAGATTTTAGCATTTACCTCAGATTATAATACACTTATTCAGGCTTTTAACAGGCTCACTTCAGCCAGAGTTATGAGTAAGAAGATACCAATTTTGGATTTAAAGGATCTACCTGCTTTCCCTGGCCACACCACTAAAAATGAAGCTCTTTCTTTATGGAAGAGTTAGAGAAAAAATGCTAGTTACTACCAAAAATATTAAAACTTGGCTAGAAAAGAAGAACTTTGATTTTGATCTTATTTTTTAGTTAAAGAATCAGTAAGAGAATGAAACAGAAGCAATATTTTCAGAATTTAGTCAGAGTATAATGTCGCACCACACAAAACTCCAGCTGAAAAATAAATGCACACACTCTGAAAACTCAGGATGAAACAAGGACAAATAAAGAAGAGTCCAGAATGGTACTGATGTCTGGGATTTATGTAGCACCCTCGTTTACAACTTAAAAACAATAAACAATACACTAATTTCTAATGAGACACATTAAATTAGGAGTAGGAAGCAGCTAGATCAGGGGAATGAAAAGCACAGGCAGAAAACAGTACCAAGGCCGAATACAAGAGATAAACATCTAAGAGAAATACACATGACCGGTATGCCAAAAGAGACAGAGACCGCAAAAGCAGGAACGAAAGCAGAGGCAGGCAGAGAAAAGCAAAGCAAGATTAATTGGCCGTGCAGCGTGGCTGTAGTGAAGGCACAGCAAGCTTGCCAACTTGCACGGACAGAGCAAACACCGTGAAGTCTGCGGCCAAACCCACACCTCATCAGACCACCACGAACGGCTGCCACATTACCCACTGGTCAGTTTGCCTTCTATAAGCACCGCCACAAGAACATGTTTCAGAGTCCACCACATGCGTAGGCCAGCAGGTCTCACACAGTAACTACAATCGTATGTCTTTTGATATGGTCACAGCCACCATCAGCACCTCCTGTTTCCAACCTGTGCAAGAGCTCTGCGGTGGGTCAGACTTGGCTAACGGCCAAACGCCCACCCAGCTGCTCACTTGCTCGCCCTCCTCAGCAGGACAGAGGGACAAAATAGGATGAGAAAGCTCGCGGGTTGAGATAAAGACAGGAAGATCACTTACCAATTACCATCATGGGCAAAACAGACTCACCTTGGGGAAAATTAATTTAATTTATTGATAATTAGAAGAGACTCGGGTAGTGAGAAACAAGACAAACATTAAACCAACACATTTCTTCCCCCCTGTCCCATGTTCAACTTCAGTCTAGACTCCTCTACCCACTCTGAGTGGCACAAGGGCAGTGTGCATGTGTGTGTGAGGGGGTATGATCAGTACATAGCAGTTTCTCTCTGCTGCTCCTTCCCTCTCACATTCCCTCTGCTCCAGCGCTGGCTGCAGGCGGTATCCGATCTGGCACCATGGAGCACCTCCTCCTCCTCCTCCTCCTCCTCTAACCTTGGTGTTCCCTCTGCTGTTTCTCACTTTTCTCCCCTTTCTCCTCTGCCTGTCTGGGCAGCTGGGCTGAGGGCTCCTGTGGTGGGTCCGTGGGAGCCAGCTGGAACCTTCACATCGGACCAGGCATGGGGAAAGCCTGGCCCCAGCTCTCTCTGTGTCAGAAGGTGGGATAGTGTCTGGGACTGAAAAGGTCTGGCTGTGAAGACTCTCTGGGGTAAGGAGCGCTGTGTGCCCAGAGGGAGATGCGAAAGGAGAGGCTAACCTCTGAACAGAGTATTTCAGCCCAAAGCCCAGAAATACGACAGATGGGTGGCTTCTCTGGACGGCCACCTGAAACAGGGTGAGAGGAATGGGAAAGAAGGTCATATCTCACTTGTGAAGGATTAGAAAGTTTCTTCAGTGGCCTCTTTTCATCCGTTGGGGCCTTATTAGCCAGTTCTGCCCTCTACCTACTTCACACCTGCCACATTTCCCCCTCCCAAACTGCAGCTGCTATTCTCACAGCCCTGTGGAGCTCCCCTCTCCTCCCACCGTCTCCTGTCAGCTCCATGCAGAGCCACAGAGAACTAAAACGTAATGTCCTCCTGACCTTCCCTTGCTTTCTCCTGAGCTGAATGCACCAGGACTGGTAAACCAAGAAGTAGCTTCTGCAGGAAGTGG
Organism: Sagittarius serpentarius; assembly: GCA_034782735.1. Lineage (NCBI taxonomy): Eukaryota > Metazoa > Chordata > Aves > Accipitriformes > Sagittariidae > Sagittarius > Sagittarius serpentarius. Next base: position 5,906,618 of record JAVKLA010000008.1, read on the forward strand.
CTGTACCTCAAGATACAGGGTGCGGAGTGGTGTCACGAGGGTGCTGGAGATTGCACTGGATTTGGTGTGTGACTCCAGCACTCAGAGGGTCAGGAAAGACATACCCAGAGCAGCCATTCTGGTCAGGAGCGACTGTGGATCCAGGCCACGAGGCAGTGTGCAGATGAAGCAAACAGCATGTAAGGGTATGACAACGTCTCCCATCCCTCACTAGGGTCAGGGGGAAAACACGATAAACAGACGTTTGGGGCATCTACGCTTCTTAGTTTTCATGTTACAATAATTACATCGGGTAAGGCATTGACATTTAAGTGTATTCCCTTGGTCCCATTCAGTCCACTCCTGAAGGTACAGCAGTACTCACAGCCTTCAGCAACTGGGGACCAGACAGTGCTATACAGCGTGCCCCATGCATGTACCGGGGGTGCAAAGGTCCATGCTGACTGCTGCTGCAGACACTGGTCATCACTATTCCAGTTTGGAATGATCTTCTACTCTACACAGAAGTTGCACAGGTCCAGAAAACACCTATGAATTCAAAGAGATTAGGTAACACAGGCATCAAGTCAAGCCTTGAACACCTCTCTCACTACTCCTCCACCAAGCTGGGCAGCCATTGACTTGAAAGAGTTGGGAAGTGAGGACACTCCGTAAGATAGCCACCCAATGCACAACTCCCAAAAGGTCATACGAGGGAAGCAAGCACACAGCATTAACTCTCCCGAGCAGACCTTGAAAAGGGGCCTCCCCATCTACATGTCTTCCATGCACTAGTAGTCACCTCATGTCCCAGCACGGGATGATACAGTCCCAACAGTTCCAGCTCACTGCCAGGCCGAGAGCCTTGGCTGTCTGTGGACAATACAGCCACATTGGCAAGGACTGGCAGAAACGCTATTGTGATTGTCGTCTTCTCCAGAGGAAAAGCAGCATGGCTGAGACAATATCAATCCGTTCAGAGGGTTCCTCCCAGCACACCTGCTGCAGGCACAAGATTAATTTTGCCACTACAGTGTCCTGCAGTGCATGTTATTGCAACTGGAAGTGATGAGTTTGGTCAAGCAAGTACCATGGTACCACTGAGAAACAACATGAGCAGTAATTAAGGTTTTAGGTCCGCAGCCATATGTGAGCAGTGGCGGCGTAAGCATTGACACAAGCACTGCATCATCTTCATGTCATCTGCGTTAGGCAGACAAAAGGGCATGGTGATCCTTCCCAGGGGGGCTTAAAGGGCTCCAGAGGACAGTCTCCCCTCAGAAGGCTTCGTACTACATTTGTAGTGGAGATGTCCAGCCAAGCAGACCAAGCTATACCTCATCTAAAGTAACTTTCCCCAAAGATATATAATTAAGATAGGATGAGCAATATGTAATCACAGCTGATGAAAACACCATCAATTACATAATTTAAATTACACAGGAATATTTGCTGGGAAGTAATGCTGCATAAAGAGGGGAATTGAAGAGATGACCTGAAAAGTTTCTTTTTCAGTTTTCACTAGTCAATAGGCAAAACATTTCACAAGCTGATTGGGACCTCTGCTGCAGCCAAGAACATCCGGAGGAAAAATATATACCACTTACAACTATGCTGTAGAAAATTAAACTAGAAGATCCCAGTAATTACAAATTATAAAATTCTTAGGCAGCTAAATTGTACAGTGTATTCAAAGAAAAGAGATGCTAACTATACCTTCTCTGTACAAGTTGCTGACTTGAGATGGAATCCATTCAATGATACCTTGGGAAGCTGAACCTCACTTGAGAGAAAACCACAAAAGGTCTTCAAGCGTCACAAAAGGGAAATTCCTTGTGCTCCTACTGAAAGCGCGGAAGTTCTTCCCTCAGCTTTCCTGCTAGTAGGTTTTTACACCTTTTAGCTTTTCTTATACATATGAAGAAGTTTTTTCTACATTTGCCAAAAGCGTAGTATTTTGTGAAGCCAAAAGACTTAAAAGTATCTTGGCCCCACTATATAGGGTCTTGCAATGGTCACATTCTGATATTTTAATGACTCCTTCTTTTCATGATTCACTATTTCCACACTTTATATTGCTGCATTTTGTTGTTATAGTTGACGTTGTTCTACTTTCTGAGTAGTGTGAATTACACGGAGTTTTTTCCTGTTCCACACTTTATCATAGAGACAAAGGAAATATATTTGTGTCTATTTTGAGATTATCTTCTCAAGGTCAGTTTCCCAGCTTCTCCTGTTGTCAGTCAGCCCAGAACACACTTATGCGCAATACTTAACTTTAAGCATGATAATCATCCCACTGTATAGTAATTTCCATAATGAACTCAGAGTAAAAACTCTCTCACCAGCTGCCTCAAAATTAAGAGACATGGAAGGTCTCAAATCAACTGCCCATGTACATAAATTCATTACCACTCTCTTTAAAAGTCTGTATTTACTAAAGCAAAACTACTGCAGTCTTAGGAACCCTACTGTCAGCATCCTTTCCTTCTGAGATTGCCATTTCCCTCTAGTGAATAAAGTCAAACCACCAGAAACTGAGCAGAGTTTTGCTATTAGTGGTGCTTGTGCATATGCTTTGTATTAATAGAATCAGTTGCCCCAAGGAATTAGCCATTTATATTCATGAACTAAGTGAAATAGTATTCATTGAGCAGCTGATGACAGCACAGCTGCAAAACAGGTCAGTTCTTGTATTTAGGAAGAAATCTTTGCTTTCTGTTGCAGATGAAGGATATTCTCTATGGGCTCAATAGTGTTACACCCAGACCCTTTTCTCCTTTCACCAGCGCTTCAGTCTCCTTCTCAATGTAACTGAGATTTTACAGTGTCACTAGACTGAAGTATGTTTCATGGTGACACAAGAGAGTCCAACGAGAATTTATTTTGGGGACCTTCATTAGTCGCTAGTAAGGCAAAATGGAAATAGGAGGTAGCTTTTGAAGATACATTAGATGCCTTTCTTATCTTAAATGCTATCTTCAAGCCAGCTTACTGTATCATGATTATATTAGCAGCTAAAAGGTTCAATGTCCATTTATAGATCCATTTGAATACAGTGAGGTATTCAATACACAAAGGAGCAAAATAACAATGAATGTGTACAGAACTGATCTGAGATAATAACGGAAGGAAGCAGCATTCTATGGTCAGGTGCTAAGTTAAGTACACTCTTTCATTAATTCTCTTTTTAAGGCTTTTACTTCCATTTTTATCTTCACACTGCATCTTCCCCTTTTCAATTACTTCATTTGACACATGTGAAACAGCTTTTACTGTGAAAGGGGTTCAGAAGTTACCTTCCCTTTATTCTGAATGTTCGCTTCAGGAGAAAACCTCACAACAGATCGGAGAGACCAAACAAAGGCAGAATAAGAACACATCTCTCATTTCCAGCATGCAGAGATGCAGTTGTTGGATGTCTCAGTCACATATGCAGCCTTGACAGAGGCACTTCATCTGAATGTGTTCCTGTAGCGGTTCGCTGCGCCAATGGGCTCAAGAGATTTCCTTGATCTGGATAAGCTTTAGGATTTGGTCTTTCCCTGCATCCTCTGGTGTATCTCTCGGGAGCAGGCTCCCACCCTATGATTACTTTGCAAAAAATGAACCCATACCTTACTCAGTCTGCATCTTCAGGACTTATTCTGCCCTCCTTTGCCCTCTACCCAACAATTCTGATAAGCACACTTTTCTCCTTGAATGTGAACATCTTTGTCTCTCTTGACTGACAGTATAACGCCTGTAGTGCCCTATAAAGTTCACTGCACAGACCTGGTGCTGGGCACATGTCCCTCCCTCACACTTCCCTTACCACCTTTACCATCAGATGTGAGCTCCTCCCATGTCTCCAAGTCATGGTGGATATCACTCCCATCTTCTGGCCACGACAGCACTCTCCTCCTTACCCCTTCTCCTCAGCCCTGCCCAGGGAAAACATGCTCCTGTTTCATTCTCTCCTGCTCAGATCTTCTGAGCATTCTCTGCGAGTCTCGGGTGCTCATATTCCCAGACACTGGTTCTCTTGTTCTGCAACTAGATACTCACACTACTCCCAACCCCCTTTTTGCATATCCTCCTAACACACTTGCTGCTTAGTTATCGTTAACATCATTAAGCCTAACATCTCGTGAGTATTCCTCATCTGCTAGTACATGTGGAAGAACTGGCAGGCAATTCACATAGACCAAGGCACTCTGTGAAAAAGCAATTTCCAGAAACTGAGAATTTTGCACAGCTGGTACCTCAATGGTCATGGTTGTAAATGTACAGAGGGTGCAACATGATACAAAATAATATCTGTGGCACTACTCCAAAAAATACCAAAGCCTTCTCTGTCCCCTCAGCCCATGGAGACACTCTGTTCTATTTCCACATCACACTTTTTTCTAGTTCTCTGGACACAACATACACCCCCCCCTTTTTTTTTTCCCTTACAGGGTCTCAGCCCAAAACCATACACATACCAATACAGAAACTAAGCATTTGCTGAGTAGTTTCACGTAAGTTTAGAAAACAAGAAAATGAAGTAATCAGACTTACACCAAGAAAATTACTATTGGGATTTTTTTCAACCTTGGCACTAAAGTTTTAAACAAAATAGAACACAATGAAATCCTCTGGCAATGACTGTGCCTGCCAGGTAGTTAGGGAATATACCTTTTCACTCTGGATCCAGCTAACTTCCCTCTCATTTACAGTTTCCCATTTGATATTTAGATAACTTGACAACATTATTCATTATTAAGGCTGGATTCAAATCAGTAACCTTAAGATGGGAAATTATTTATCCCATTTGTTACTCACTTTTCCAGGTAACCACTTCTGCCTCAAAATCATGCATCAGTTTTGAACATGGAAGTCACTGCTAATGACAGGGAGAGAGAGTGTTCATTGAAGTGTTGCTGATGCACTCCGGAGTCTCACTAATTACACACAATCAACTGATTCTCAAACATCAGGATGCCGAATGTTGCCTTAAATCACTCCTACTTGACAGGAAACTTTCCATTGCCTGAAGAGGTGGAAACAGTTGAGTTAGTAATGAAAATTAGATCCAACATTTTGAGAGCAATCTCTTGAAGGCAGCTACATAGAAATGAAGACCTTTAACATTGATCCCCTCCTGTCGCACAGAAAATAACCTCAGCTGGCATTTTTTTCTTTCCTACAAAACTGAATAAATGTAAGACATTAAAAAATAAACACAAAATATTTAAATGTGTACAGTAAGGGTATTGTTAAAACTCTTACCCAACTAAATTTGTACGGCAATACACTGCCTGGTAAACACCAGTTCTGGCTCTTTATGCAAGGAACACGATTCCACAAGAGATTCCATGCGCTACGGAATGGAATCAGCCTTTTGCAGATAATCCACTAGGACCATAATCTAAAATCAGCCGTTACCTTCACTCTCAATCCAACTAATTTCACTTTTATTTAGAGTTCCCCAATTGATATTTGAATTAGCTAAAATATTGCTAGTCAATACACTTCGAAACATCAGCCATAACTAACGTAGAGAAATCTGGTGGTGGGAGACTGTTTCTGTGTTTGTAGATCCCTGTAGATGTGCAATAGCTACAGAAATAGGAAGACGACAAGGCTAAGGAACACAGTAGCTGATAAAATAGATTAAGATGAAACTATTGATACCATGCTTCCTAAAACCTGTCCATGCCCTGACACCCAAACCGCACCAGTGCCCTCCCCTGCTCTGCCGCCCAGGTTCTTGGTTGTGCTCCCTGACACAAGCTGCATAAAAGGATTTAGGCATCTATAGCGGAACTTCCGAGTAGGTCAGCTACCTATGCCTGAGTCAGGTCCTCAGAACACCAATGCCTTCATATTTTATGCTGTTAACACAAAACACCCTGTTTGATACTTGGCCTTGTAGCCCAGAACTTTGTTTGGGTGAGTAACCTAACCCCTTTTTTTTCAGAGTTATGCCTGTTCACTCATTTGTGCTCAGCCTTTAATATGGCGTTATTCTGAAACACTTCATTTCACAACCAAAGAGGGGGAATGAAGAGCCCCTAAACCCAAACAAGCCAATTCCTCATCACTTTGGACACCCTTAGACTAAAACCAAGATTGCACCATTTATCTGTTTCCAAAGAACAGCACCTGTATAAGATTCCTGGAGAGGATCATGGAGGATCTTTCAATGGCTCTTGTAATGGGTTTACGTGGCAAGGTTCTGGTAGCAGGGGGCCACAGGGGCAGCTTCTTTAAAAGTTGGTAAAGAGGAGTAGAGGGGAGTTGGTAAAGAATTCGGGAGTGAAGCTGTGCCCGGGAAGAAGGGGGGTGAGGGGAAGGTGTTTTAAGATTTG
>JAVKLA010000008.1:5913031-5923391 GCA_034782735.1 Sagittarius serpentarius
GTTCATTTTCCCCAAATCGAGTCTGTTTTGCCTGTGACGGTAATTGGTTAAGTGATCTCTCCCTGTCCTTATCTCGACCCATAAGCCTTTATTATATTCTCCCGCTCCTGTCTAGTCGAGGAGGGGGAGTGACAGAGCGGCTTTGGTGGGTACCTGGCGTCCAGCCAGGGTCAACCCGCCACAGGCTCAAAGCTGGCAATTAAGCTTGGAAAGGGTCAGAATTCAAGACACAGCTTGAACTGCAGCACTTAAGTTTCTTAATTTAAGGCACTGATTTGCACTGTGGATCTCTGCTGTGTCTAACTCTCCCAGCATCTTGTAAACAGAAGTCAGGCACCAATATCACCGGTACGGATGCTATTCTGCGGGCCTGGAAATGCTGAGTACCACCAAGAACAAATGCTTTACAAGTACAATGCAAGTGCACATGGCATCATCCACGCCTGTGCAGGATTTTGATGTTTTTTTCCTGACTCTCCTGAAACCAATCAAAAATACAGCACTGACTACCATGGCTACAAGAAGCAGAGATGCCCTCTTGGCAGACAGGCGTGTATTGACAGGTTGTCATCTCAGTTGAAGTCAGCAGTAAGTGCACCTAAACCAACCCTGGAAGATAAAACTTTTTATGGTAGCTTTGCATCGCTGTAACTGGAAATGGACCTGCAGCTTTGCATTTTAAAGGCCGAATCCTTCCATTTCGTTGTTCTCTTTTCTTCTTTTTCCATTTCCCTTTCCTTCCCTTTTCTCGAAATTAACATTTGAAACACTTGAGAATGCTAATTGAGTTTCACTTCATTCAGACAGGAAATAATGACCTCAAGCTAATAAGACAAGTTAATAGTCCCCTGCAGGTAAATTAACACAAGACCAAATGCCTGAAGACCTTGAGGATCACAACTGTTAAACTTAAGTATGCATTCAAAGCAACTCTGAGCATCTAACAAAGCAGGTCACAGATCATAAATCAGAGCTATTGAAAAAAAAACCTCTTCAAAAAACCAAGGGAACTGCAGAACACATAAAGTTAACTTTCTTTCAACATCTACTGTAACATAGCCAACTGAAAGAAGATTTTGAGTAAATAAATAAAAACGCACAACCTGAATGCTCAATGTGTATGGAAAGGAGTGCTCAGAGAAGACACTAACTCATCCCCAAAATCAAACAAATATGTTTCAGTAAGCCATCTATCAGAGACAGCTGCCTTTCCACTGCAATAACGTAGCATTTTCGTCTTGTAATCACTTTATAGGCTTCAAAATACAAATTTGATTATATTATATCCGTGAAGACAAAACGCTTACAGAAATCGTAATGCTGTTTTAAGTCACAAAACAAACATTGCACAGCCCATAAACTGAAAAGTGCTATAAAAATGCCCAAAGCATAATAGTCACTCCACGAATCATCTTCATGTCAGGACGGACAAAAATGTATGACTTAAAAAAACTCATAGAAGAATATCCTCTCTCTTTAAAATACAGTTGTTGACAAATAAATGGGTAATTTTGACAAACTACTGAAGTTTAAACTCACAGCGCTCTATTAAAATAACACAGACGTGTTTTAAAAGTTAACATATGTTGCTGCATCATGTACAAATTAATAAATCACGTAACACTGACTTGAAAAATAGACAATTACGAGAAATCGAAAATTTGTGGGTTCAGTATAGTTTCATAGATATCACTGTATCTTATAATACTTTAAGCTGCTGAATTAACAAAGTGTTTAGAATGGAGAAAGGCTGTTATTTACAACTTTCTACATTTTATTTGGAGCTTTTTCCTTATTTACTTTTGGTTTCAGCACAACCAGCAGGAGTCAAGAGCGTATTTTCTTTGATCGCACAAGTTCATCTAAAGTTAAGAGACCAACTCCAAATTGAAAAAGCTGAAAAGCTTGTTTTCCTCTCCGAACACACAAATACAAATTACGTGGTAAGAAGGGGGACCTAGTAAATACAAAAAAACTGAAGGACATGCACAGGTATTCATGGGTGTGCAAGGGTTCAGGTAGGCAGCCGACAGACCTTTCAGATGCATCTCAACAGGCTCTGAGCAGTAAAGCCATTACAGTCCTTGGCTGGTTTGGCGCTTCGTGTCAGGGCAGGCCCAAAAGGAGAGAGGACGGGAAGGCTCTCACAGGCTGTAGCGAAGAGGCTGAGCTCTGCCTGCTAGCCGGTTTTATTAGCTCTCCTGATAACCATAACAACAGGGCTACCAAAGACAGAAGATTTCCAGAACATTGTCTCCTTTGAAGGGCTGCAAGCATAACCCTGATAATTTATCTGCTGGGACACATTGTTGAAATCTCTACGTTGATAGCTGCTTAGATACTCAGAAAACTCAGTCGGACAGTGACTAGAAACAGTACTGAAACTGAGTAAATCTGTTGCTTCGAAGTGAAAAATACGACATTGACAGAACTACAATAATAAAGATAAAATAAATGTAATTGCTAAAAATGTGATTTAAAATTCTAGCTTTTTTTTTTTTGAGCACCCATTTCCATCCAAATGGGAAGGGCACAAATGATGAGTGAAATCATAAGCAAATATGAGATATATCAAACAACGTTTTGTGCATAATAAAAATTAAACAGAATAATTTGATTGGAGCTTGCTAACGATTAAACTGCCTGAATTAATGTTCTTCATAAACGGTATTTTGGGTTTGCAAAGAGAGGACTCAAAATTGAGTGTGAAGGATTGTTCCAATTAGAAAAAACTAGATATGAGTGGTTACAGTTTTTCCTGTTCTTTGGTCTTTCTTCTGGAAACAAATACAAAAGCAGATTAAAGCAAACAACTTAAAACATACCTCCTTATTTTATCACTGCTGTCATAACATTAAGCTATCATTAAAGACTTTAAATCTTTTCCGTTTAACCCAGCTCACCCCCCTCATTTCTGTGCTATTTCCTGCACAGCTCAGTTCTGTTTTGCAATGATTTTGGTTTTGATCCTTTCTGAACATTATGAAAAGCACCTTCTGATGAAGCTGCTATACCGTTCTGTCTGTAGTGGTTACGTGCATCACAGTAGGACTTTCCAAAACAATGTTGATATTACCTGAACAAAGCTTTGCAATCAAAAGGCTGCATCATCCAGGTTCAGGGATGGTCCCGGAGGAACCTGAAATGGTTTCCAGAGGCTTTATGCAAGTGCACACAGGTCACAGTTACAGTGACTGGCCCCAAGCAAAGAGAAGAAGGCGCTCCAGAAAAGAGCTGGTATTTATCCCAGCATTTTCCTGCTAGTGCCCTAACCGAAAACGCAAAGCACTCAAAATGCATCCCACACCATTAGAGCAGCACTGGTACTAGTCCACGCATCATTCCAACTCTAAATAGTTCAGTTGCCTTCTCCTCCATCATTTCATTCTCATTTTCCATTAAAATAGTTCCCCAAAGTCCTGTGCAGCACCCCACTGATCCGTTGCTTTGAGACTAAAGAAGATTCCAGAGTTTTTACAAGAAGTACTGTGGTCAACACTAGTTTTTAGTACCAGCAGAGGTGAAAGTCTATCCTGGTCAAAGAAGAATTAGGTAATTGGACCACAGAAGGAATAATACAGACCAACCTAATTAGGTTTCTTTTCTACTAAACAAAATGGATATATTGATTACCTTTCAATTGGTTTAATAAAGCTACCTTAGTGCTTAGAGCAGGTCTCACTCACCTCACAACAGAGGCCGGCATCATCCATACATTTGGAGAAACCTAGATCCCCATGTTTCCCAGACTGAATGCTACTGAATTCCACCTTGCTCCTTAAAAGTGAACGCCAAAAAGACCTGTGTAATATTTACAGTATGTTATGCTGCCACGTACAGCTCACTTTCTAGAAGCACCCTTTTACGCAAATGGAGCACACTAGAAAATCTCAGTTTCATTAGTATAACTTGTACACAATCCAGTTCCAGATGTGGCATCCAAATGAGTCTTAATTTTTCACCCTGAGGTATCACAGCCGGAGTTGCTCTGCTTTACTGATTTACACCGAAGAACTACAGGTGCTGCAGCGTCTTGTTTAGGGAGAAAATAAGAGAAAAGTGTACAGCGTTTCCATACAAATTTCTGAGGAATTATGCATGACTTAACCCAAATTTAATACAGGTTCATACTGTCCTTGTTTAGATGCACATATATAATAGACAAATTTAATAATATCAGAGATCTGCTTAAAGAATTTCAATGCTCAGTGGGCTCAGTCAACTTGAAAAAATCATAAAGCTGTGGGAAAATATTAGATATTGTTACAACTAAAATCTTACATGACAATGACTGAAACAAGGTAGTGAAAAAGGCAGTTAATTTTAGTATTTATGTAGTTTGTCAGTTCATCTTTTGCTGTTATAAATATTCACAGGAGAGTAGAAAAAAATGTAAAAATGGTAAAAGGAGTTCTTGTTTGCTAAAAAAAAAAGAAGAAATCTAATTTGTCTTCTTACTGCGAGCTCTCACCTTCTTCCTACTACCAGCAGCACCGGCTAAGCATTTTTAAAATTATTTTTTACTTTTTAAGCCTTCTCCTTACTTTCCTCCACACTTCTTTGGCTTGGGAAGAACTCAGCATGGAAATTACCAGCTCCTGTTCTCCTTCCGTTCCTTCTTTAACAGCAAGTCCTCTGTTGTGATGCACATGCAGTACTAAATATGACTACTCTGACGTTTAATTTACAAAAACTGACTTCTGTTTTTAGTGCCTATGCCTCCCTCTACATTCTGCCCTTTTACTCATCTGCTGCCTAGTCAAAACTGTCTGAACTTGAGCCACTTTGTACATTGCTTTATAGCACACGCCTGACTGAGGCCTTGAACTTTAACTGACATTCAAAGACAGTATCCCTTACGAAACCGAATAAAAATATTCTTAATAGGAGCTCTTTCGGTTAAAAACGTATCCTACTGCCGCACTGCCTAACTATGCTTTTTCCTATGGGTCTGCAAACACAGCTCCCCAAGCAGCACTGAGGGCCCCAACCACAAGCGGTCAGGAGATTTTGAGAAAGTTAGTGGTTCTCAGTAACCTTGCAGGTTGTAAGTCTTGCTGGAGCAAGGACTGCAAATGGAAACCAGGTGGCACTGGCTGATATTTGGGAACAGACACGACACTTCCAGATCCCTGATGCATCATTCTGCACCGCCACCCAAGCACTTCCTGTGTGACTGGCCGCTGTCTCTCTGGTGTCTACCTCCAGCCTGGAAGGACCTGGCCTACAGAAGGCGAATATTCTTCACCTAGCTTGTTTTCAAGTTGGCCAACTGAAGACTGCTGGGAGATCAGTTTGGCATCCTCCTCGCCCATTAAACCAGCATTCTTCTTACCTGCGTTCCTCCTGGGTCCAGCTTCCACAGCACAGAAGGTGAAAGCTCTCGCTGAGGACAGCTCAAGACCTAACAGTCAGGACAATTCCCTTACCAGGAGGTTAGGTTATCCTTTTCCAGATCAGCAACCAGAACCTGTGCCCCCCACCCCCTGGGCTGACAGCTCTAACTATGAACAATAATGTGAAATGCTTACCATCAAAATCCATTTCAGACGTACTCATGTCTTGTTTTCTAGGCATCTCTTGAAGATTTATACACCACTTTCTAAATTCATCTGATAACACCTACAGGGCCTGAACCTTCCCAGGCCACCGGAGTTAAGCATGTAAAGACCTTAGAGAATAAGTAATGAGTTCAAGAATGCAATTAGGCAGCCCTTGAAAGTCATCAGCCTGAGTGCCTGCCTAGGCTTAAACTCTACATATTGAAGCCTTAACACAGCAGTGTTAGGAGTCTAATCTCATACTCATCCATGGTCATCTACAAATCACAGGAGCTGCATCATGCACAGGACCTCATGATCCAGGCCTCAGCTGAATTTCCAGAAAAGCAGAAATGATCTGAAAGCTATGGCTTCAAACTGCCTATGTAGCCCTCAACTACCTGTATATATAAAGGGCAGTGAATAATATCAGTAAGTAACTCAAAAGGTCACCTAGCCATGAGTATGCACAAATGCCTTCCTGACAGATATTCTTAAAACCTTCAGCACTGCCTATGGAAATTGTGGTGTCACCTTGTATATTCCAGTGTTTCATTACCCTCACCGTTAAAAGATATTCCTAATATCTGACCTGAATCTTTTTTTTTCAGTAACGAAGTCTGCAATTTTGCTACCCTGTCCCTTTCTCTATGCAGCAGCATTTATGTACAAAGACTACATTTTAATACAAAAATTCCCTTAATTCACTGAACATCTCTTCTTAAGTTTCCCAAGTATCACTGATGCCAAAATTATAAATCTCTGCTTCATAAAGTGTAATAGCTGCTTCATTAACTCAGACAGAGTAATTACAGTCATTTGAACAAGCCTGAATTACACCCATCCAACTAAGCACACCAGCATAATCCAAAAAGTTCTCAATTGCAATCAGCTGTTATTCTCTATACCTGAAAGTACTGTGACCATACTAACATATTTGAGGGTTGCTGTTCAGTTCTCCAGACCAGTAACCACGTTATAAAAAGTACCACAGAAGATGGTAGCCTCTTGGAAGAGACGAAAGGGCTGAGGGTGGTTGGAGTTCTCGGCCGCAGGACACTTTGTCCTGTTTGCTGGTCTGTCTGAATTAAAACTGGAGGTTGGCAATGACAACCTGCCACCTTCCCTAAGCCTAAACTGATATTAAACAATTGTGTGAAAGGTGATACTTTCATTTTCTACTGTAACCTGGGAGAAAGTACGCCAGATGCAAAAATCCTGTTTCCTCTTACTAGTATGAACCCTTAACTAATCAGGGCTTCTGATCATTACATTGTGTATTTTCAATTAAAACAACACAACTTCTGTTAAAAAAAGCATAGCTCTAGACCTTGTATCTTGAGTGTGTCTGCCTTAAATTGGAAATAAAGGCCAAACCAAAAGAAAACATGCACTACAGAAGGACTGTTTATAAATTTAATCGACTCTGACCCTTTGCTCCCCCACTTGCCAATAGCTAGGGAAAAAGGAATTGAGCTGTTAAATTTGTTCTGGGCAGAAACTTGGCATCTGCTATCAAGTCAGAGTCCAGAGCAAATTAGCATCACAAATTTCAAATTAATTCAAAAACCACAGCTTTGATTTAAATCATAATGGACTAAATCCTGGCAGGCAGTCGCACCCATGCATGGGGCAGGAAGGATTCTGGCAAAAAGAGAACATGGGGCAGAAAGTCTCAAATTCTTTTGCCCTGGTATTTTTGCCCTGTTTTCCAATGCTAGTAGTAGATGTAAATACCAGTTAATCCGTTCCTGTGTCTCCCTCACAGCGTACTATTTAATCAAAAGCTTCCGAGTACTGCATTCTTTGATCTCATCCTTTTTGACTAGGAAGTGTCTCAGACTTCATGCTAGCAGAAGGCCTTCTCACTGTTCTCTAGGAATGTTAGCTTCATTTTTCATTAGGACTCGCCAGAAAACAGCAATCCTGTTCTCTCTCAAGCAACTCCCAGCTTTAGAAGATATGCTCAAAGCTAAACCAGAGCTAACTCCCTGCTCTCCAATAAGCAACGCAAATAACCAGAACCGCAGACGGAACACCTCGTACGTCTAGAGAACCCCAAGGATGATCACGCTCTTGGAAAAGTAGGATTGGAAATGGTAGATCAATCTTGTCATAAATAAGCAACAAAATGGGGAGAAATTGTGATATTCCTCATTTAAAAAATATCCAAAACTACAGACAATTTTACCTTTGCTTAAAAAGAAATCATCTGCTAAGGTAACAAAGTGTGTTTCATATTGTAAGACAGAAGCATTCACAGAATTTACAGCAATAAGGAGAAGGTGAAATACCTTCTCATCAGTATTCTTCAGCGCTTTGTTATCTGAAATGCTCTTTTCAAAACACTTCTATCAGTCATCAGAGATTATACTCTTTAGGGGAGAACAGAATTAATGTGGCATTTGCCTTACCTCTCTTCAAACTAATTCACGCTAGCACAGTTCTGACGTCTTCTGTGTTAACTTGTACACCTGCTGTTGGCTTGGTATCAGAAGAAAACACTACTAGCTTCTACACAGTGAAAAATATTTTCGTTTCTGTATTTTCAAGAAGCAGTCAGAAGCATTTCATCAAACCTGTAAAAGGGCTGGGATTTCCAGAACGGGCCAGGTTCCTACACGACACAAGCCAGACCTAAAAGACTGCTCAGTGCTCAACTGCTCAGAAAAGCACCAGTGGATGGATGAAGTGCTTAGTGTATGGTTTTACTCATAATATTAGATATTATTTTGGTTGAATAGCTTGTAGAATAGTGTCTTAACCTATTTTCAGAGTTGTCACCTTCCCCAGAACGTACGTATAACTGAAATTATTTTGGCAGAATAATTCATAGCCGAGATTTCCAGGCACCTTGCTTCCCCTATACAGCACCATTTCAGGATGTGAAGAAACATGAGCGCAGTTTAAAGACAGTCATGTTACCTACAGTATCTTTCTATTGCCCATCTTGTCTTGAGGAAGAGGTCACTCTATCTTCGAAGAATAGTTTGTTTGGTGATTCAGGGATGAAGGCAGGACTTGGAGAAGGCAATTTCATCCAGGGGAAAGGTATAATGTTTTACTTATAATTGGATATCCATTCCAAACACATTTGTAAGTTCCAAACAGTTCTTTCCATTCATGTATGTTTTAGGTGAAGTGACTTCAAGGATATTCCACTATGTGGTGCATATTTTGCAAAGGAAACACCAGCATATAATTATCTCCCATAATTGTTTAAAATAGTTCTCAAACAATTTCTTTTCTAAATCACATTACCGTGCAACTGGAACCATTACAAATGATCATATTGTTTAATTAGCCAGTTTCTTCTAATTTCTCCTACAATTCAGATTTTTAATTAACATTCCATTGCTCTTAAACTGAGTGTAATTACCAACAGCTCACATGAAATCCAAACTAAAGTTGAATCTTTTAATAAACTGCTACTCTGAAAACTGTAAGGAAATACAATGTTTAATAATTAAGCATTTCTTTGGCTAAAATCCTTACCTAATCCAAATGAAGAACTAGTTCAACAGCCCAACAGCACAATCCTTCTATGCACAAAAAGCAAACATGAAAGTGAAGTAAAAAGCCCAAGCATACAGCAGTCTCTCTTTCAGAAACTGAAGAAATTGTATAGACAAAAGAGGATGTTGCATCCTATGTAAAAAAAAAAAAAAAAGCATGTTCTAACTTTCAGCTTCTGGAAGAGGTGGAAGGGAGAGTTTTGTCTTGGTTGAAGACAAAGGTCACAAAGAACATGGCTAAAGTCACAGCGGGGAGCTACCATTTTGGGTGAAGGGAAAGGATTGATTTCTACAATCAGTGGAAATGCTTAGGGGACAATCCAAGCTTTGGGAGGTACAGCAGGCAACTGTTCCT
This sequence comes from Sagittarius serpentarius, assembly GCA_034782735.1. Taxonomy (NCBI): domain Eukaryota; kingdom Metazoa; phylum Chordata; class Aves; order Accipitriformes; family Sagittariidae; genus Sagittarius; species Sagittarius serpentarius. Next base: position 5,922,442 of record JAVKLA010000008.1, read on the forward strand.
AAAGATAAAGGAAGCTACTAGAGAATCAAATATTTTAGAGTTGATAGATATTAATGGGAAATAATTGGAAAAACTAAGTGGAAGTAAGGTCAGTGAAGCTGAGAATAAAGCAAAAGAACCCGCTATTTTAAGGAAAGCAATCAGTGAGAAGAGAAGGGCAACCGTCTTGAAAAGTGGAATTCAACCTACCCAGGGAATAGGTTGAAAGGGTCTCCTGGGAGAGCAGCATAAAGGATGGAAGTGTCTGGAGAGCTAAAAGAGTCTTATTAAATACAAGAGCAACGAACTATGCTATTGCAGAGGAAGGGTACAGAGAACAGTGATAAAACAATATGACTGCATTTAGAGCTCTTCAGTGACCTCAGAATTAAAAAAAAAACAAACAACCCTATACAGGAAGCTTAAACAAGAACACCTATTTAAGGTCAAGACCAGAGGAACAGCACCAGCATGTGGGAGTAACACTAGAAAGGTTATGCCACAAGACAAGTTACAGTTTGAGTAAGAGATGACAAAAAATGTTAATAGAAGAAACAGAAAGCGAAGCAGGGAAAGAGAGTTTATTTCTATAATGGTGTCCTGGTTTCGGCTGGGATAGAGTTAATTGTCTTTCTAGTGGCTGGTACAGTGTTATGTTTTGGGGTTAGGATGAGAAGAATGTTGCTAACACCCTGATGTTTTCAGTTGTTGCTCAGTCGTGTTTAGACTAAGCCAAGGACTTTTCAGCTTCTCCGGCCCAGCCAGCAAGGAGGCTGGAGGGGCACATGAAGGTTGGGAGGGGACACAGCCAGGACAGCTGACCCAAACTGGCCAGAGGGGTATTCCATACCCTGGGAGGTCATGCCCAGTATATAAACTGGGGGAGTTGGCCAGGGGAGGAGCGCTGCTTGGGCATCGGTCGGCGAGTGGTGAGCAATTGCATTGTGCATCGCTTGGTTTGTGTATTCCAA
>JAVKLA010000008.1:5923491-6018798 GCA_034782735.1 Sagittarius serpentarius
TCTCCCCCATCCCACTGGGTGGGGGGGAAGTGAGTGAGCGGCTGCATGGGGCTGAGTTGCCGGCTGGGGTTAAACCATGACAAATGGGAAAAGAGAGCACATAATGGATGATGCAGGGAAGTCTTAAGTATTCAATACCTACCTTCTTTCAGTCATTTATTCTCCACCCCACCGCACCCAGCTTTAACAGGTGAACAGGATCATGAAGGAACCAGCTGGGAATTACCAAGTAAGTCAGAGGTATTTCAGTCAGGACAGCCTCTGAACTGCCCCTTATGTATTTCTAGGAAGTAGTTGAAGATGTCTCTGAACCTTATCCACCTCAAAATATTGTCAACAATGTGAATTTGTTTAAAGGCAAAAGAATTGGACTGAAATTCCTTCTCTAACTAGTTCACATCAGGAACTTCTGCCAAAGTCTCTCCTCTTAGTAACTCTCCTGGAGCAGAATAGTACATGAGAGCCTAAAATAGTGTCCTTAATTTTTTTGTTGGAGCTGTTCCTTTTTGCACAAAAAGCTTTACCAGCAAATGAAACAGCAAGAAGAAAAATAACTCTCTAATTTAGGTGATTAGATTGCAGGCATCTGGGTTGTAGTCCTTGTCCCAGTGACTGTTCTCTCTTACCCAAAGTGAACGCATGTCGGTAGGAAAGGCGGAGGATGAGATACAGTGCTTAGGTGTATTTCAGATTTGGAAAGTGTGGGTTTGTGCCCCTGAGATAGAGAGAGGAACTGAATAAAGTTCTCCCACATCAAGGGTGAATGCCCTAATCACCAAATTAGTTATGGGATTAACAAAGAGAAAACTTCCAATTAAGCCTTGGATTTTTTCCAGCCACAATTATTTTACGCATTCAAATGCTTCTGAGACTTTAAATCACACTGTTCAGCAAATTTGCTATTTCTCAGTAAATATAAACACACTCACACAGCCCTAATGATTATTGCCTGAAGGTGAACAGAGAAGGAAAGGAAAGTTATAATTAGTTGAGCCAGGATACAACTTCCAGATAAAGTGTTCCGCTGGCAGTTACAGCCTTCATCTCTGCCATCCCCCTTCACTCCGGCTTCTTCTGATGGACAGTCTCTGCGGGCACTGCCAGCTGGGAAAGCGCTGCAGCAGCTACTTCATCATAATACAATTTACATCGCACAAATCTGGAGAATTAGAGCCTGTTTTTCATAAGACATCCTTTTGAGCTCCATATATTGCTACCACTGTTCTCACTCGGAGTTCTCACTTGCTTGTCCCCCTTCTCATCTTCACATTTGCAAAAATAACACCGAGTTATTATTCAGTCTTCCTTATACAAGGCATGTGTAAAGCACTAATTGGCAACAAAGGGTGAGAACAGCGTATTAGCTAATTCTTGAAAATATTTTTTCTTCGTGCATCCATTATCTTGCTTTTATCAGGCTGACATCTGAGTCAGCAATTTTGCCCAGGCTGTTGTTCCAGGAGAAATGCAATATCCAGGTGACAACAGTACCATCCACATCACCTTCATATTCAATGCTCACTGAGAAGGAGGGGAATAAAGCCAGATTTAACCCTGAGAAAAGGCCTGGGGAAAGCAGGGTGGCTGCTCAACAGATTTGGACTTCATCATCATTCCTCCTGACTGCAAACCATCAACATATTGCAGGGGACTGAAGCCAGCCATTCAAGAACAGCCAGTTTGTCTGTCTTTTTTCTGTGGCTATAAAATATGTTATCAAAGCCATTTCCATGTCCTTTCCTTAAGAAGACTGGGAATTGATAGATTTTGATGGAGTTAGCTTTTCTCCACCTTTCTCATAGCTTCACGTGAGGAAACCACTGTTACCAAGCCATCATTTTAAACTGCTAAATTTATGTTGTGCCAGGAATTTTGTATTTTCTCTTTATTTTTAAAGCCAGCCATCTTAAATGTTTCTGCTGTGTGCCAGCTATGTTTTGCTTTGTGTTTGAAAGTGAAAATAAAACTACCAAATCTCTCATTTTCCACTCTAGGAGTCATTACGACAAATCCATGTTTGTGGTAAGAGAAGTAAGGTTCCTTCAGCAGCAGTCTAAGGTTTTAAATCCTTGCCTGACATCTTGGATAAGTGTGCAGCTGAGCTTCTCTAAAGAGCAGCCTCAACATCCTTCAGGCCCCGAGTGGCCTTTTCCCAACAGGTAAATGTTGGCTTCACAAAACACAAGCTATGCCATTTGCTTCCAGTTCAAGCATTACGGGATGCACCGTGCTAGAAAATCGCCTTTTACACTCAGCAAAGCCACAGGATGAGTCTTCCAAACAGGAAAGTATTTGCGTTAGTGACACAGGAACTGTGTCATATAGTCATATATGACTATATGAACCTATATGACCCTACTCCTTGTCCTATCTGACAAGGAATCATGCAAAACCTGAGGGGCATGAGTGGCAACTCACTAAATAGCTTGAACCCATACTGAACGCACGTGCTACGTTATGTGACTTGTAGCTCAATGTCACACAGCATGTACTAGAAAAAGAAATTCAAACAGGAAAAGTGAACATCTGCTTCTAAGTGGAAAAAATTATTAATATTCACATAGGAATAGATGTATTTAAAGAATTCCTTATGGAATTTTAATATAGTTTAATTGTATTTGTTCAGGATAAGCATCAGCACATTACAGGCACCCTGTGATTAATATCACCTACGGAAAATGAAAAATTTGCAGCCAGCTGTAATAGCGGTTAATCCCATAGAGACAATAATTTGTTTTAATGAAAGTTACTCTCAGCTTTCAACTAGTTCGAGAAGCCAAAAAAACCTCTTGGGATCCATACTGCCAAACTTGCAAACTTCATTTTAGGTGCCTAGAAAAGCACTCCTCAAAGCAGTGGGAAAGAGGCAGGTGTCCCTGAAGGCTTCCAGAAGGAAAACCTCACTGTCCAACTTTAAGCCTTTTTGTTACCAGACATGTTTGCCTAACGTATTTTAAAAGATTCAGCTCTAATCCCAGTAGTTAATGCTATATTATTAAACACTTCACTTTAATTATGAAATAAGTACTTGTCAATCTTCCTTGCTTTCATTCTGGATGTAATCTCCCTTCCAGGTCTCTGTCACTGAAAATTAAAGGCTTGATTTCAGAAGCTGGTAGATGTTAGATTACCGGAGAGCTTCTGCACAGGAAAGGACCTACTACCAACAACAGAAGAAAAATATTGAAATCATGCATAGAAAAGCTGTAAGGAAAACTAAGGAAAACTTGATATGCTGGGAAAAAAATTGTAAATTCAGTATGTATGATTTTCTCTCATTTTATGTACATCTCTGCAGAATACCTCAAGCAAGGATCACTTACTAAAGCTGAGAGAAACAGAACAAGTAAGCATTCCAGACTGGCTTCACTTATTGTAACCAAAAATAAACCAAGTTACAGAAAAATGTATTTTTAATTTCATCTTGACACAGAAAGAAAATGAGGTTCATCTGTGTTGTTCCTGAAGTTCTTCCAAACCAAAAAGCTGTGTGAGAGTTGTTATTATTAGTTATATAAATCTTGGAAGCTTGTGATCCAGACTGTGATCACTAATGACTACAGAGCAGAAATCACAGTAAAAATTCAGCAATGAGATGGTTTATCTACCTGAAGCATTAATGAGCTGCCCCACACTCTTCCTAATGACTTCAACCTCCACCTGCCCGACCTGTTTTAGTTCCTTGTTCCCATCACCATGAGATCTTCATTTGACCTGCCGCTGTGGTTTATCTCCTCTACCCACAAAAGCCCATTCATCTTCACCACGTACACTGCTTTGCTCTCAGAAGCCTCTGTTGCTCCGCTCTCCCTTTCCAGGCACCACCAGTGCTCCTCCTCACGCTTCCCTACTTAGGTCCTGGCATCCAACTTGTATTTGATTTATTATAGTGCCTTAGGTCTGATGACTTTTTAGCAGAATTCAAGTCTTCTTCATGCCTCTCCAGTGACAAAGGTGCTGAAACTATTCATCTCTCAATAATCTGTCTTGTTCCCTTTACGGAGACCACGCTGCCAGTCCCTGTGCCTGGATCATTCCAGTATTTGCTTCCCCTGCGCCTACTTTTTTTTCTACCAGGCACCTTTAGTATACATTGCAAAGTATCCCTAGTGACATTCACCATCACCGATTCATGCACTCTTCCTTTAGCTCAGCCATCCTCTACTTCCTTTTAATACCTTCATTTTAGCTTCAAGGAATCCCACAGTGACAGTCCCAGAGAGCTTTTTCGATGTCCAGGATTTGTTCCTCAAAATCCTAAAGCATTTCCTGTCCCTACTTCTCTCTCCACGCACAATCTTGCTAATTTCTTTGAAAAACACCAAATGAAAAATTATTTTTGCCTTTCTCTTCCTTTCAGTCCTACTTTCCATGGAGAGAAATGAGAAAGCCTGGCTCTGCCATGATCCCCATCTCTCTCCTATAAAACCTGTGCTTCTCACCTGTCTTATCAGCTGGGATTCATCTCACCTCACTCTACACACATCTGCACTGTAGATGTCTACATTGCAGCCAGTTAGACTCAGCTGGTCATTTTTTGCCTTTTCATCAACAGAGAAATATGTCTTCTTAGGGCACAATTCACCTCCCCCTAAGTCAGCTTTTAAAAGAGGACAGATGAGTTGTGCCCCCGAAGCTTCTGCTTCTCTGCATCATCTCTAACAGGAATCTCAACAACTCACTCAGTCCGACGTAGCTGGCTCAAGTTAAGCAACAAAACAAACCCCCAACTTGCATCTCTATCTACCCTACAGCTGCCAGTGCAGGTCCAACATGACTAAGCAAGCATGTCACGCCTCCTTTCTTGTTTCTTCTGATCACCACCACGATACATATCTTGGACCCGCAACTTGTATATCAGACTCAACTCCTTTTTTTTTTTCTTTTTTTTAAATATCTCTTTATTCAGGAGTTCACTAAGCCCTTCACATGCTTCCAATTTAATGCAAAACTGCTCTTCAAATCTCCTGCCATGGCTGTCCATTGCCCCCAGCCTCAAAAAGCTAGGCAGATGGTTCTCTGCTCTTGTACAAAGGTCGTTGTTTACCATATTACCATTTGGAGTACTGACTGACATACTGTATTGTGACAGTAACTGTATCATTGCTGTTTTGTTCTCTTCCTTGTTCCCCCTGAAATTGTTTCTTCTCTCATCGTAAACTTAGATCACAAATTCTTAGGGGCAGAGATAATACTTCTGTTCTGCATTTATCCAGTGCTTCTTGCAAAGGGGTACGGTATCATGACTATGCCTTTGAGGTATTATAAATATAAATAAATAACAAACACACACACAAACACAATTACATTTTGGTTTTGCTCACAGCTACGCAATTTTGCTTGGGCATTAAGCAAAAGAAAAATTAGACCTAGCATATGTAAATGCTTCTGTGAGACCCCCCAAATTATATTTCCTTATATTAGAAATGCCATACAACAAATAAGAGTAATAGAAAAACATTAGAAGATTTACAAAAGGACCAAACGGCACAGATATAATTATACCTATTTTATTGCTAATTTGTAGGGCTCAGAACACTTCTGTACATTTACTTTCCTCTCTTTTCCTGACTCTGTTTTAGTTTCCCCCTTTTGCTGTAGCTCACATACTTGATGGACTTGACAGCAGTAGAAAAATAAGGCAAGCCTACAGTCTAAGTGTTTTTCACAAAGTCATCCAGCTCTAGGAAAAATATTACAAGAATGCCCTACTTATTTTGATATTCTGCAACTGTAAACTTTTCCAAGTTTTCAAAGGTAAGGTTTTAAGAGCAATTCTTTCCATTTGTAAGAGGTTGTTTATTTATTCCCATACGTCCGTTATGAATCAGAAACTGCCATCTTGGATGACAGGCAAAAGACTAAGCAAAGTCACCGCTGTAACTTGAAGTGTTTTTAACATCTCTTAAGCTATTTTACAGTTCTGCTTAGAACCTGTCCTACAGTATCAGGATTTTTTTTGCCCCAAAATAAAATCATTATCTTAATGTTGAAGAAGCGTGAAGATATGAATGGAGCACACAACTTTTCACTAATTAAACTATGCATTACCATATTTAATTATATAGCTACTAGGTTATATATATACACACAGACGCAAGCAGGGACAAAGCTCATTTTCAGAGCTTTAATTTGATGATTTTTTTCTTTTCTTTAACTGTTGTTGATTGAAATCAGTGTCTTAATGTTGCACAGCTTTGTCTTTTGATTACTGCATGTGATTAAGGCAACCACTAGCAGTGATTTTTCACAGCACTATAAACCAACGCAAAATAACACTTTCCAGTTCTTCATTTATTCATGTAACATAAAACATAGCTGGAAGTTCACTTGGATTCCAGTAATGCAATTCACACGCAGACGACAGCCTGCCACAGTCAAGAGAGTAAAGCTTTAACACACCCTGCCCACAATGCGAGAGAATCCTACGTGGGTTGTAGGACATAAGGTCATTTATTTTTAAGTTGTCCATCCTTCTGCTTTTCTGTAAGAATGTTTCAAAAGATGGATGAAACACATTTTCTAAACCATAGAAGTTGAGTAGGATTACCACTTAGTTACTTGTTCAACCTATTAACAAAGTATCCATGGCCCAAGTCAGGCAGGACAGACACAGAAAGCAAGCAGGGCAAACAAGAATCCCTCTGTATTGCTGTTGATGATATGTGTAATGATTGCTAGTCCTATAGATACATCTTCGGAAGCCTGATAGGAAAATGAGTATTTATGATACGGAAATTCTATAGTAGTAAAAATGATTACAGTTATACACACATTACACATGCTACTGAATCATGTGCAACTTGCAAGTAATAGGAGAGTACAAGTAGGAATTTTGCGGAATAATACACTTTTAAAAATCAGCTGTTGTGTAGAAACAAACTCTTCTTGGTATAAGGAAAAGCCAACAACCAACAGGACTTTTATATAGGTGCCCTGTTCAGGACTGAGCCACGCTTTTCAGAGATGAACACTCCAGCTGAGAAATGCCAGATCTATTCCACTGTGATTACTGATCACCTCGCTTGACTTTGGGGTGGGCTTTTTGTTTCTGTGGCCAACAGGCACAAGTCCTCGAGCAGCCATTGCTCTGTGCTCAATATTCTCGTCCACTTCACTCTGTGCACCAACAAGGAACAAGAAACTCTCTACCTGAACCCCTTGGAGGCCAAATGCAATGTGCTTCTCGAGCATCTGAGCAGCTGGTGACACAGGTATAGTCTATGTCAGGCCAAAGTGAAATAAGAAGGCAAGGCTGCAAGCAAAAGACACAATATAGCACAACGTCAAACAAAACTGAGAAAACACTAAATCAAACCAAAGCAACAAAGACAGCTTAAACTGTTTGTAACGACCATTTCTTACTCCACCTTTTATTCCTCATTCAAGCCATTTCTTCCTTGATGCGCAAAGAAATACCTGACCCTGAACACTGCTGTCTCAACCGTCACCCTCTCTGAAGCTCACTGCTAAGGCATCTTCACTATGAATTGCGCTTGCTCTGTGAGCTGAGGCCAAGCTGCTGATAGCCACTGGTATAATTCTTCGTACACCGCAGCCTCTTCACCAAACTTCTTGTATTGCCAATAGAAAAAAACAACAAGAAAATATAAGCACTCAGAAATCAACATGATTTTTAAACATGTTTTTGTGATGTTCTCTATGTCACATTCAGCAAGGGGAGTTTTATTTTCATGAGTTGTATAATATTTTTCTTGCATTTTCTCTCCCAAGTAGTTACTGCACTCCTTTTAATGACTTCTAACACTGAGAAAACTCAGGAAATATAGTGCAATTCATCCAACCTGCGTTTCACAAACTTCAAGAGGAATAAAAACATTGTTAAAGCTGCATAAATGACAACTTAATCCCACATCAGATAGAAGTAAACATAGCAAGAAGTCAAATTAAATGCCATCTCTTTTTCTGTTTTTCTCCTTGGACTGCCACACACCAAACATTTCATATGATCTATGAGGTTTCCAGGATAATAAAGCAGAAAGATACATTTGTATAATTCTTTTTGTATTTACAGCAAGACAAATTGTCTTGTTTTGAAACACCAGGGCTGATTGGAGTTGTACAATAGCGTATAAAATTGTCATTGCAGCAGTCTATGTTGGTGTATAGTCAAATATCACGTTGACAGTACAACAGGAGTTGATTGCACTTTGAAAGAATTGTATCCACGCATCGTTATCCGAACTAAACCCCTCAAACCTTGCTTTACACTTCTAATCTTCTGATTTTACTTGGTTTCTAATCTGTACAGATTGATTCAAAATGCAAATGCAAATCTGGAAGAATACCAGAAAGTTATTTTTACCTATGTTGTGCTGGTTCTACCAAGATGTTTTGGTATTTACATAAAACATGTTTTCTGCTTGCAATTTTTCTTCTGTTTGTTCTGTGAAAAACTGAAGTTATAGCAGCCAATGTTTTCAATGGTGGTGCCTGAAATTATCCTCCCAGATTTAAGCTTATGGCCTCCATAAAAGCAGACATATTTTAAAAGACATTGGGAACCATCCTATTTTCAATAAATTGGTCACGATCTGAAAATCTTGCACCTTATTGACCTAGTAAGACCAGATGCTCACATGTGGCAGAGTTGATACGGTTCACTTTACACTCCAGCTGAATCCCAAACAGTGCCCAGTGCCCAGCACCCACATGGAGAAATCTCTAGTGTGTTCACAACTCCTCCCCCCAGACCCTCAGGTCTGGGGCCCTGCATCAATGCTCAAGACCAAGCACCAACGCCTTCCGCCATGCTGTGCAGTCGTAAGCAGTAGCCAGGACTCAGGGTTTGGGTGGCGCCAGTTCACGTCACAGAACAGCACAAGGACAGGGGTACAGGTCAGGTCAAAGGGCCCTCAGACCTCAGTATCAGGAGGCAGCAAATAGAGCAGTTTGAGTGTAAGCATGGATACACTCCTAGCATGCACCAACTTTTGATTCATGCACTTCCTAATCCAGAGGGGGCAGCTTTTGCCTTCAGTGGATTTTTCTTTCATTCATTTGTTCGACGCCTTTCTGAACCTCTAAAAACTTACAGCATCCATTCATTGTCCCCCGAGGGGAAAAAATTCTATAGCTCAAATAAAAGTTGCATGCAGGAGCATTTCTCTTTCAGAGTTCTGCTCATTTTTGTCATCTATCTCCAAAATTACAACAATTGACAAGATTTTCTCATCCTACCCAAACCAGACTCTAAAATACAAAGACTTTACCAGTTTTAACTATCTCCTCCTCCCTGAAGTGAGCCATGAAATCTCTGACACTGAACAGCAGCTTATCATTCCTTCCCATTGCAGAGCAATGTAAATCTAATAGGAATAACTAGGAAAACTTCCCAGCCTGCTTGGTGAAGGCACAGAATGCTCTTCAACATCTGTACTCCATAAGGGATTTGCATACATAAGATTTTTTAAAAAGGAGGGAGAGAGAGAGAGAGAGAGGGAGACACCAATTCAAGTCACAGGGAGCCAGCAGAAAAGACATACTTCATTTGAGGTCAGAAGCCTCAAGGGTGAATTGCTTGAAGTGGTTAGGAATGTCAAAAGACACAAGCTTTTTTCTCACCTCTTTGTGGTGAAAATATTGATTGGCTTTGTATAAAGCTCTTGCACCAGGAAAGATGAAAAACAGGTAGGCTGTACTTCGTGGCTGTCAGTTTGGCATGCTTGAGAATGAAAACTGAGCTCGAGAGGGGTACGGTATTTTGGCTGCAACAGAGCAACCAAGTCATGAGACAGAAAATCCTCACCTGCTTGTTAATCCAATGTCATCAGCAAAACACAGTCAACCCCCGATCATTACAGGACTTCACATTTCCCTTAGCTGAACTTCATGAGGGTCCTGTCACCAATTCTCCAACCTATCAAAGTCCCAATGGCAACCCAACCTTCTGGTGTATCAACAACTCCTCCCATTTTATATTGTCTGTAAGCCTGCTAAGGATGTAGTCTGTCCCATCGTCCAGGTCATTAATGAAGATGTCATACAGTACTGGTGCCAGTATCGATCCCTGGGGTGCAGCACTGGTTACTGGCCTCTAGTTGGACTTCGTGCAATTGATCACAACAACCCTTTGAGCTTAACAGTTCAGCCAGTTTCCAGTCCACCTCACTGTCCGCTTATCTAGTCCATTAAGTCCCCAACAGACAATAATATAACCATTCTCTACCAAACTGAATGAGACAGAAAATCCCAGAACCTTTTGGTGCAAGGCACATCACTTTGTATGTCAGATACTTCAGTCCAGCTTCATTCACCTTCAGCTGCAAGGTGCCTGCTGTGAAAACAGTGGGACATCCAGTGCCATAGGGCATTGTCAGTGGTTGTGGTTTACTGAAGGTACAGACTTTCATTGTAGGTGACACCACATCACTGACACTACTCCTTCCTTAGCTGTTCTCCCCTGAGATTAAAGAGAAGGTCCTAAAGTGGAAAGTATATGCCCCAATATACTAGTGAGGCCTTTATCGGTAGCATAGAACAAACCGATTCCCTTAAAGAGTGGATTATTCTATGGCCATGTAGATTTTCTGGGACATGCTAGTCATCATGATGTCTGTCAGATCTTTGCAACTCCACTAGGAGCAACGGAGTTTACAGCAGGTCCGGAAAGAGGGTCTTCATCGCTCAGCTGCTTTGCAGGAAGCACGCCCATGATCACGGTTTCTCTGTGTCCCACTGTATGCCCTGTCCAAAATCCACGTTTTTCATAGAGCCTATCTGGACCACAGGTCACTTCCATCTAAAACCTGAAGCGTATTTTACAGGCCTAGCTGGAGTTTGACATGTGCCGCTTAGAGCTCTGTAGAACTTGTGGGATCTATATGGTGGGACAGGATCCACAAACTGGCACGTTACGCTGTCATCCATTTCATGGTGGAAACACTACAGCAGTAGCATCTTACAACTAGCCAGATAAATTCAGAGGCCACATGCAAGCGGCATCTATAGGATTTTAATCTGTTTAGTGTGTCTATGCTTTAATTCTTTTCAGTAAAAATGGGATTTCAGTTAAGAAAAATATCAATAGCAGCTCTACCTTTGAGTCTTGTTTCTGAGGGCTAAGCAACCCTTTAGCCTCTTAATGCATAAACTGCCTGTTCTCCATTCTTTTCTGTTTCTCATTTCATACCTTTGATCCTCTCAAAATCTATTTTCCCCAGGCACTTACGTCTGTGATTAATTTGGATATTTCACACTTTGCTGTGTGCGGAAGTCAAGTTTACTTACAATCGCAAATGAACTAGGCTATAAATAAAGTCATCACCGCACAGTCTGATTCACAGAGCTCCTCTCCTTTGCAGGCTATTTTTTGTAATATATCCAAAGCATCTGTATTACAAGCTGCCGGTCCCAATTAAAGAGGACGAAGAAGAGGCACAGGGCTAATTTCACCTTGTGTAGTTATTCGGCACCAGATAAAATGACTATAAAACCTCAGCTATTTTGTTACAATATGATTTCAAAACTTTTGCACCCACAAATCTAAAGCAGCACACTTTCCAGCTACAGTCTCGTTATTAATTTTTTAAAAATTAAGTGATCATTATCTTTCCCCTTTAAAATAATGCAAATTCTTAAACAAAATTATCTGTTGCCTGGTTTCCAAATTAAACAGTCACAAATACTGAGATCAGTACAAACATCTCTCTTCCTCATTATTCTAGTCCTAAAGAAATCACTGAAAAACTGCATGTTCACTTCTGCTTTTCCAAGGATCATTGAGAATTTCACAATATGTTTCAGAGAATCCCAGAGTAGCAAAGCATCCCAAAACGTTTGCAGAGGATAAAGCACTCTGGCAACAGACTCCTGTCTGCTGATCCGGTGCAAAAGCAACACAGGCGGGAAAAGTAACTCAATAATTGGAGAAGAGCTTGGTAAGAGATGATTTTCAGAAGCTCATCCAGTATTTTTTTTTTCATCTGTCAGGTGAGCTAATAAAAGGTATCATCTCCCCCTGAAAATCAAAGCTCAAAAACGCACAGAAAAAATATTCAGGTATGAAATGGAGGCCCACAGAAAACTGTACTAGGAGGAAGAAGCAAGGGGAAAAATGATGTTCTGCCTACAAAAAAAAACCCTGTATGCCACCATCACATACAAAATGAATTTTCTCAATTTGATTAAGAAATAGACAGGTTTGTGTAAAACTCTCATCAGAAACCAGAAATTAATCATTTAACTGATAATCTCTACATACTTGTCGGGGGGGGGGGGCTTTTTTCTTTATTTTCTTTTTGCCAATAGTGATAAAGATGAAGAGGTAGCAGTGGGGGAGCACAGGGGAGGAGAGTGTCAACACCGCTGCTTCTTCAAAGGCTTGGCTAAGGAGTCGCTTCGGAAAGTAGGAAGAGTTGGTGGCACGTCCTGAGTTTCCCTAGCAGAAATCGATGGCATGTCCTAAATTTGCTCAGTGCAGGTAATGTACGTGTATCTGCCTTCCCTACGTGAGCTGGTGTGTCTCCATAATGAAGTTAAAGAGCTGAAGGAACTTCTTGCGCGGGAAGGAGAATGCAAAGCATGCTCGTTGCAGAAATAACGTTTCAAATTTAAAAAAGACTGATTCAATATCTACATTAAGCCTACTGAGCCACTAATTCGAGCTTGGGGGTCAATTAGAAAGCAGAGCCTTTGCTGACAGATAAAAAAGTAAAGCTATGCCTTCATTCAGAAAGGTAGATGGGAAATGAGGGAACTGCAGGGAAAGGCAAGAAAATAGAACTTTTTCTTAAAAATCAGGCAAAAATAAAAGAAATAAAATTCAAAAGATCCTTTACATCAACTTACTTCTGTAAAGAAAGATTCAGGAGAACTTCAGTAAAATAAATAAGAAAAGTCCCTTACCTGCTCTGGAAACCCTCTGCAGTTACAAGTTTAAAAGATGAAAAAAAAGGTGAAGCTAGATTAGTGTAGACTTGGCTCCATCCTGCCATACTGGACAGAAACTACCATAATTAATTATGACATGTGCCAAGAGCACTCTAGGAAAAATTACTTAAAAATTAATTTTAATGTACCTTTAGCTAAAAAGGATTCATATTGTAATGACAAATTGACATCACAGGTTAATAATTTTCTTCTAATGTAAAACCCAAATGCGTGTTCCTTTATGTCCTGTTAAGCATTCAGCATTACTTTTTTGGGGGAGTGGGATAATTTTGGTGGGTTTTTTTGGTTTTTTTTTTTGTTGTGATTTTTTTTTCCCACTAAGTACAGTCTTCCAATCTTAAGCTTTTATGCAAAATTTTCACGGGCATTTACAGTTGTGCTGGAAATTAACCTAACACTCAGTGTTATTCCAGGGCCAAAGACACTGCAAAGTAATTCAAATACTCTTGTGCCAACATATCAACATCCAGCCATGGAACTAAACAGCTTCCACCGCCAGCGGTAAAATACCTAAAGCCATTCAGCTCAGTGTAGCACTATTAAAATCTGCACAAATAACTACTTGTGATCTGTTAGCAAACCAGAAGATGATTTCTTTCAAAGTTTTTAATTATTATTTTTTGAAGTGTTTCTCTGAAAAGCTCAATAGTTCATGGCACTGCCCACAGAATTGGTCTAACATAGGAGGATGGCCATCGATCCGATTTAACATGAGCCAGCAGTGGCAAAAGAGAACTAAATCTTGACACATTTAATTTTTACACACCGAACTGTCCAATCATATCCTATCTACTCAAAAAACCCAAAGTAATATACTCACTGATAACCACTCCTTCATATTCTACTACTTTTTGGCTTTAGATACCAAGGTTACAGCAACAGGACTTGGAGCAGGTGTCATTTTTCTTTATTCCCACTCAGAATTTCACACTGGTGTCTATTAAAAATACAACTATTTTCTAACTAGACAGAATTCGGAAACAGAACATGTGTAGCTACCTATAAACACGTGCTCATGCTGCTTCAAAGTGACCATACAACATGGGAGAATAATGCTTTGGAGACCTTCTTCATCCAGCAAGGTTCTTTCAGGGAAGAAGGGAGGTCTTCATTTTAAAAGACAGAAGCACTTGAGGCAGTCACTGTAGTGCTACTGTCACCAAGCGGACTGGATTCTGTAACCGTTTCTAGCTCCTCAGCATACAGATACCATACACTAAACTAAAAATGTATGCCTCAAAAGAAGAATGTAACTCTTGGACCTTTGCACTAAGGTGCACTAGTGATGAATATGCAATCAGTGAAAAATAAAAAGTATTTTAAAGGAAAGCAACTGGATTTCTTTAAGAAACAGGCAATTCATAATACAATTGTCCTTTCATTGACTATCTACTATGTACTATGTACATTAAGTCCTACAACAGAATGAAAACACAGGAAAATCAGAGAAGTAATCAGTTAATATTTTTAGATTATGTAAGAAAACTAATATGATTATTTTGCGTGCTGTTCCAAAAAGGCATTTATTTTTCTCATTAGCAGAGTAAAATAAGTTATACGTTTTGATAACTGCAAAGGAGTTAATTTTTTTTCCTACGTTCATGCAAAATTTCAACATGATCAAATACCACTTATTCAAAACTAATGATTTGGGAAGCCTTGTTACAGCTCTGTTGCTAATGCTGGTTCTTTCAACTAATCTGCTTTGAGCACACTGACGACAAATAAAATACTGTCCTATTCTTTTAATCTCTGTAGCATCATTCCCAGAAATTTGTATGTGAACACCTTAATGTTTTTGCACTGATGTGAGCTGAAGAGTACTTAAAAGACTTAGATGACACACTGAGGTCAGCATGCCGGTGCTTGGTATAAACCTCCCACTTCCCTCCATTTCAGGGCTTTGAGAGCCCATCAGGTTCACCGGCACTCATCATTTTCTGTTTCTTAAAGCACAAATAGCTTTCTACACAGGAGACTCGCAACAAAGCAAAGCAAGTACACAAAACCAACCAAGCAAGTAGCCCCATCGTGTAACAGCCTGTCCGTTATTCTGAGAGAATTCACGCTCAAGTTTTTTTTCTTCACTTTTAGGAGTGGGAAAGCAGAAGCCAGGTGCAAGGAAGCAAGCAGGAAAATTGCTGAGTATATGTAAACCCACAGACCTTGTAGAAACACTCCTATTTTTTGTCACAAAACTTACCACATGGGAAAGTTTCCTTAAATTCCAGTTTCTACATGCAAATTGAGAATCTCAGCCCTCATTTCTACACACACACATATATACCTCAATCTGCATTTGCTTCTAGCTTTCATTAAGATCAAAGTTGTGTGGCTACAGCAAAACAAGAAATGTATATTCTTTACTGACCAGGCAGAGGTAATTTGTGCTCGAGGGTAAGCAACAGCCACACCATCCTGCGACAACAAGCGGGTTTGCATCGATCGCAGCTGGATTCTTGGGTGGGAAGGTAGATGCCTTGTGTGCTGCTATCACTCCTATAAATCAGACCTCTTGCAGTCCCTAATTTTTCCCCTCAGTTTCATTCTTTTTCTCAGACCTAAAACTGTTTGGGTTGGTCCTTCTTACTGTACACCAAGAAAAAGATGGCCTAAAGCTGTAACACCATAGGTTTTCAAAAGCTTCCCTTAATGCCCACAACTTTTCTTCAAACGCAGTGGGCCTGTTTCTTGTGTCCTCTCTTTGCTCCTTTCCAGGCAAGCTGTGGAAGTATAATGAACTGCAAGTTTTGCAAAGTGGTAAGCAAAAGCAGATGTAGAGTCTTAAGAAAAAAAATAATAATTAAAAAAAAAAAATCACTGAGTAATATACTGAAGCTTGCAGTTGCCAGCCAAGAAGGCCATGTGGGAAATCAACTCTTGCATTTTCCCGGCAAACCGACTCACCCCACACTTTAGTGCCTCCCTACTAAGTCTATTTATGAAAAGTAAAAACTAAAACCCAAAAAAACACAACAAAGAAACCCAGAGATACAGCTTGAGAAGTTCTCAAAAGTGAGGTAATTAGTCATGGACAAGCTGAAAAAATCATTGCTGGTAAACCTCTAATCAGCACGCTTAGAAAATCCTCAAGTCTCTTTTTGGAAATACTTGTATTCAGACTCTTTTTCTTATAGCGTAAAACATGCTATAGATTAGCCATCTCACAAAATGCATTTGAGTCACTCTTATTTCACCATTTCATTTTCAGGAGCGCAGGTACACAAACAGACTCAGCCTACCGAACATCCCCATGTTTTGGCAAGAGCGGTCAGCTGTGCTTCACTTTACTGACCGACCGCCTGCTGAAAAGCCGGGCTGCCAAGATTATGCAGCTTTTCAACACCAAGCCTGGTGTTTCTTATTTAAATAACTTACCACTCCTGTCCTCAAGTATCTGTCCTCCTTGTGCTCCGCTTCCTTTTTCTGACACTCGTGTGGCAGACGGTACAAATGGCTTGACACATACTCGTTGCCTCAGTGCAGAGAAGGAAAGCGACACCCTTGCTGAAACCCTGGACACGGCCCTCCAGAGCCAAGGCTTGTGGGCTGAGAAGAGCGATCTCTGAAGTGTAAGTTGTGAGGGTTTGGATGACTTGATGTTCCCCATGGTATCTTTTCTCTCTTATTTCTCAGACCCTTTCTGCCTCTCATCTACTTACACACTGAACCCACCGGGTGCTAGATGATTCCCCTGGACTGGAAGACACCTTGCAAAGCAGAGCGGTTATTTCCAGCATGTTATTCCGAATCCTTACAGGAATACGGGTAAACAGCTCTCCGAGAATTTACAAACCAATTGCCAAGTAAGTGGCTTTTGAAAGATTCCTTGAACTAAATGAATCTATAGAACTGTTGCATTTAATGCATGGATGCTCCTAGTAACAACATGGCAGTTTACGTATCTGAAGGTAAGATGCCCCTTCCCTTAACTGGGAGTAAAGGGCAGTACAGCATCAGTGTCTTTGGCTAGCTCTGCTTAATAAACTAAGTGGGAAATTCTCATCTAAGCTGCAGCTTCAGTGTGGTCAGAATGAGTAGGAAAGTTAACATAGGTACCTTGGGATTAGCTAAAAAAAAAAATTTAAAATCAATCAATCAATCAATCAATCTCACATTGGTTTCCTGGTCAAAATTGACAAGAACTGGCCAGAAATCTCTTTTGTTGTAAATGCTGCGAGGTTTTTTCCTTGGAAAACCAGATTCACCAAAATGCTTCCATTTGTGCCTCAAACAAACTTCTGAGCAGAAACAAGAAGGTAGAAACTCAACTGGTTTCCTGCCGGCTCATCTGATGAGATGCTGAAAACCCCAGACTTGCTGGCAGTGCAACTCTGCCTTGGTATTCAAGATCCTGGGGTCTTTCAGTTCCTTGCAAGAGAGTGAGGATACAGGAGGATGGCTTTCCAGTGGGGATCCTAACGGCTCTGGAGCCACAGCCGGTACCAGGACTTCCCAGGTGCTCAGGCCCTAGGAGAAGCTAGGACTCTGGTAAACTAGAAGTACAGAAATTGAGCTGCCAGTTCACACTTGTATTTTTTTTTTTTTAAACTGAGTATTTTGATTCCTTTGAAATCCTTCTTCCTAGAAGTTTTCTTCAAAGGAAGATTTTCAATTTTACACACAGAAAAAGGAAATTGAAAATGACTCAGTGAAATACATCATCCTACTGTGAAAGCTGACTGTTACCAACAAAACTGTAAGCAAATGCATTAGATTATATTTTGGCTACATTTGTGTGCATTCTCCACAAACAACCTAAACCAGCTTTCTGTTTCTCAGAGCCCGGCGTTCAGTGATCCAGATTTCCCTGAGACCTTAAGATTTCCAAAACAATTCACAAAAAAACAAACATAAGGAAAGAAATTTGTTCAGGCTTACATTGTAGCTTCTATCTTAACTTGCCACCTAGCATTGCTGTAGAACAAAATATTGAACACACTATCAAGAATATCTACACAAGCGGTGGGGTAATTTGAAATGCGAAAAAGGCAGAAGAGTACAAGTATCTATCCACAGAACACAGTATGTCTACTTACTTTGTCCACCTCTGTGAGTTTATATCTGCATTAACAGTGTGTTAACAAAATCTTTGCAGCTACACTGACCTGCAAAGTAAAATATTTTAGGGAATCAGATGCCATTTTGTTCCTCCAAGTATTTACATTAATTTTGCATTATGCATGCAACTCTGCACTTTCCCATTTACTAGATACAGAGTAAACTCTAATTGAAGTCAATAATATACATTAATAGCCTCCAACTGTATGTTTACTAAGGTGTTCTCAAGTACTTGATGCAGAGCATGAACATTTCACAAACCGTTTCATCTTAACGTGAAGATGTGTATATTTTCCTGCTAGCATAAAGGCAAGTCTACAACACCAATCTCTAAAATACACATTAAGAGGACATTCTTTGTTTTCTAAATCTTATGCTCTGGGAAGGCATTGTGGGACTAACTGCATCATATTCTTCTAAAATTTTACCTCCAAATGGCAGAAAAGGTGATGTTACTTTTTTTTTTTCCTTTAATGGAAAGGCAAGGCTCCCCTGTTAAGCAACCTTTGCCAGAGACTAATTCGCCGGAAAATTCCTTCTCTGGTGCTTGTTCTTTTCCCCCCTGAACTGCATCTGATTGTCTCCAGTGGCATATTAATACACAAACATGACAGACATGGCCAAGAATCACGTTAACTTTTCTGATTTCAAACTATAGATGTTAAGCAGTTCTGTATTACTCTTTTCAATATTTGAAGTATATTTTTCTAATACTATAACTATCCCAAATCATTATTAGGTACATAGATTTTGTCAATGTGTATTTTCTCCCAGCTTAGTTGTGATTCTCTGAAGTTTTTATGTAGTCAGTCACTGAGGTAGGAAAGATCTCCACATAAAGAACACAAAAGCCGAAGGGAAAAAAAAAGTCCTTTTGATTACTCTAGGAAGAAATGGGCAATTTCTTGGGATGGACGGAGGTGGGCAGATATCAGGTAACAGAAAAATCTTTCCCAAATAATAACCAAATTAGCAGC
Organism: Sagittarius serpentarius; assembly: GCA_034782735.1. Taxonomy (NCBI): domain Eukaryota; kingdom Metazoa; phylum Chordata; class Aves; order Accipitriformes; family Sagittariidae; genus Sagittarius; species Sagittarius serpentarius. The sequence goes on from JAVKLA010000008.1 coordinate 5,942,442, forward strand.
TTTCTCCAGCATCTCAAGGTCTTTTCCACTTGTCTGTATATCAGCATGCCACAGATCTCGCTATGAATGAAGCAATAGAGTTTTGTGGGATTCCCTGATTAAGTTACAGACAACACATCACTGAAACCGTCGGTGTTACTGCTGGACAGCATCTCAAAACCAAACGGACATGGAAATAGATGACTGTTGCCTAACGAGAAGCTAGACATTTGCACCCCCCATCAGATTTGTATGCATTTTTGTGTCACATAAGTGACGTAACTGAGAGAAGAAATTTTGTTATGGTGGCAAAGTCTACTATTTTCTCAAACAACTTGTAACAGAAGTGACTACAAGACTGTGCATAAAAATGCACTTTGAACAAAATAACCAGCACATATTGCTTACCTCTTAAATAACAAGGAAGCATCTAAATCAGAGCAGCTTAACAGAATTCACTTAAATAAATTCATTTCAGTGACAGCACTTGAATTATCATTGGAAAAAATTAAAAATGAAAAAGTTCTTTTAGTGCAACTGATGTGCTGTCTCTTTCAATGAAATTTTCATTTGCCAGTCCTTATCATTTTGGTGGAAGACTAAATTATTTGCTGCTTGTCAACGAGGGGCAGAGTGTAGACAAAATGTAAGAAGTTGACAAGTTAGATGATAGAAATGAGTAAAATTTATGTTCTTATGAACCTAATGGCAAGTAATTATCTCTGAACCGGCAGTACAAATGTGCTTTTTCACCATGAATACCTGACGTGTATTAGAAATTTCCAGAAGACATATTATTTATACAGTAAAGCAACAGAGTGGAAAACTTGTTAAAATATATGGCTTCTGCATCCAGCATTTAATAGAAAAGTTTAATTGAGTGGTGAACCTTTTAGAAGATTTTTATGCCATGTTAAAACACAGATGCCGAAAAACCAACAACAGAAAACATCCCCCTAAGTCAACATCCTAATTTTTTTTGTTCTTTTTAACATTTGCCTGAACCCCTGATTTGGCTGCATCGTATGATCTGGTTACAGACTCCAGCATTAACGAAGCTCGTCATAAGAGGGTGTGTTTATGTAATGCAACAGGCAGTATCACAAAATATAGCACCTCCTAAGAACTGTATTAAAGCTGTAAGTCGGCAGCTAAAGAGTTGCAGATATCAGAATTATGGTAGACTGTCCCACCTTTGTTCTTTTTCACGTGCTTATGTACACTCACATACTCGGCACAGAAGTCGATTCACACTTCTTTTTTTCTAAGATAGGAGCTCTGCTTCATTTGGATGCACAGCTCTCTAATCAGCATTTTGTCTATGACCCTGTACCTCATTTAGTAAACAATATTCAGATCCTGCTAGAAAGACAGAATGTTTAATTTCCTTGTAGACTTTACAGCATTACTCATCCCTTAAGTACTTAAGTGCTTCACTAATAATTTATCCTCACAATATCCCTGAAAGACGAACAGCTGGTATTATCCAAACTTACAGATGAGAAAACAAAGCACAGAGAAATCAAGGTCAAATATACCTATTAAATGTGGGTGCCTATTTTGAGTATCTAGACCACGTTATTGCAGAAGACACAGCACAGCATAGCCACAGCTGCAAATGTTCCAGAGTAGCTGGAAGGAGGCACCGGAGCAATGCTCAGTGAGCAGGACCACGGTCAGGCACCCTCAGAGGCAGCCCAAACCCAGCTTCTCCAAGACATCCTCACGGAGCAGCAGATGCAACACAGCAGCTATGGGAGACCCCTGTCCTTCTGGGGTGGCAGCTGGCGGCCAGGCAGGGTATACCACAGCGACGCAATGATGCTAGATGCCAGCAGGCGGGCAATTGCCTTGTGCCCCTAGGTGGTTTGGAGTAGAGTTTTCTTTATAAAAAAAGAAAAAAAAAATCGATTGGGAGAATATTTTTGCCATAAAAAGTTTCATTTAGCAGTTCTGTATAAAAGAAACCAGTTTTCATATCAAGAAATACCAGGAATTCTTAACATGCCCTGTGTATTAGTCTACTGAGAAATTAAACGCATGTGTCTCCGAAGTTTTAAGAAGCATATCAAGCCCACTCACTATATTTGGTTTCAAAGTACTTTTGCAAGAACTAAGTATTTTTAAGTTATGCAGGTGTACGACAAGCTCAACCTGTATAAAAATTATCTCAAAAGAACATCTTATATACAACTGGGCAGGAATTTCTAACTGATTTTTGGAGCTGACGGATCCAAAAGTGACTAAGCAAGTACGTCTGATACCTTGGTAGTGTTATTTTTGTACAATGATACTTCATAAAAATCCCTGAGCACTGCCTTGTAGCAGAACAATGCAGAACCGGACAAAGAGTCCTCCGCAGAACTGACAACCCCAAGCGGGTATAAAAAGCTACACTGGCCAGATTGCCTTGGGCTCTTCAGCTCACTGCTATCAAGTCCTTCCTGCCCAAGAGGAAGGAGGTAAGTGTGACTGAAGAAAACAGGGCTCTCAAAGGACAGCAACTACTCCCGTAAGCACCACACCTTCCTTCCTCTGCTGTAGTATTTGTCTTTCCCGCCTGCCCCATTATCAAAATTTGCTGAATGCTGCTTGCGAATTTCGAACCATGTGAGTAGAGCAGTCCCAACAACTTCAGTATTGGAAGGAAAACGTCTTGAAAAGCAGAACCCCCTCACAGCTTGCTACCCAAGGCTGGTACTCCAGAATGAATTTTCCATTTTAGCGCATGAGAAACACATTTCTTTCAGCAAGTTTGTTTCCACTGCGTTATTTCATGATATACAGAAAATGGATTTTATTGACAACAAAACTACAATATTTACGTCTTTAACGCATATAAGGCTGCATGTTATTGTCTGTTACACCCATCAAAGACTAACAGGTATCAAGAAACATAATCTCTTGTATTACTTGTGTGTGACAGAGGGACAATACCAGTGAAGAGGCACAGGACAACAGCATTAGTGCACATGCACATCCTTCTGCTAGTAGAAAAGTTAAATATAATGCATTTCCTAACCAGAAATATCTCAGAATATCTCAGCCTCTACCTGCCACACAACCTAGACTGTACATTCTTTGCTAGGTTTAGTATACATGGTTTTTTTTCCCACCAGCAGAAGGAGCTCTTTATTAAAGGAAAATTGTACTCATTCAGTTTGTTGGAGGTTTACAGCCTTCTTGGCTCCTCCTGGCCAGAGAGCAATTGGCAAAGAATTTAAGATGTGTGGTTGATCTGGGGGAAAAAAGGAAAGGAAAAAAAAAAAGCAAACAAAACCCAAGAAAAGAACACACACAAGAACAGCAAAGGCAGTGTGTTTACTCCATCAGCTTCTGAAAAAAATAATAAAAAAGTTATAAACCATACATTTGTGGGCTTATCAGGATGACTGCCAGTACTTGAAGAATGTACAAATGCTGAACTAACTACCTGAAGTCAGTTACAGAGCTAACTACCTGAAGTCACAGCACCTGGGTCTTCCCCCATACACAGCAAAAAAAGCCAAAGAAAGTTCATTTTCTGAAGTTGTAACACTTGCCTGGTTAAAACAATCAGCTTAGGCATTCTAATAATAAAATTTTCTCTTAAACAGTAGAGATCTGAGATCCGGTGCCTGCTATTAAGTGTGGGAATATGGGCAAATGGAAGGCATTATGCATGAATCCTCAGTCTCTGAGAAGTGAAAGGTTGCCTCAAGATTTAGCAATTTGGTGCTGCCAAGCGAAAATAGTAAAGGTTTAAGGTCAGTCTCTATTGTCCTAGTAGGAGAGAGAAGATAAAGCACTAAACAGCAGCTGTCTTCAGTTACCTAGGATTATACAAACCTGAAGGATTCTTTTTTATTTCAAACCCATGCTAGGCAAATCGGGTTACTTTTTAAATCAGAAGACTGCTACGTTAGCTTTCTGCAGATACATCATTACAGCTGTCATTACAATAGTTTTCTTCTATTTTCTACAGGAACCATAGGCAACTGTACAATTTTAGAAAGTTCCTCTATTACATACACATATCTCTTTCTCTTCCCTCTTACCGATTTGAACGACAATACATAAAATCTCTAATTCAAGTCAGTGTGTGATGCTTTCACCTTCTCCTTTATCTTCAAGTTTCTATTTTTTCCCCTTACGCCCCATTTTCTTTAAATGTGGAATACAGTCACACGTTTCCCTTAAAATATTTCAAAATACCGTTTTGTCGAGATTATAATGTTTAAGTCACACAAGCACAATCCCCGCCTGCATAACTCTGTATAAATTCACTAATTTTACTCCACGTTTTGAGCAGAATACTTTTTATCCAACTACATCTGCACACTTGGTACCTACTTCAAGTCACTCTGTGGACATGGACAGAGACATGCCACAAGGCGATTTATCACAGTCACCTCTAACATCCATGTGAGGATGGACAAGAAATGTCCTCTGGAAAGGCTTTCTCTCATTCTCGCTTGGTAGTGACCAAGAGAAGGCACCTAGATGATGAACTCAGACCATCCACTCACACTTTATATCCCATATATCCACCTTTGGCAGGATCAGTCCCATCCATCATCGTCACACCGGAGTGCATCCTACAATCCCACCAGAATACAGATTAGCAGGGCTTGTTCAAGAGCCTTTTTGACTCACACTCCCAGTGTCCAAGTCATTTGACTCTCAGCGAGTACACTGCCCCGCGCCCATCGATCTCGTCTTACTCGCTTTCACCTACCAAATGTATTACCTGACAGCATGAGCCGTATTTTCATTCTGCCCAACGACTCACCGTGCTGTTTCTCTCTGGAGCACCTTCTCCCTGGCTGACCCTCATGCAGGGAAGGAAAGTGCAATCAAAGCCTTTAAATAGCATCTCCATCCTCTTTCCAATTCTTCATGAAAATGTATCTCCTGTGGTCTTCGGCAAAACACAACACCCTTGCACTGACGAGGCTACTGGTAGCTCATGACTGTTGATTTATACATGCAGTCCTTCCCCCATCACTCCCCTAAACAAGAAACTCCCTTGTCATCGGGCTTCCCAAAGCCACTAAGCAAATGCATTTTATCTGCCTGTTGAATCCTTCCATAATCCTAAACTTAAAGCTCTCTGCTTGTTTTAAACTTTATTAGTACGTACAGCCATACATAACGGTATTAGCCTCTATCCAGTGGCTACTGTCATGCACATTATTACAAATAGCTGTTGCAGCCTACTGCTCCTGGGTTATAAAACAAATTTGTTTTTAAAGGGAAGATTATAGTATCTCTCAATCCTCCCTATAAACTCCGAGGATTTATCAGAGATTGAACATTTTGTTGAAAGTGTTGGCAAACCATGCCTAGTGTAGCCACCTCCTTTGAGGATTTTCCTGTGACTTCAGTAATTCTTTTAAAAACTCCTTTTGGAGTTAAAATCATTTGCAGTGATCTTTCTTTTCACATGAAACGAAGAGCTAAGCACCGATTTAGCTCACTAAAGCTTAATCATTAAGTTAAGGTGACTAATTTAGCACTATAACTACCTCTAAAGCATCTTTCACATCTCAGTTACCTAATTCTGAAGGGGCCTATCTTCCTCTGTGACTAGAAGGAAAGTACAAGCAATTGCATCACTAATGCAGGTACTTTGGTGAAGTGTGTTAAAGTAGGTAAGCTGAATATATGCCTCATGACTGCGGTGTGAAGCTTGGAAACCCAAAGTCTATGTGTTTGATAAATAAGAGACAATTAAAATCTCGACATTAACTATTTTTTTAAATCCTTTCATTTTTAAGGCGGCATAATAGTTTCAGATCCTACTCCATGATTACCAACCTACCACATTTTGGAGAAAAATAGTAAGGCATGGTGCTTTTGAAAAAAGTGTGATGGGATAATTTAAGTCTAAGCACACATGCTGAGCGCTTGTTCCTTCTCTGTATTAGCTGAGCACAACCCAGTTTAGTAGGTTAAGGCAGATGACGGATGGAGGCTGTGGGAGTTCTTGTTTGGAGTGAAGCTGAGCTCAATAAGACATGCCTGAAAAGTTCCAGTTTCTAAGCAGAACTCTAGCCTGGGCTTGTTATTTGTTTACACTGCACAAGATTGTACGTATTACCATCAATTGAGCCCTTTGGCCTATTCTTTTTTCTCTGTATTTTATTTGATCACACACACAGAGTAGTCGCTGACCTCATTTCGACTACACTTTCCTCTCAGTTGACTTTGAAGAAAAACTGTATCAGCATCAATAGGCAAATTTACTAGTATTCACCCAAGCATTACAAAAGGTAAAAGCTCGTGTTTCCCTGCCCTGGCATTCATCAAAGCCAGAGATACACACACACACAAAACAAAGGGCCCACTCCAGCGACACATATCCAGCGATGGGAAACCTGCTACAGCATCAGTTCCGTGCTTCTCAGTCACAGCACACAGCATTTACACAGGCCGCTTAGTTCGGCCCCTGGAAATCTGTTCATTTGCCGTAATCCCCGCTTAGCATCCACAGCCACTTCCAGAACCAAATTTTGCCTGGTGAGCAGCTAGTTTGGTTATGCCCACCTTTTCTCTGCAACTGGCTAATAATTAATTTGATAAAGACTGTCAATAGTCAAACACATGTCCAATCTCAGATGGGAAGGACAAATAGAAGTATTTTAGAATATTTCTCTTTTTCAGAAGAAAGTAGAACAGAAAGGAGAAAATAGACTAGAAAGGAGAAAGAATAGACTAGAAAGGAGAAAGAATAGAATAGAAAAGAGAAAGCGCTGAGTCTGTTGGTTTGACACCAGTGTTTCTATTTTGGAGATTCTGCTTATCTGATTGAGGATTTAAAGAAGCTCCTTTTTTATCTTTTCTTGTGCACTGTCAGTGGTGATAAAGGAATGAAGTGGGGGGCAAAAAAAAAAAAAAAAAGGTTACCCTGTACTGTTGACCACATCACTGACTTAACAGGAAAAAAAGGAAAAACTGCCAACTAAAAGTGGGTGTCCTGCTCAGAAGCAAATCCTCTGATCTGTGCCACCCTGCAGAACCAGGGAATAGACCTACTCAAATAACTCTGCGGAGCGCCGCTCATTAAAGGTAACCATCTCAAAACAGATGGAGAAAGAAAAGGCAGAAAGAACAGGCAAAACAGCTCAGGCAACAACAAAAAAGCCACCTCCGTGACTTGCGAAAGAAGAGATTTCTTCTCCCCCCCCCTCCCCAAAATTAATAATTTTACAGGAGGAAAAAACCCTCAAAACTGGATAAAGGAGAGAACAGAACAGTGAGCTAATGGATGAGAGGTAATCAAAAAAGCCAAGACAAGCAAGGTATAAACTAAAGGATTAAACTGAAGGATTGTGCTGGATCAGGCATTGGTGTGCCTGGGTGAGCTGGTTCAGGATTTGAACCTGCTGAAAAACTTTGGGGTTTTCTGAAGAGGCTGTGGGGTCAAGCTGGGCTACTTTTCAGCCAGCTCAGGTCCCTAACCAAGATGACTGTGTGGCCTCAAAAGGATTCATGCCAGCATAGCACAGGGGTGTGAAAAAGCAGAAACTGCTTTTTTTTATTGGTAGAGCTGGCTGAAACAGTACGTACTCTGTACGGAAAATGTTCTATTTCTGTAGCTGGCAATGGCAATTTCAGGCAAGAAACAGACGATGAGGGAGCTAATGGCAGAATACTGGTCCTGCAGACTTCAAGTTAAGCTGTTTCTTCGCATGGCAACTTTAACCTCAGCTATTTAACATCGTTGCTAACACCTTGAAAAATTACATGCTACAAAATCTGCATTTTTTTTCCCTGCCACACTTTCAAATTAATATGCATTGAGTGCTCTGTACCACTTCAGCAACGACCGCTCCGACAGCTCATCAATGTGTCCCTCTGCAGAACACCTGTAGAAGTCACACACACCAATTTCATTCAGAGACCCCGCCACCACCCCACTTGTATTCCTAAATTATAGCATATGTTCTGCATGCATTAACCACCCACTACTGTGACCTTTTATTTCTTTTTGCTTCACACGCTTGACACAGCTGGCCAGCTGTAATGATACGTAGGACCCTGGAACAGGGAGGAGGCTGTGGGATTGCTTGGCGCTGCAAACTGGGTGCTTCCCAGCAGGCGCTGTCCCGACGGAAGCCTTTCTAGGAAGCACGAGCTCATGCTACAGCCTTGCACCCACAGCTTTCTGCCATCTGGCTGTCACTGTATCTCAAGACATGGACTGACGCACTGGAACTTCATGAATTAGAGAACTTTGATGTGGTATTCCGGAAAAATCATGAGATCTGCCACTTGGTCCTGTTCACCTCCTTGCCACTGTAATTTTCAATCCTAGTTTGTGAGAAAGCACCAACTAGCAAATGCTGGGAAACACCATACTGTTACACACTATGCCGCCGTGCCTAACCCCATCCAGCGGAGCACCTGACAGAAATGCCCAGAAAGGCAACAAGCCCACCTCTGAAAGCACAGCTGGAACAGCATGGTGCTGCTTCCCTGGTAGTTAACCTGAGATGGGGCCCGCTGAGGTCACCTGCGGTTTCCCTTGGTTTGGTTTTGTCCATCTGTCCATCTGTTCTCTTAAATCGGCAAATCATTGATTTCATGATGACTGCCGGTATCAGAATGCATGTCAGTGTTCAGATGGAAGGGAATTAAAATGGTAAAAGCTCTGGTGGAACCAGGACAGTTTTCCCTGAGGACAGACTTGGACAGCCTTTTTGTGTCATTTACGTCGGTCTCTTCTTGTTTTCATAGCCATGAGAAGCAAAAGGAAAGGATGGGTCTTTGTTCCAAATCCATGGACAGACCTAAAATAAAAGCCTGAAGTAAGACTGCAGCACCCAGCAGAGCCGTCCATAAACAGCGCACATGGGGGACGATGTGCCCAAAGCTAGAGACCACAGCAGTCACAAGTAGTTGCTACTGTGCTTAAACCCACCCAAGGGCTGAACCCAGTAAATTATGTTGTTTATCAGCTTATCTTTTGACAGACGGCAATCTACCACACTTGGGTCCCCTGCCTGACCCACAGCTCCCACCTCCCAGCACAGTGCCCAGCCAGGGCCGAGAAACTGCATGGGGGTTTACCCCACTCAGGACGATGGGCCACTGCCCAGCTCCAAACCGCGCTTCACTGCACCAAAGACAGAATAAACATGCACAAACCTAGTAACAGATTCCTCATGTGCATGTATATTCCATATATTGTAATTTTTCTTGATATGTCAAAACCATATTGCTCGATCCTATCCTTTGGTGAAGCACATGATTGCAACAGGGTTTTCTTTTCTTAGTTCTACATTTCAGTTGCCTTCATCAGCCTGTCACTGACTTTTTTTTTTTTTTGGATAGTGTTTTTACAACACCCTGTAGTTGACGTGTAGGACCATGTGCTCACACAAGCCTCAAGAAGCACTGTTTTATTCACTGATTGAGGAAACTGTACTTGAAGTAAGGACAAGGCCCTATCTGTGTTCCAGATGCTAACACCTACCATCCTATGCTTCCCTTCAATATGCAGGAAGCTGGTTGCCCACACAACCCTAAGTACTCATGAAATCCTTCATTTGCCCATTTGACCTCTAAGCAAGCCCTCATCCTCCGAGCATTGCCTGCCCATCTCCCCTCCAGTGCAACACAACATGCTACACTTGCTGCTTTGCATGCTATCAGCACCCAAAGACCCTGGGACATTTCCTGTATCATTCTTTGATCAGAGAAATAGATTTATTGTCTCTTTCGGGCTTAGCAATCAGCCCAGGTACTAGGTCGGACCCAAACCAGTAGCGTCAACAAGACCATCTAAAGTTATGCCTGACACAGCATTACTCGAACCAAGGGCATAATTCTGAGCGATGCTCACGCTGGCACGGTGCAGTGCTGGTCAGCAGCTGGCTTGCAAATTGACCACAGGTCTGTAGATCAAATCAAACATTTTAATTATCTTGTATTTTGCATGAAATCATTACGTCTCCTATAATCACCACCTGTAAAATTACTGTAGGGATAGGGAACTTTATCACCATCTCGGAGGCAGTCAGGCATTTTATTCTGCCTCCTTGGTATCATTCATGTCTTACATTCCTATTAAGCAGCCAGGTCTGACACCTGTCTCTTTAACCCACTCCCACAGATAACCACATACGTCTGCATGTAAATGATTAACACTCCCCTCTCGTGAAGCCACACATCTTTGCGCTCCAGTGAGAATAACTGCTTATGCTATTGCAAATAATAAAACGTGTCATTCAATCCTTGTAATAAAAGCTTAAAATCCAACGTGAGGTGATGTGGGTGTAAGTCAACATGAGCAATTTGGACTCAAAGGCGGTTTAACACTATTCGTGGGATCAAAGATGAGTAAATCGGCTCTCCTGGTTCCTACACCCTACCGTCATCCTAGTATTCAGACTTGTACGAAGAATAACCTACTACACACTACTCAAAGCCCCACAGTGATCATTCCCCTTTGTCTACTCTCCCCTCTTAATTCTGGCATACAAATTACACTAGCTTTGGTTGACAAGGGAAAATGCAAAGCTGATGTGTAGAACAGTGTAAATAACCCATATTTAATACCTATCAAAAAGCTTATTTCTTCAGTCATCTTTCCTGATGGGCATACGTAACCTCATGAAGCACTACAGTATTCCAGAAGACATTTACCAGTATACTCTTATCCAACTACAATGTATTTGTACTTCCATTTTTTAACACAGTTAAGATTTCTAACATATGTAAAGATAAGTATTCTGCCCCCTGCCATAGATTTCCAGCCCTAAATAACTGAGCTCCAGAGGTCATGTTTCTTCTAACTGTATCCTACTGTGAGATACTAATATGAGCAAAGGAGAAACACAGAGGAAGCATAGCTAACGTTTTAAATTGATCCGGTATTATTCAGTTAGAAAACAGTTTTTCTTCCTATTTCTTCACTCTCCCAGGCTAGTATGATTTGTTTCTGGTATTAAAAGTCTATTCATAGAATCATGATGCATGACCTTCCTTCCTTCCACTAGAATAATATGTTCTTAAACGGAGCCCACACCATATTTTACTCTTCCAACTGCTGCTCGAAGTATTCTTGCTCTTTTCCGAGGATCAAGCAAGCCTCCGCTACAGCAAATGCTTAAAGGTGCAAAGAAACCAGATCTCCTACCCTCAAAGCGTTCCTGATTCTGGATGCAATGGTAGTGAAGTCCGGATTCATGTAACTTTGCAACGCCATTTTTTTAAAACAGAGCTACAGGAATCACATCATATTGGTAAATTTACCGAAACAACAAAAGCAAAGGACGTTCAGAAAGACAGGCAATATCCCTTTACAGGGAGGAAGTGCTGTACCAAAGCATTTCAAGTCTTGCACAGATACTATTTACACAGACCTTTTTGTGAATACACGCTCATCACCTGTAATTTATCAGCCTTGCCCAACCTACCCAAAAGGTGATCTAAGGGCTCATATGCCATTTCCATGGGAGATGGGACATTAAAATAAAATATATTCCAGCTCTTTGATTCCCATTGATTTTGTGGGTAATACAATAACCAGAATGAGATAGCTGAAACCAATAAAACCTGATTTATAGCATTAAAGGCATTCTTTATAGCACTTATTTATGGTACATTACATCTGAAATCCAATTTCACAGGCTGCTGTTTGAAACTTTCTGTTCAATCATAAATACACTACATACAGCATAGCTCAGTGCCACAGAGTCAGATTATACAAATGCCTATGTTCCCAGAAGGAACTGCACTTCTACTGCAATTGTGGTAAATGAGCTTGACAGTAATTTTTCCCAACCAACTTCCAACCAAAAAGCTCCAGTCAGCACTCAATAAACTTAGAATATATGGTTACTCCTTTAATCATAATAAACATCTATTTATTCATATACTTCAGTTATTGAAAAGGCATTAACAGAAATCACGGAAAACAAACTTGGCGTATGTTACATGATAAACTACTATGTAAATTTAAGCATGCTAGCAGGGGTATTCTTTGAAAGCACACACAAGCAGGCACCTGTACCACTCCCACTGATGGGGACAGCAACATTCCAATCCTGCTTGTTTAATTTTTGAAGGGTGAAAAGAAGGAGCCTCCTCAATGCGTCTCACAGCTGCTCACTTCAACGGCACAGACCACATTCAGGTCACTTACTATAATCATTGACAAGAAAAGGGCTAAAAATCAGATCTGACTTTTACAGAGGCACTGTCATCTGAATGTGGAGCAAGTTCTTATTTATACGAAAAGACTCTTCCCTGAAAGTAAAATCACTGCAAACTACGTTTGTCAGGCTTTATACAAATTTAAGTTGAAAGATGTTTTCTCCCTGTCCCTGATAGGAAGGCAGACTTTGTCTTTGTGTGATGTTTCCCTTCTGGGTTATAAGAGATTATTTTTAAAGATGTAACTATGTAACTATACTGATGTGTTACAAAACAAAGTACCTGTAGTGTTACTCCTTAAAGAACTAATGAAAAAAAGAATTCCTATTGTAGCATATCACGTTTTGCTCCTCTAGAGACACTACTCCACAGAGAAATAGAGCGAGACAAAATTAAATCTCCAAACATACAGGAATACTCTTGGTCTTTGGTTCCTCAGCTGTAAAGCCACGGACTCCTGTGGGGAATAGGAAAGATATCAATAATGTAAAAGCAGACAGTGGCTGGAGACCTTGTGAAAATAACAAAAAATACACCGCCTTGGTACACATTTGGGGGTAGGGAGGGGGGCACAGGAAAGGGGAACCTAAATGCCAGGTTGCCAGTTGAGAACAGACCTGACCTGTATTTTATTCAAACCTCTGCAGGAAGCAGAAGGGAGGGACGGACACTTCCAGCGAGGAAACCTGAGACTGCAAAGCATTAATAATTTAATACCCAGTCTTTCACCTCCAGAACACCAATTCAAATCCAATTCACGTCAGCAGTGACCCAAACATATTAACTGGCCTGCATGTTGAAATGATACGATAAACTTAATTGGTTTCTAGTGTACATGAGACAAAGCTGGCCACTACCTTTGACATTCATAGCAAACTATACCACGGGTTGAAGGCGACAGATGAGAAACACTCCCCCAGAATAGACTCCCCCCTCCAGTGCAGGTTAGGGCAGCTCCCAGAAGAAATACTCCCCTGTAATGTAAATAAAAGGAACCTACCTAACCTTAAAGCAACATAAAAAATACCCTAATGAGAATTTGTTAGCTTATGGCATGTATTTTTCCAAAGAGCAATTACTGTATAACATGGATTTTATTTTATTTTATTTTATTTTATTTTATTTTATTTTATTTTATTTTATTTTATTTTATTTTATTTTTTGCCACTGAAAGGAAGGTTTGGCCACTAAAAGCAAGTATGGAGCAAGACCACACAACCGGCTGACATGGACACGAGCAATCATTTGACAGCTTGTATTCCTCTAAATTACAACTCAGATCCTACAGCTGTAGCATAGGGAATCTAAGGATGAAAAGAGGCAGAATGGAAAAGAACTGCAGATCCCGTTACCCAGGGCCTGGTCACAGAGAGAGAAACACTTTTCCGTTTTCCTTGACATCATTTAAAATGACTCGTACTTGAGAAAGTACATAACTCTGTGCCATCTTAGAAGTCTTCTGGACGTAAACCACGGACTCATAAGACTCGTGGAAAAAACACTTACATACATTTCAGCGAAATTAAAAGAAACCATAGCACCTCTTTTGAGTTTTAATGAAATAAAATTCACTAGGTCTGGTTATAAACTGTTCACATCCACATCAGATTTCACTTCAAGACAAGGCATATATGTAAGTACATAAGCATACAGTATTTCCAAAAGAGATTTTAATGACATTTTCAGACCAAAGCCCCTTCTATAGTCTTCTCACATAAAATGAGTAGTACACCTACAGAAACATTTTTTTCCGTTTTTCAGCAATCCGGTGTTTTGCTTACACTGCAGTTGAATTTGCACAAGAATTTGTGAAGAGCCCGCTCAGAATATTAAGTGCTACATGCTAGCACTTCAATGACCTTTCCCACAGATAAATGTCCCCAACCGATCCATGAAACGACCCGTTCGAAAACCTAGAAATACTGTAATCTCTCTCAAGGCGAGATTAATAGGAGCAGCAAAATTTGCAAGTTAGAGAAAAAATTTCAGTTAGTCAATGAAGATTTAAAAAGGCCTGAGGTCATTAGAAATACTTCACTCAGATCAACGTACAATATTAAACATTATTATATACAATGTATAACACTTAGAAAATGACTCGAATCACTCATACTTCTGAATTCTTCATTAAACCACTCCAATGTGAAAAGAGTGAAATTTACATTGGATAGCTCACTGACAATCTCTGCTTCATGTAGAGGTTCGGCTAAGAAGATGGAATGAATCTGAAAATTAATTAAAATATTAAATCTTTATTTTTATCTTATAGATTGCAAACATGCATTGAATCACTTTGCTCAGTTCCAGTAAAGTATACTCTTTGAAAAAGAATGCACAAGTGTCAGAGGGATCCAAAAACACAGTGAGAACAGTAAAAGACATGAGAACATCTCTTTAAGCAGATAAATTACTGAAATGATAAATGATGCTTGTATTTGCATTTTCTTCCTGTAAGACAAGATCAAATTCAAAGGTAATACATTTAAGTCTGATTAAAGGAACTTTTTTTAAAATAAAATATAATACATGCCCACAACAAACTGCAAACTAGGCTGCTAAAAAACACAAAAATACAATCCAACAATGTTATGGATTATGACAACACCCCAAAATTACCCTAATGTCTTTTTGTTTTTTTCTTTTCAATGAAATACATAACTCCTCAGACCTGCAGAAAGTGACAAATATAATGCTGATGCAGGTGTAATGCTTCACATTGACACATAGCTTTTCTCTGAATACCTGAGTAGGAAATTAATAGCATAACAGACACCAAAGTAAACACTTCATGAAATCTAGATCAATCTGGCTAACCAAAGAAAAGCAACAAAGAGTCACGAAACGAATTCAGCTGCAGCAGGAATTCAAACTTTACTGCCTATGGGGTAGACGGATGGGTGGACAACAGGACACAGTAAACCTCTTCAGCAAATCCTTAGCCTCCAACATCAGGGTAATTAAAAAATACAAGTGTTCTCCCTGTTTATGCATTGTGTTCGTTGTTACCTTGTTTCAGAAAACTCACTAAAAAAAGGTAGAAAAACAACAGAAATGGAAACATATGTCTGGATAGGACTTCTTACGTTCTCAAATTCAGTTCCCTCAAATAACAGCTACCTCTCCCATGACGCTTCTCATGAATGGATTAAGCTCCATTTCAAAACAGCTGAGAGGGCAGTTAGACATGCAGCAGCTACGCAGTCTAGGACAGGCATTAAAGATATGCCATACGCGAAGCCTCTCTCACAAGAGAAGTCAGGTTCAAGGACAAAGGAAGGAGGCATGTTCTATGATTTACACCGAAGGATGGCACATAAATCTCAGAGTACGTTACTTAGAATCCCGCCTAACCTCCTAGATGTTTGAAGTCTCGTCTACACTGCATAAAGAGGGCTAGGGTCTGATTCTCCACTCCACTAGTAGCTCCATTTTCTTTTGGGCTAGTCTCATCTAGCCCAGACCGGACTGAGCAACATTATTTTTGTGTTTTCAAAGCACTTGAAATAGCTGTGTTGCAAGACACAAGAACAGGGCTTTATAGCAATAGAGTAAGCACTTGCATGTCATTGCAGGCAATGGGCAGCCGTGTGGCCATACTTGAGAGTGCCAAGTCTGCTCAGACAGCGTCAGAGAACTGCATGGAAGAGAGGAAGATGAACCTCATGCCTTTTTGTCCACAACACTAAGAGCAGTCCCTACAGTGAACCAGCCGCAGGCAGGGTGAACGCACACCTGGTAAAACCATCTGCCTTTAGGAACGCGATGCACACCCCAGGAATGCCTCCCTCCTGAAAAGATAACAGGTGACTGCTAAGGTGACCTTATCATCAAAACTAGATGCCTTAGAAATGGGACAAAAGGTGGAGAGATGGTCCAGGGCCAGCACGAGAAGGGCATCAAAACCATTCGGTGGAATGCTTTTATCACATGTATCAGCCCCAAGCTGGATGCTCTGAAAATCATCTGGGACCGCAAGAAGGAAAGGCGCACAGACTCCGAAATGGCCCCGAAGTGCTCTCCTGCTCCCCGCTCTGAAATGGCTGAAGTCTAATAAGCCATTAGCTGGCAACAGGAAAAAAAAAAAATCATCTTTGTTATTTGGTTCTGACTTTCAGGGCAATTTAAAACATACTATTTTCCCCAAGTTCTAAGAGACAACCAAAAGACCTTTGCCAATGTTTTCCCACTGGTGTGCAAAGAAAAGTCTGAAAATCACAGTACTAAAAGTACACAGCACTCAAAGTCTGAATTTGCAGTAATTCCACCTACCATAAAAAGATCCTTCTTGCATTAAAACAAAAGGATAAGGAAAGATGAGGTAGTGCCCTATAAAGCAAATTTTAAATGGTATCCCAAACGTTGCAGAGCAAACATTTTATGATGCATATTATGCATTTTCCTAATTTTTCCTTTTCATTAGAATCTCAGATACAGGCATTTCATTACTGTACAATCTACCATAATTCAGGCACCGAAAAAAATGTCAGTCTCAGCAATTCAGAGCTAAGATTTAATAGGATAATGTTGAAGCACACGATGAAGAATTGTAATTATTAAAGCAAACTAGACTTTGTATTTCATTTTCATTTATTTCACATCTAAAGACTTCATTATGTTTTATTTACTAATTCATAAGATTTAAAAATTTGTAAAGCGTTTTCAATTATTGATGCGACTTAAGCTTTCAAATGTGCTCAACATACTCCTGGCCTCTATAATCTAAAGCCTAGAGGCTCTTAATTTGCTCATGTAACTCCTGTCCAGCTATGTACATACCAAGAAAAGAAGGGAGACTCCCCAGACCAGCCACCACCACCACACAGCATGAGACATGTAGAAGTTTAACCTTGATTTTACAGTCTGATGTTACGAATCTTGATAGTAACTGGCAGAGGGAGCCATCCGCTACACCCTGAGGATCGGATACAGCATATTTCCTTTTGTTTCTGGAGTACAGGTAACCACAGAGGACACACTATCATCAGAAATCTTGCATATTTGGAGGGCTTCACCCACTCTTTCTGTAAAATGTTAAGAATTTTAAATGAAAGAATCGCCACCGGAGAGTGGTTTTTTCTTAGTATCTGTGACAGGTAAACAAAATATACTTGTTGTGTTAGGTCTAAATCTTTCAGAGAGCACGTGTCATATCATGAAAATTAGAAATTCTCGCTTTTAACCTACTTTTCCCTT
The DNA here is from genome assembly GCA_034782735.1 of Sagittarius serpentarius. Taxonomy (NCBI): domain Eukaryota; kingdom Metazoa; phylum Chordata; class Aves; order Accipitriformes; family Sagittariidae; genus Sagittarius; species Sagittarius serpentarius. The sequence continues at coordinate 5,959,758 of JAVKLA010000008.1, forward strand.
ATTAATAACCAATGCGCTTCTAATGTTCTTATGACCATTGTTAATGAGAAGTCCACAAACTCACTGCAATTGGGGAAGTTACAGCATGACAGAAGTGCTTCATAATTATTCTAAGTTGATGAATAATTTTAATGACCAGGTAGATCAAAGCCAATTCACTTCATTTTTGGTTAGAAGTATTTTTACAGGGTATTGTCTGCCGCAGTTGTACTAGACGGTAACCAAGACACCCTGCTCTTTTTTGAAAGTTCATAGCATCCCTTTCACCAGTCATCTTTCTCTACTGCAATCCAGTATTATGTATTTCTGAGAATTTCTTTGACCAAAAAAACAAGTCATAACTGCACAGAGAAAATATTGCCTAATATGCACCACCTTGCAAACATCTTTAAATTGGATCAACTTTTTTTCACCTTTTTTTAAGTTAATTTTTAATGTTTTTGTAGTCATTAAGCTTATAGGAGCCTGAGTGGATTAAAAAAAAAATATATATATAGTACTTGACTTCAAGTGGTGACCTACAGAAATAGCTCAGAGGGTTGCAATCCTTGCAACTGAAGCCAGTACCTGAGAAACAAATCGTAGTAATCTGCCAAAGCCTTCTACCGAACAGTGCAGGTCTATGAAGTCGTCTTGCAGTTAGGAAAGTGAGATCACATTGCTGTTACCTCCACACTACTCAGTATGCTTTATTTGAGTGGTACTGCTTTAACTTTGACTGTAGGAGCAGCAGGGTACAAGTGGCCAGGTATAAGCTCATTTTGACTACGCCTTTCTGACGTGATGGGGTGTACAGCAGCTTCTGCAATTTTCAAGGACATTCGTACTGAAAAATCTTATTACACGTACAACCCCTTTGGATATTGATGACGTACTGCCAAGAAGCTTCATGGGTTGCCAGTCTGAGCTCTGCACTTTCGTGACTGCTGAACGGAAGATGCAACCAGGAGACCTACCTTCTCTGAACTGTGCAAGGTGGTGAGTGATTTCCCCATAGCCATGGGCTATAAAATGTTCCTGCTGAAGTCCTCAGAGTCAAGGAAGGACTCACCTTTGACTTTCTGCTCTTCCTAACAGGGGCCCAGCAGAATAAACTGGGCAGAGATGATAAAAGGCTGACAAGGTGAGCATGCATGAGCATGCCCAGCCTCGCTTGCTTAAATTGGACAAAATACGTTTTCAGGTAAGTCTTTTTCCTAAACAAACCGAATGCTAAACCTGCCCATTATGAAAGGGAAATGCTCTCACACAGAGCAGGGGATTTGTGAAGAAGCATTTCAGCCCCTGAATTTTTAAATATCCTTTTCTCCAAAACAAGGAGAGAGAAAAGGGAAGAGCTTGAGTACCTGCAAAACTAACTAAACTCAGAAGGAGGTACCAAAGGATAAGGTCCTATTTCAGAAATATGTGTGAAAGTCAGATGGTAAGATAGCTGAAACTGAGCACATACACCAAACAGCCTGGCTCTAGGCAGAAGCACTGTGGAGCCTGCAATTTATGCGGTGAGGGAAGAGAGCTGCAGAAAAACCTCATGAAACCGACTGATTAGTCAATAAAATGGCAAGTGAAATTCAGTGTAAACAAATGAGGTGCACATGGGGAAAACAGTAATCTGAGCCATGCATGCAGCCTAGCAATGAGATCTTAATGGGCTGTTTCCACTCAGGAATGAGACTGTGAGATAACAGGAATTTTTATGAAAACATAAGCTCTGGGCTGATCATCTGTGTATACTCCAGGGTTGGTGGGTCATCTGAACCAGATGTCTTTCTCTTTCAAACAATGCAATCAAATGTCTTTCTGCAACACATTTCTGTTGCAAACATCAGATTCTGAGGCTTGGGCTGTAATTTGCTTTGTGCTTCTGCACTGTTACCATAATCACACTGGAACAGTTAAAATGCTCTATTAGGCCTATTTAGGTAAATCCTACTATGCAGTTTATTATCTTAGAATAATATTATGGTAAATTGTTCTTCAGCCATCTTCTCATCTTAAAAATAACACCGTGGCACTCAACATCACTTCCCCTTTTTTAAAAAAAACTGCACCCTTACCCAGGACTTACCCTTCGTGGAAAGGGCTTTCTCCAGTACCTAGAAATGCTTATTCCTTAAAACAACGCTCCCTGGAAACACCTTGAAAAACAAAGTTACACTGCTTATTCGAACAGGCAGAGCAGTAATGCATATTTACAGAACTAAGAGACTCAAATATTTTCTGCTGTTGCAGAAAAGCACAAAATTGAAGTCCAGTCTCAGAGCACACAGGCAACCACACACTAGCTTCTTCTCCATTGCCCCTGTTCAATACAAAAGAGCCGAAATAGAAAGAAATGAAAAATATTTTGCACAAGCTTCATGCTACTCAGCCTGACAACTCTGTTAATCTCAGCAAAGGGAAGGGTCAGAGCAGCCTAGGAGCTATTCAAGGTGTTCAGAGTCAGGCTGGACGAGGCCTTGAGCAACCTCATCTGCTGGAAGGTGTCCCTGACCATGGCAGGGGGAGTTGGACTCGATGACCTTTGAAGGTCCCACCCAAACCATTCCATGATTCCATGTTTCGGTTCAAATTAAGACTGGCAGCAACAACACAGGAGGTCCACGTACGCAGCCAAGAGTAACCAGAGCACAGCACACCTTCACGACTCACTCTCCTACTCGCAGTGCAGAGGACTGCCCAGAAGAACAGGGGGAAGGACAGCGATAAATCATCCTTTGTAACCCCACAGCAACATAAGGGCCACTGTGTTGAAGACAGGACCAAGTACGGAAAAAACTGGAATCACAGAAAAGGGCAACAGGAAAGGTATAGTTCATGCCATTTGTTGTATTATATTTTGTTTTTCTTCTTCACCAACAACCATCCTCTCCCTGCACAGAAAGGAATCCTTTTTCATGATACAGTAGTTTCGTGGTATGAAAAATTTAATGAGTAGATGGAACAGCAATCCATTATCCATTAAAATATTGCAGTGGGTTAATCCAGCAAATAAAAATGGAGAATGAAGCAGATGGCTGTTTATAGTTCTCTTGATTTCTTAAATATTCCTTCCCAGTGCACAGCCATTCTCATATTTAACATGAAATGCACAGTTCTCACCATGTGCACATTATGCAACCATTCATATGACCTCATAAACATTACATCTTATAGAGCAATTATTTTTTATGCCTTTTTTTAAAGGAAAAGCTGTATTGTTTCATGGCAAATTATTCCCAGATCTGAGATATCTTGAAATAATTTGAAGTAGCTGCCAACAGCAAATGATAAATATACCAAATGCAAATATTTGCTCAAGATATTTTTTGGATCTATCTTAATTTCCTGGGTTCAAGAAATAATACAGGAAAAGCACTTTGACATGGGATTGGGGTGTAATAATTCAAGTATTTTGTGTTTTGTCAAACACACGTGCCAGGAAAATAGGTACATGAGCTCCTCTCTCAGTGTGATAAACCGGAAATAGCTGCTTCATTAAAGCGATTACAATTCATACTGAAATAGCGACTGAGTATAGGCAACTGCTACTTTGGATTTCATAAAAACATATTCTCTGTCACTAAAAAAAATGAATATAAAAATCAGTGATGGTCTCTTAGTTGTCTGTATACGTGACAAGCAAGTCCAAAGCTTGTCCATATTCCTTGCAAAAAGCTGACTGTGTAAATAGCTTAAAAAGTATACTTCCTCTATTCTGAGACCCACATAAAGTTATCAATTTCTAAAAATAATTTTTGTCATTAAAATGCACTAAGACATTAACGCACCAAGTGCAATTAACATACCACAAATCTGCTGTGTGCAAAAAGCCAGTATGAGTCTTATATACCAACTAATCTCAACTACACTGACAGGTAAAGTGGCAGTTACATACATATTTTTCAATGGGGCATTGCCCACTAGGCAAAAAACAGAGTGTAACCATCATCAAGTTTTATACTTTTGCTCCTTTTTTTATTATCACTTTGGTAGTCTACCACAGCGTAATCCACTGTGCACCAGGACAGCACCCAGGAGAGGACAGGAGTGCCTAGACAGAGCCCGAAGAACCTTCTTGGAGAGGAGGCTGGAAGGGGCAAGGAAAGGGTCTGAAAAAGGAACGGGGTAGAAAGGAAAGACAGAGCAGGACAGGTCAGGAGTACTTTGGTAAAAGGAGGCAGGGACGCGCTCACCCACAAGCACGCTTTCTTCCAGAGCTGGAAGGAACCCTGAGATTTCCACCATGGGAAGCCAGTCTGTATGAAGCTACTGGAAAAGGGCAAGTCACTCAGAGGATGCAGCTGCTGACTGCTGAACTAGGCTGAATAGCAAACCTCTGCACAGTAGATCTCAAATTTTTCAGTCCTTATGACGATCTATCTGTGCATGTACTAGCTTACTTGCTGCTTTCTTCCCAATGGATCTTCTAAAACTACTGGAAACTGCATGCACAAAATTTTGTTGACACAACCTTAGGATGATTTTAAGTCATGCACTCCAGAGATAACAGCAGAAATTGGTTTCCACCTGCGAATTTAACTTACTCACCGCCATGCACACACACTGTAATTCAGTCTTTAATTGTCCAGTCACAGTAGTTCATGGAGGCTGGATTCAAACGGTGGGATCTATTTGCAGACTGATGCCCAACAAAATCCTGAAGCAGCCATCTGCCTGTAAGTGATGGCTTGTGACAGGCACAGGAGGAGGTATTCAGCTTTTTAGGTAGACACTATGCAGTGGTTGAAAACCATAAATGTCAACTGAAAGCACCCTTAGGGTAGGTAAAACCATCTGATAGACATGGCAACTGGACCACACTGACACTTGCCCAAATAGACCTCTTCTTACGACACAGAGCAGTCTACAAGCGAATCTGATGCACAGGAAAGAAAGACGTTGCAGAAGCTTTGCAACAAAGGCATATAATGACAGAAATAATAATAGCAAGCAGTGAAAAGGAACCATTGTGGTTTCTGGGAGTACAAAGAGATATTACTCGCCTGACATACCTATCACAATTACATGTTTCGGTTCAGATGGCATGAATCCCCATCAGGAAGCCCTCAGGCTAGGTTGATTCCTGGAAGTACTCTCACAGTTGTGTTTGAAACAAGTAAATGCTCTGTCTTAGAGGGCTCGTACAAAGTACATGCTATTTTACAAAGCAAGGACTTTAAAAACTTAGGTCCTACCCGCGTGAATATGGTCAACTCGGGCATAAAAACTTTCCCCTTAGTTCCTCCGTGGCTCACTCCCTTAGCCATACACCAGGCAAAACACCGTTCTCTGAGGCGCCGACAAAATCCACACAGTTGTGTGGCAAACAGATCTTACTGTGGTGAGGAAAAGAAATTTGTTCTCACATAGCCAAGTTTAAAAAATATTAGTGAAGTAAGATATGGAGATCAGGCTGAACAAGAATATTACAGCAAGTTATTGTATTTAAGGGAATAATATGCAAGCTACTGAAAGAGCAAGGAAGAGATTCTGTATGAAAAAGTAACAGGAGATCATTTAATTGAAGACTATGTCACAGGCATAAAAATTAAGTTTGTATGCTGCTTTTGCAAGCTTATTATGGTCTTTTAGCAATTTCTATATTTGCAACAAATTTATATTAATATTTCATGCTATACTGAAATAAGATAGATACATTTAAACTGGAAATAATTTGTCTTCTGCTGTATTTATTTATATTCAGCAGTTTTTATTTGTTTTTCTATTTCATATATTTAATTTGCATTTATTCTGGAGAGCACAGAATTCTTAAAATGGGTGTTATGAAGTCAAAGATATTCTTACAGCATGAAAGAGATTTTGAGAGGAAAAATTTGCCAGTTTAAAATTGGAGCAAGCATAATTGAATAATGAGAAGAAGTTTGAACCATCTAAAAGAATTATAATTAGAGCCCAAGTCAAAGATGACAAATTTCACCATTTAGAGCTATCATGATGAAAATGGTAAATATGAGTTGTCATGCTTTAATTAAAAAGGAGTGGAAACAGCATGAAAGCATTCATTGTTAAAATGTTCTTAGCACTGTAATTATTTTTATTGATTAAAGTAATTATTAATTCATGAACAGGCTCTAAAATGTTGATACTGTACTTCATGAAATGAAGAAAGGAATATGCCGTCTCATTTATTCATGAAACTCTTAGATTTCCATAAATAGATCTTTATAAATGCACAACAGCTAAAAAAAGCATACCCCAACCCAAGACAAACTTCTGAAAACAGCCAAACTTAGTGCAGAGCCTCACTGAGAAACCTGCCCTTCGCTGTTTGCCGTGAAGTTCAGCCCACCTTTAAATTACACCATTCCTCAGCTGCTCACTGCATTTGAATAGCTTTTCAGCGGAACTGTGTTGAATGTATTAGCCTGGTGACACGAATACTACTGATACATTACAAAAAGAGGGTGCTCTTCCCCCAGCTCTGTCCTATTCTTCCTCCTGGAGATTTGTGCCTGAGTGGAAAACCAAAAATTGCGTCTGGATTTCCACAATGTCTGGGACACTTTAGACTTAGCGTACGTGCATAAGCTGGTCTGGATGAATGCGACCCCTTGAATAAACACTGCCTTGATACACACAAGCACAGCAGTTCCCAGCTGTGTCAGCCTCGCTGTAGGTATAGTGTATATGCACAACAAATGGCGGCTTCACTGGACTCACCACATGTATGCTGTACAGTGGACCTCTGCCTGTGTACCTCCCTCCAGTACATCCCGAACGGGCAGATGCAGCTCTTTGTGGGCTGTATCTGCACCACTGGAAAGTGAATATCCTTTCTGAGTAGGCTGAGTTTGCGTTTCTTGACTAGTGAGGATGTGTAACAGCTAAAACAGCTAATGGCAACATGCCTAGAAAATGCTTTGAAATAATCGCTGGATCTCTGCTCATTTGTTAGTGCATTTATGATGTATATAATATGTGTAAAAAATCAATACATTTCTACCTACAAAACAAGAGGACAAGAGCAAGTTGTTTTAAATTAAATGCCTTTCAAGAGGAAAAAAAAAAAAAAACAAAACCAAAAAACCTGTGCAGCCTACCAACCATTACAGTTGGTGGGGGCTGAAAAAGTATAGCCATTGGTGACATTTAAGGTCATGAGTTTCCCAGGGGTGTCCGATACGAGGAGAGTGGGTTAGTATAAAGTTCCATCAGCTCTGAGCCAGATGGATACCAATCCTGCGACAGGATATGACTGTAAGCAGGATGTCAAAGAGATTTTAATTATGCAACAACTTACATCTAAGAAAAAAAAAAGGCGGGGGGAAGCTCATCTTGGGAATGTCAGGAATACTTTGTGTGACAGATTGCTACATTCTTCTGTTTAGGAGGCTAGACAAGGGTCATAAGTGAGAAATAGAGGGAGCACAGCAACTACTCATTTGGTTTTAATACTCACAATTTTTCTTGCAGATTAGCTTTTCACCATGCCGGAGGCCTCGAGGAAAGAGGCAGGGGGGTGTTTGTACAGCACACCATGCTCACATCACTTGTGATTATCTAACTGCTTCCATAACACAAGCACCCCTAACACCAACTGGAAAAACAGAGTGAAAGTTTGCTGATTTTTGAGTTTGTCACTGTATTTTAAGAACTGTTCTGCCAATGCACTTGTCTGACATTAGACTATAACTCCAAGTGATGAAACACTAGGAATGTACAAGAGACACAAGCACTGTTCCCTGTTCGTCGGCATACAATAACTTTGCAAACTAGCACTTTGGGGCAGTGGAAACAGAAATGGAAAATACCATATTAAATGGCAAACAGAATGCATGATCACTTAAAGAAGATATCCTTATTGTACATACTCTGAATGCGTTTAGGTACTATACCTACACCTCTGACCTTTAGCATGCAGTGAGTCAGCTTTTACTGTCAGGGTCCATACTACACAACACACTACCCGGTCTACAACTACTAATACTAACAAAATACAGAGTGCAAATAGTGCAAAAAGGAGTGAATTAAAAGAAGCAGATGGTCTCTAATGGAATTTGTTTGCAAAGACTATACTTGGACTACTGCAAACTCTGTCAGAGATTGTCAACAAGACACTTGATGCCCAGCGCCATGCTATCATACAAATAAATGGAAGACACAGTGGACAAAGACACAGCAATCCAACCTTTGTCATCTCCTAAGCCTAACAATCCTACAACCACACAACTTCAACCTTCTCTATCAGCTGGAAAGAACTGTTTGCCTTCAAAGAAAGAGATGTAGAACAAGAGCCTATCCCATGATCTTTAAGTCCCATCAACACCATCGGAACCACCTGTGTCATAAAAAATAGACACTACAAAATCCTGCAGAGCTCTGCTTCGTTGAGGACCATTAATACTGTTAAGTATCATTTTGCCTGGCAAGCTCTGTGGAATCCTTTCTGGTTTGGATCAAGCAGCCTCCAGAAGGATGGATACCAGAGAGGCCTCTGGAGTTGTAACTGCTAGCCCTGAGGAAGAAATTCCACACTGGAAGTTGCTTCATGACAAACTGGACAAATTAATTAATTTCCAAAATCTGCTTTAGCCCTTCTAAGTTTCCGTAGACCTAATAATGCAGAATCGCGGCAGACGTGTCTCCTCATCTGTTTTTACAGGAAATGATGATGTAGCCTTATTAAATGGAGATGATTAATCATTTATGGAAACATTCTCATTTCTGACAGTACAGGAAAAGAAAAAGGCATTAGCAAAGTTAGATTCTCTTATCTTTTCTGCACCATGAAAATGCCTACCATAATCAAGACTCACAGAGAAGCCTGTTCCTCCTGCAAAGGAAGATGGGAGATTTGTTCTGCTAGAACTGAAGAAAGTAAGAAAAACCAGAAATAGGCAGCATCTAGGCTACAACCAGTTTTCAGAGGCATTACTGCAAGGGAGAAGACCTGCAGACCTGCATTACTGCAAGGGAGAAGATTCTGCAAACAGAGGAGAGATTGGCCAGAAAAATTTTACGCCACATATGGCTCTGGCTGCCAGGTGAGAAAATCTCACCCTTCGCTGCTTGGCCTCTATTATTAGTATCTATAATCACTCTACTTTGCACTGTAATTTTTTTAACACTACTTTTTACTAATGGAACTAGAATACCTGTACCCGTATTTATTTATCCTGGACAAATTTTTATCTGGGTAACTCACCCAAACAGACACAAACTTTGAGGAAGAAAAAAGAAATCTTAACATGAAATGCTTAAGTACCACTAACTTCTCTAAAAGTGCTGACAGCTATCTGAGTTTGCATTTAGGATAAACACTTGATTGCCTACAGTTTCTGAAAAGACAAGAAAAATATTAAGGAAACGTAGTTTTCTATTTTGAATTGAACTGCCCCACAAACAGAAGACATTGTTCTGTTTGTTCTCTGTCCAACATGTCATTTTTGCAGACTTTTGGTTTAGTTGGAAATATAATCTCCTGTGATATTTATACTACAGATTTTAAAGACAGTTACCTGCCAGGCTTTGAATCTCTTCAATGAGAACAGGAGGTAAATAAATTCAGAGTCTTTAAAACTGCATTTACTAACTTTGTATCGTCATATGGGAAAACATCAGTGAATAAAGTATTCTTCAAAGAAACTGCTAGGCCATTACATTTAATGCATCCCAAACCATTGCCTCAGTCATACATTATAGTGTGTATCACTGGAGTTCAGTGATGTACACACTAAACAGAGATGGTTAATCATTTGTAGAAACATTACTTCTGACAGCGCAGGAACAGAAAGGGACAAAGCCAACGAGATCCTGGGCTGCATCAAAAGCAGTGTGACCAGCAGGTCGAGGGAGGTGATTCTCCCCCTCTACTCCGCTCTCATGAGACCCCTCCTGGAGTGCTGTGTTCAGCTCTGGGGGCCCCAACACAAGAAGGACATGGACCTGTTGGAGCGAGTCCAGAGGAGGGCCATGAAGATGATCAGAGGGCTGGAACACTTCTCCTGTGAAGACAGGCTGAGAGAGTTGGGGTTGTTCAGCCTGGAGAAGAGAAGGCTCCGGGGACACCTTACAGCAGCCTTCCAGTACCTAAAGGGGGCCTACAGGAAAGCCGGAGAGGGACTTTTACAGGGCAGGTAGTGATAGGACAAAGGGCAATGGCTTTACACTGAAAGAGGGTAAATTTAGATTAGATGTAAGGAAGAAGCTCTTCACTGTGAGGGCGGCGAGGCACTGGCGCAGGCTGCCCAGAGAGGCTGTGGGTGCCCCATCCCTGGCAGTGTCCAAGGCCAGGCTGGATGGGGCTTGGAGCAACCCGGTCTAGTGGAAGGTGTCCCTGCCTGTGGCAGGGGGGTTGGAACTAGATGATCTTTAAGGTCCCTTCCAACCCAAACCATTCTATGGTTCTGTGATTCAAAATTTGGATTCTCCTATCTTTTGAAAAGCATCATTGGAAATACACATGATCCCATGAGCCCAAGCGTAACCTGGAGCTTAGAATGTCACTAACACACTCCAGCGGCTTCATATCCTGCTGGGAACACTTAAAGTCATCCTTGCATGGACTTAGTATAGATAGGAGACAGCTGAACAAAGAGGCAGTGTGCTCCTGCTGTCGTGGTTAGGAGTGGTGTGGGCACAACCACCAGGTCCCACCATAGCACTTCTTTAATTGTTATTTTGGCATTGTGTTGTAAATGGTCTTCAGCAAGGAGGATTTCATGAACTTGAGCATCCTATTGCTCTTCTTCCACAGCTTTGCCCAGCGTTACTCAAGCTATCACGTGCACAAGAGCTTACACTTGCATAGTCCTAACTCAGTGGACTATTCATTATATCTAAAAAGTAAGTGAAGGGCACTTACTTTGCAAACTCCAAGTCTAGAAATTTAATCAAATCTCACAAGAAGAAGGTGCTACTAAAAAGCCTTTGCAAGTTAGAAGCCTGACTTCTGCATGAACTCTCTTATCAGAACAGAAATCAGACTCATTGTCTTTCAAGGACAGAAACATCAAGCAAACTGAGTGACCCTACAGAATTAAACACTGCTGTGAAAAGCTGTTGAAATTAAAGTGACTAGATGCTGTAATTGCAGACCTGCAAGTGTGAGTTAGCACTGAGTTAGTCTTTGTATCTTATTTTTACAATACATACGAAATCCAAAACTTTTCCTTCTAAACTGCAGAAGTAGATTCCCCTATTGACAGAGATGCTAACAAAACAACTTCTATTACAACAGAAACAAATTCTGAATGCACCAAATTATAAATGCACCATCATTTAATTTGACATTGAAATATGATTAAGCTCACTGATTGAAATTAAACAAGAAAAAAGAATTGCAGTCTTGCATGTCTTCACTGATAAAAATAAGGAAACCTCATAGCACCTTCTCCCTACAAGGATATTTCCTCCCCGCCTCCTCCCTTACTTAATTACTGAATTCTTGAGGTACAAACTGTACAACAGACACAATGCAAAATAAAACTGCTCTACCATATATTATCAGAACAAGAAACCTCATCTCTTGCTAAAAGTATGACCTATCTTTTGCAGTTCCTAATTAGCACTCAAAAGCCCATTATTAGGCAGGATAAGGAAGAATTCAGGAAACGGAAGAAAAAAAAAGTCCAGAATAGCTTAGCACTAAAGCAGCAAATGAAAAAGGATCTCTCATTAATTTCTTCTCCCAGTTTTACCAGCAAAGAAACCCATACCAATTACTTTAAAGCATAACAACTGTCAAGTTGTGCATTAATTCAAGTTCCATAGCATTACAGGCATCAAAAAGAAATTTGCAGTGTGGCAAAATATGTTTGCAAGCCTTGGCAGGCTGTGTACTCCTGCTCGCAATCTACTGGTTTTTTGATGAAGAGAGAGGCCAGGATCAACCAAAACAAGACGACAGAAAGTTTTAAAAATATTTTTATTTTTAAAAAAACTCAGTGTCTTTCAAAAGTTTGGTATTGATTTCTTTGAAGGTAAAACCCAAAACTAGCAAGAAGCAACAGATACATTCTTGTTTACTTACTTCCTGCTAACAAGAAGGCTGATGTAGTCATCTTTACGGCCACGATGCTGAGTGCTTATAAGTGTATTTTTGTACAGCGAAATATGTTAATTATTCATTTAAATCTATTTTAAATGTATGTGTTTCCTTTTTACAGAATCTTTTGAGTAGCTTCAAAGACTAAAACGGGAGAAAAACATGTAGACTCACCATAATTTAAGCTTAACAGTCTAGTAAACCATGCATCTGTTGTGAAATCCTCTACAGTTTAAACACACAGTTCCGATAAATAGTCACTGAAGAGATTTGATTTCTAGGCCCAAAAAGACCCTTGATTATCAGATTCTTCACAGACTTACTAGCTAGCCTACTATATTGTATTTAAGTAGCAGAGATGCAATGAAAAGGAAGTAACTGGTGTTTTGTTCTAAATGTTGTTGGTTTATATACAGTCTACTTTGCAGTCAAATTTCTATAGAACACAACTGCAGGTTTTGTATTACAGTTTAAAAAGCCAAGCAAAACAAAGCCAAAACAAGCAAAATCTCCAGCCTCCTAGAGACCTTGTTAAACTTGCAACTAAAACTACCTTCGAGGCAGAAAGAACAAAGTTCAGGCTGTGTCTCTTTAACACATTTAAGTACGTAGCCACAGATACTGTTCTACAGAACCCCTGCATCACTGGAGGTGTTTACGCACATGCTTTTGATGACTTCTGTTTACTATACTACCTATGCAAACACCAAACACAGCTACAAATCACACAGCTTCCCCCCGCCCCCCCCCCCAAATAAGGCCACAAAATATAAGGTGAAGTCCTTAGGAAAACAGATATTCTCATTGATTGAGGTGTAGTTCCACTGCACATCCCCTGCTCAGCAGCCAGTGCCTGCCTTTAGCAAGGAGTATTGCAGTTTCCTCCTAGATGGTGTTTCCTACCGCAAGGAAATGCTAGAGTAGCTAACATTCTTTCAAACAATGTTCTCTCCACCACTCAGAAATACTTGTCATTCTTATATTGCTGCTACAAAATAGAGAGAAATTACATTTATCAAAAAATAAGTAGGGTGTGTATCACAAAGGGAAAAATAAGCAAGCACACTCTGGACCCTGAAACTGCTAGACTCATTCACTTTCCAACATGCACACTAAATGGAAAACGAGTCTCACTGGAAACATGTTCTTAAGGACTGCACTATATGGGTGTGCAAAAGGAGGGAGCAGTAAAGTGAAGCAGAGCATTCTCTCTTCACATTTACAGCTTTTTAACTTTTTCATCACGATACTTACTGTACGTTTGCTGGTAAGTTTTCTATGCATTTCAAGCAGAAAAATTAAGAAATAAGAAAAAGAAATCCCCCTGCATTCTACATTTATCAGACAGCGGCAACACTTTCGCTATAGATGCATTCCACCGGTGAAAGAAACTGCTGTATTTTGTATTCATTTTTCTGTCTGGAGACTAACAAGTGGAACAAAATAGGAAAATACCCCTCCAGCTTGCTGTGCCAGGAACATTTCATTTAGAAGAATGGACAAAACTTTCCCTGTGAACTGGCTTGTTCAAAAGTACACCATTTTGGAAAAGTGCTTACAAATAAAATAAAATCAGTGTGCAAACTCAAGGGAATAATTTTTATTTCCATCCACTTTCGAATGCAAATGCAAATTAAATGAAAGGCGTATGTTAAAAGCTGAGCGCATGGGTTTTGAACCATCCTGATCTGTTTTTGACCCCCCTTTCTGCTGACTCTCTAGGAAGCCCAACAGAAGCAGATTGCTAGCTTAGGTAACTCACAAGCTTACAGTAAACAGGTATGAATCTTCCCTTCTCTCCAGCTTTTGAACAATCTCCTACAAAAACGGGAATGATTTCTTAAAATTTTATGACACAGTCTCCTATTTGCAATTTATAAAGGATCTCTTTTGGAAGAAATTAAATTCACAAACCAGTGAAGAGCCCATGAAAATAAAACAAGAAATGTTTGTTTTCCTGTGACAGTAAAAAAGATATTAGTGCTGTGGCTATATTCCAAATTCATACTTGGGCAGCTAATCGAGCTGGCAAATTGTTCCCAAAATACAGTAACCTTGAAAAATTGTAGGTTAATGAAGATGGACCTTGAGACTGAAAAAATGCTCACTTAATCTTACCTGTACCTTGCGCTAAAGCCTTCACTGAAGTCAACATGCTTTGCTCAGGACAGAGCTAGACGTAGAGCATCATTTATGCATTTCTATTGCCATTGCCTACCCTGTACTAGTCTGACATTTTTTTTTGAAGATAATTATTATCATGTTTTAGCCAGACATACCAAGTGGAGATTGAAGTCACTTCTATGAAATTTCTTGAACAAGTGTGGAGAATAAAGTAAGTGAAATCCTACAGTGACATTCCATCTTCATTGAACCCGTTATTCTCAAGACTGCAGAGGTTATGAAAACATTGGATAATGTATTCTATATACCCACAGTAACTTGAAAAAAGCAATTTAATCACTTCCATCCTCTATAATGAAGTTTTCTTTACCTTTGCACTGAGTTGATATATATCCTTGATTTTCATTTCATGTTTTATAATGTTCTGCAAAATTTGCTATTTTAGTGGACTTACTTCATCTAAAAGTCTCTTTCGACTTCGTAAGAAGTATCAACTAAGAGCTCTTTCCACAAAGAGTTTTTGATTGATGAACAGATGCTTAGTTCCTAATGATATTTCTGAGGTTAGTCTATTCTAAATGAAACATACTTAGATTAGCTAATTTTTAGTCTCTAAAGAATCATCTTAAATAAAGGTCACTGAACATCTCACTATGCAATTAATAAAGATTCAACTAGTAATTCCTTGATCAAATATTAGTATTTTTGATAGGTCCCAGAAGAAATATCCTTTTTTATGTAAACCTGGCACATGAATCAGAGCCACAGCTGCTGCCTGATATAATCAGTGTACAATATTCTAATCCCATGAACTCTGACTAAGCAAGCATCTGCTTTCCAAATAAACTTTATCAAACATCATTTTTTTCAGAACTAATTTTGTCAGCCAAGGTTTAAAAGGAGACAAATTTCAAAACCTTTCACAGAAGAACTTTGAAGTCAACCACTATATTTCAACTTCTTTCCAGAAGACCTTCCCTAGGAATTTAAATGGTTATGATCCTGAGTTAGGCTGTTTAATTAGTAAAGAGAGTACTGTTAAGTGTTTTTACCGACATTTTATGCAGGCTACAGTTAGAGGAGTTGTTGGATCCACAAAGTTTGATGTGCAAGTATTAAATACTAGTCTTTTACTATACCAACAGTCCCCTGGCTGATAGGAACTAAAGTAAATTTATAACACCTGCACTTAAGACTGTACATTGATTATCTGTCTGCTTCTAAGCACACACAGAAAGACATAAATAGTGGGCGGGCAGGGCCTTCGACAACAGCTGCCATTCTCTCCTACTACCTTGCAATTAAAATGACAATTTTGTGATTGCAAATTTCCCATGCAGTTTGTAGACCGAGACCTTTTCTACCACCAACAGGAAAAAATTTCAGTTGCAGATTCTTTTAGAAATGAACAATATTAATACCAAAACACATGGACCTTTCAGGTGAGGCATAATGCCAGTTTTATCTCATCTTTTTGCATTAATGCTTTCTAAGGTGCAATCATGGGGATTGCAAACAAGCAGTAAGATCAGTCTCCATAGCTGAGGGCGAGCCAGAAACAAGGACATCACAGCAACATCATCTTCTAAAAAGGAAAAGCACAAAATCGTAGAAATGGTGTCATGGAACCACGTAACCAGCCTCCCACTCAAACCAGGACTATCTATTACCAACACTGTACCATTAGGTCACCTGTAGCTTTATTTAGCCAAGTCTTGAAAAACCTTCAAGAATGGAGACTTCACCGCTTCTTTGGGTGACCCGTCCCAGTGCTGCATGACCCCCCTACCAAAGTTCTTTTCCTAATGCCCAACCTAAACCTCCTCACACACCATATGCCATTGCTACTTGTTATGTTTTCCAGAACTACTTAGATGACCTTGCCATATCTGTAAATGCATTTCAAGGCTGTTATTAGAGTGCTCCTAGCCTTCTTTTCACAACTGGAAAAGCCCAGCTCCTTCAACATCGCTCACACAGCACGCGGATTCTACCTCCTGCTCATTGCAGCAGCCCTCCATAACACCCTTCCAGTTTCTCAACATCCTTTCAACACCGGGGAGTCCAACCAAAGTGTTCCAAGTGCAGCCTCACAGGGTGACACAGAGATAAAGAAAAGCTCCTCTCCACCTGTTGGTCACACCCCTTACTTTGACTGTATACACCAGCAAAGAACTGCTGAGGAGAGAGTCAGACTGGTGTAAGGAAGAAATACGAAGGAGCCTTAGTGTACCACACACCATTCACATACCCCTTACAGGCGCGCAGGTAAAATGAAACGCAGAATACAGGGACTCACGCTCCACTGCTTCTTCTTCCTAACTTGAGATAGGCTCATGAGAAACCATGAGAAATATCCTTTCCCTTCACCTTCTTTATGTGTTGGCTTTTATTCCTAAAGGCTTGCCATGCTATCTTTGCTAATTATAACTGTACTTAGTAAGTACAGTTTAGGTGGCTGGCTATTTTAGGGTGGATTAATTGTCCCCTGAAAACATCTCTCTTACTCAAGTGAAAGTGGAGGGAATCTAGAGCTGAGATTCACTGTGCCTCTGTCAGAGCTCTACAGCATAGACATCTACAAATGAACTAGTCATTTGGGGTGGATACATACAGCAAAACACTTTCCCAAATTTTTTTTTAAACCAATACAAGCACCTTTTCAAAAACAATGTTACATTATATCCTTTTAGTTATTGACAGGTTTGAAGATACACTAGTATAAAATAAAACAGCTTACAGAAAAATTCTTGCTATAATTGGTTAAAATATTATTCTCTACCCAACATGTTTTATATTGGGAACATTCCACAAGCATTCAGTCAATATGGATTCATTAAAAATAACTGCCACATTGAGATTATATAAAGCCTTTTTCTTAAAAAAAAAAGTTGCCTAATAATCTAGAAAAGCTCCATTATGACTCCATCTTTCTCCAAGTGTTACACAGTTAGAATAAAGAGCTATCTCTGTATTTAAAACTAAAGGTAAGAATTAGCATAAGAAGCTATAATTAAGCTAAGAGTATAAGAAACATTATTCCCTATTATTTCTAATAATTGCTAGTAAGTTCAGAGTAGAAAGTATTCTGTACTAGTTGAGTACCAAAATATGATTATCTACTACGAAAACAAAAAGTTAATTTCAGTGGAGGCTTTACAGAATCCTGTGCAGTGCCATGGCATGGGAAACTTTACAGTCCTAAGACTAATTTTTTTAGCTTATTTACGTAATATATTCTCATTTTCAAAAAGCTACTTGTACAGGCAAAATTTGATATTTTTATTAAAACTTTTGTTCAGCTCATAGTTATATGCCATATTAGTTTTACTGATTCTGGTCTATGTTATCATTTTTAATCTACTACACACTTAAAAGCTTCTGCAGTTCTATAATTGTTAATGACAAGTTAATAGCTGTAGTTTCAGGCCTCATTGAGCTAGACCCAACTAGCAGGTCACACTCCGGGTCATGCCATCATCCTCACTGGGGATTTAAATCTTACGCAGGTCCAAGAGACAGAGATACGAGTACTACAGAAGTCCATATGACACGGTGCTCTTGCAATGGCAAAGGGAAAGGGAACATGATCGCAGCGTTCCCAAAACGTTGCCTTCCCAGGGAACAGAAGGAGCAGTTGGAGCGCAAGCCTTGAAAATCCCTAGTCTTCCTTCAGCCTAAGCGGTCTGAAATGGCAGGCAGTGTGGGAGCCAACGTGACCGGCCTTGAGATGCATGGTCCAGCATGTACCCCCAGAATAACGGAGAAGATGCAGATATGGTGGAGGAAAGACAGTCTCCAAGGAGTACGTGGGCCACAAAAGAGGGGGGCAGCAAGATTCCTCTGGCTATCAAAAGAACAAACAGAAAAACAAACTAGAAGAAGAACGGGTAGAAAGGGAAGAAGAGTATCAAATGGGATATCCATGAAGAACATAAAATTGCTAAAGAATAACCATATGCTCACAGGGAAGAAATGTAAATGTGGAATCACAAGGGGGGAGAGGGGAGGTGGGGACGTGAGAGACTGAAGAAAACAACAGAGAAATCCAGGAAAGAGAAAGTAACATTGAAGTCACAACATTTTATTTATTTCAGATTTACGCGTTTCTATATTCATTCACTGAAGGCGAGATTCCTTTTGAACCATCCATCATTTTTGCAAGACGTGACAAGTAGTTTTTCATCTAGACTCCCTTTTTCCATTTCCTTTTTCTTTGCCTTTTCAAAGACCGACAGATCACTTCACTAAGCTATCTATCACTAGCACTGAACAGCAAGGCAGCAATTTTGGGTGCACAGGCAAACACACGCATGCTTCCTCAACAACGCAGTTGGTCTGCTGACTCCACCAATACCTGCAGCTCTCTACAAGTATCCATTTTGCACACACTTTTCAAGGCCGTTAAAGATGACTCTTGTTCTTTCATGTGCGTATGACGAATATACTTAACTTTGGACTCCATGAGTGTCTAAAAGACAGCCTAAGGACAGAGATCACAAGAGCTTTACTCAAGTCCTCATCACCTACAGCAATGGAGCAATGGTTTCTGGATGTTACAACTACCAAGACCCCTGACACCAAGAAGTGTCTCAACCAACTGCAGGAGTAGCCTGGAGCACTAATAAAGGAAGGTATCTGCTAGAGGAAGGTATAGAACCAGAAGAAAGTTATTTGTTTGGAAATGGTCGAGTTAAAACTGGTCTAATTTCTACCCATTCAGCCTACAAAATGAATAGACTGAGGGCCTAAAAGACTTTGCCCTGCCAGGGTATAACAGCAGGGTTTCAGTGATACTATGGGGATTGAGCCAACCTGTAACTATAGGGAATAATGCGTTTAGGGAGAATGAAGAATATTCTGATTAAACTGAAAGTCTATAGCATTAATATCTGTTAGCATCTCTGTATAATATTGCCTCAGAAGGCTCAGACAGAAGGACTTCCATGCCATCTATATCCTAGAAGATATGATGCACATGACAAAGATAGGTTTTTGCAAGCAAGTTGTTATCAGTTTATATTATGTCCCCTGCAATCTATTAGGACAAAATTTGACCGCTAAAATTACAGTTTCTAGTAAGATGTAATAGTCTTCTCATGACAAAAGTGGATTTTACCCATTCATGAATGCGGATGAATAGCTGATGTGATCTTGAAAAATCCACATATTAAATGCAGTATGTCTCTAACTTTTTAAGGTGGAAGTAGTAGTTCAGCACATCCTGTGTCCTCATAAGGATGTACCTGTGGCTACGACTGCAGTGCAAAAAATATCTCTATTAAATAAAGCACATGATCTCAGTGGGTCCTTTTCTGCAATTCATCAGAACACCCGGAACTGCCAGTTTCTTTGTGGACAAACCAGCTGTTCTGGAAGAACTAGAATAAAGAACCTGGCCGTAATACAGAGATACGAGATCCTTCCTGCCTAGAGGTAGGTTCATAATCTTTTTACAGACAGCATGACAAGGTAGATGAGCTTAAGTGTTTCATCTGTCTGAGGCGATGAAATAATTTTGACATGGCCTTCCTTCAGTATAAACTTTACTTTGGTATAAGAGGGAGTGCAGGAAAAGCATACATTAGACCTTAACAGGCAAGCTCAAATGCATGTGTATGCTTGCTTGTATTTTTGCACAAGCGTGTGATGTTCCTTCAAAAAAACCAGTAAGGCAGGGGAAAGAAGGGGAGACCGTCTTTCTTCTGGGGAACTACTGACCATAGCGAGAAGGACCTACCTTCCAGAGACTGCAGTGCCTGCCAAAAGGGAATCACAGCTCAGACTGGGGATGCTGCAGCTCACACAGAGAATGCCCAGAGCCAGAAGCAAACACCCAGACCTCAGAGAGACAGCTGGAAGGCAAATTCCTCAGTATCAGAGGTGTCAGTGCAGCATTTGCTGCTATTTAGAGCTCTTAAACTGCCTGGAAGCAAAAACCTTTTGAACAGACACAGTGAGTAGCAGATTTTTAAAACCAACCAAAATGCTGTATACTTTCTTTTCGTTCCATCTTATCTAGCTACTCTGGGTTTTCTGGATTTAAGTAGTTACTTATTCTGCCTTTGACTCAGATAAAATCTGGCTTGAGTTCAAAAGCTTTTTGTCTTCTTCAGGCAGCTTATTATACTAGAAAGATCTACGCACATCCACCACAAAGGTCTGACTCAAGGCTTTATTCACTCTGTAAATGAAGAAACCAGGAACAAGCCTTCATCTGGAGAAGACCTCGTTTTGCCATGAACATTTAGGATCTCCCAAAAATTAGCTCTGCCACTTTGTGACCTTGCCAGAGCATGCTGCTACATAAGCATGCGTTAACGACACATCCATGTTCCTGGAGGACAAGAGAGCTAGAAATTAACCTCACTTCAATCCAGAAATTCCTGGGAGACTTGTGACCTGAGACAAAGCAATGCAGAATACAGTGAAACTGTCCAGTGCAATTGGGTCCCATCCCATGGCTTCCCAAGAAATGGTGATAGTTTCCAACAGCTGTGTAGGGAAAGAGGGCTCAAGCCTGACTAACTGACTGCCCTTGAAAAGAGCAGATACTGGCTGTAAGAGACAAGAAATGACAGCAGCTGGAACATGAAGAGGTCTTCTCTGTGATTTAGATCATCTCAGGCAATTCACAGCATACCAGGCCTGATGAGGTTGATGGTTACTGATGAGATGTTGCCTCACGGAGCTTACTCAAGTGACCTCATGTATAGCGACCCAGTATGGAGGATTTCAAGGAAACCTCTGTGACTTCCTGTGTTTAGCAAAAGGAAAAAAAAAAATCAAGGCTAGACAGTGCCTGAGTGATATGCTGTAACTGAGGAGAAACTATAGGTATGAACTTCTGTGGGAAACAGGGACAACTTAAAGGCAGAGCTGGAACACCACGTGCAGTATCAGAGTCATCACACACAAGTTTTTTGGAAACAGAGTGAAGTCCAGTACCTTTCTTTCAAATTAAATTACTCGGGAGGAAAGAATGAACTGGAAGGTGATTTTGATTGAATTCACCTGCCAACTCATGGCACATGTCATGTACCTTGGTAATGAAGACCTTTTTTCCCTTTCCTCTAGAGTTCACTGAAGAGACTCCAATACGAGTGAGGATGACTCCGAAACGAAGACTGTACACTCAGGGATCACTCGCATGAGAGGAAACAACCAAAGCCCAGCCTTCTGAAGTGCAAGGGTCTGTAATTACCAAAACAAAAATTGAAGAGAGATTTCTTTTCCTTTAGAGACAGATGATAACAGAGGTCATGCTACACTCAGGTCACTAGTTATATTAGAAGTCTCTACAACAGATGTGTGCTTTCATTAAAGTTTTCCACTTTTGTCCCCTGTGTTGCAAAAAAGACAACAAAAAAAAGCTTAAACTGACAGAGAAAGCAACATCTTGCTTTCTTAAAAACACAGGCTTCCATGAGCAATCAAGCAGCTATTTCCAATCCCAGATCTCCATCCCCCTAGGTTTCCCTACCATCTTTTCTTCCAGAACTGTGTGCTCTAAGTTGTATTTGCAGCAATTATGAGATTGTCACTGGAACAAATCAGGATGCCCTAGTCTTTAAAATCTATTTAGCCAAGTGATAATTGACAAGCATTGGCTTGTAAATGTTTCTCCTGCCTCATGCGTTTACTCCTCCCCTGTTAAACTGCTGTAAAAAGATCGCATATAATTTAAAACATGATGGATGTATACATACAGGAGCAAGACATTGTTACATTACTGCTAAAATGATTGAGACCATGTGATTACATAAAGCTCCATAAAATGTTGAAAAACCCTTTGATTCAATAGAGTGGAATAATATCCTAACAAGGTCCCAACATCACATTGTTCAACTGGACACAAATATCTTTACTGAATAAAAAGACGCATAGGAAAGAGTAATATTTTCACTTTGGTCAAAACACCAACCAACTAAGCCCTGAATATAAAGCAGTTATCAAACCTAAAATAGCAACTTCTATTTTTTTTTACTCAGTTATCTTAGTAAAACTGTCATGAAACTGTGAAGTTTCATGAATGTAATAGTTTTGGGACACTACAACATCAAAAAATGGCTGGAAATTTTGCAATAAAAATTTAAGAAAATGTTATTGTTTTAAAATAAGCCAGAATAAAGTTATTTATCAATACAATTCAGCTACATTATCTTTATTTTTCTCCATTATTCAAAAATTTGAAGCAGCACTATTACTTCTTTTTTAGAGTAGATGGCTACAATCAAAATGAATTTTCTGCCTCAACTCAACTTTTAATTCCAGACATTTCTACTTAGGCTCTCCTCAGGAATGGAAACGAGTGAAGAACGCAAACTAAAAGATATTTTCTCTCGTATCAAAGAAAAAAACCCATACGTGCATGGTCTCAATAAACCAAATATGCTGGGCAAGGCAGCAGTCCCACGCACCCCGGTCCATTACCATTCCAGACAGTTCAGAGTTACTATTGCTCAGACGGAGGTTCGTAGGCTTTGCATTAACAAGTTGCTTCAGCAACCAAGAAGAGCCTTGCTCGGAAAATCCAGCAGAACTACTCTGCTGGCATGAAGTAAGACAGCACATAAACTGAGCAGTTTCTCCTCACTGTTCATTCCCAAAGCAGCAGCCTAACACTCAATTCAGGCACACGTAGATGAACCAATGAATTTTCACGCTGGGCAAGACCAGGGGACACACAAACTAGGACAGCTGTATACGGGAGCTATCGCAAGGGGATGGAAAGTCACACTGTGCTTGGCTACCCCAGTCCATGCTTCACCTGTTATTTATGATCAGACACCGCAGCTAACCTTCATCATAGCTAGTTTAGGTGTCTAAAATTCAGGTCTCTAAATTTTGAGTTATTGTTACCACCCTGAGTATACCTTTAAGTTCTAACACCTACACAGAAGAAAGTAGATCAACAAGCAAGACCTGCTGCCTGGTGGATGCATATCAAGCCACTCAGATAATAGTCAGGCCCAGTGACAAGTGATTATGAATTGCACTGACTATTAACACGAGAGGCTCTGGTTTGAAAAGGACGATCTGATAGCTAGCGTAGCAACAGGCTCATCATAGATCATGCAGACTGGCAAATCAGACAGCAGCAGAAGTCATAAATCTTGAACATCTTTCAGCCTTTGGGAAGAAACACCTTTTGGTGTCGAAAGGTAAGCTCTACTTCATCAGCTTAATATTTTTCTAAGAAAAACAGAAATAAACCAGTTTGACAGAGACAAAACTGTTGCACCCTTAGGGATTGATTAGTTCTTGTATGTATTCAACTGTTACTCTACACAAATGTCCCTGATACAGATGTCCAAGTGTAGATAACAGAAAATTCAGAGAGTAAGTCTGGCGCGCAACTACCTGGGAGTGTGAGGGAGAAGTTACGGCACATAAGCCTTTAAATACGTTTCGCTTGTGCAGCATTTGTGTTGCGTCAGTACAAATCACAGACGGAGCGTCGCCCACAACTTCTTACAGCTTTCCCAGTGGCAGGTGTGCAACACATCTGTACTGTGCCAGCAGTCCTGGCAATACATCTGTATTGTGCCATATATCAAAGAGGCAGCGCTTGTTTGGCATGTTTCTCCCTCAAATTTTGCTTAGCACTTAGCATTCCCAGGTAGAACTACTCATCCCAGGCACCTTTTACAGTCAAGAGAGAATCATACCTCCAGAAGGTGACTTACTTGGCCTCTTTCAGGTGCCTGTCTTAGAATGGTGAATCATCCCATGGAGCATGTATTTCTCCTCCTTGACTATAAGTACGTGAATCGCCTCCGATAAATTAGACAACTAATTCAGACTAACATGTCAAGTATGGACTTCTAAGTTACATGAAATAAATATGGCCATATGTTTTAATTAAGATGTTGCTTTAGATCAATGGAAAAAAGTTGACATTTTAATCAGGATCCGTAGGTTATCACCGCATACCTGTATAAATTCTTTATCTGTGGAAATGTAAAGGAAACAGCTTGTCTCAAGGAAAGAGGCAAAAAAAGCATATTCAGACATTTGATTCAAAATATGATACCACTAATAGTAACACTATAAAGGAAAACAATTTAGAAATTGTATTGTAAGTACAAAAATATTTATAAGCAGCTGAATATTGATGCTTGAGGAAATGTAGAAGCACAGGAAGCATTATTATTTGAACTTGTATTATCTATAGGCAAGATATTTTTGAGCAGTACTGTAATTCAAAACAGTAAATGTGAAACAATTTTCAGAAGAGCTATTAGTGACTATGAGCTCCTCTCAATTAATGACTTAATTTTTGAGGACATTACAAAAGACAGTACAAGACATGAGACAATCTTAAAGAATCATAGCTCAATTAGTAGGAATTAGAAAAATTGTGCTGTTATCTTCATGTCTGGAAGAAACAGGCTTTGGACTCACAGTTAGTGGAGGCATTTACACATCAGATTAAAATTTAACAAGAATAATAGCAATAGACAGTGGTGTTACAAAACACATGCTTGGTCATTCTAAAGGGAAGTGGAAGAGAGGAAAACAGATCACTCCCAAAAAAGTATTAATTAGCTTCTAAACTGGAGTAGTTTCAGTGTTTGTGACAAATTAAAGGGGATGAAAACTTTTCTAAGTAAAATGTGCAGAACCAATACTTACAATGTTTTTCAACATTTTATGTAAATCTGAACACTTAAAATGCCCTCTACCATACTTGAGGCATGAACAAAGCAACTGGTTGCATCTTTACATGTCCTCTGTATTGTTTCACTCCTTAAGTTACCTTGAGATTTCTTATAATATAATTGGCTACCATGATCTCCATGAGGGTAGAAAGAGACGCATTAATGCGAAATTTCAGAGAAAAAAAGCAGAATAAATTACAGCATGTAGCTGAGCTGGTCACTAAAACGCAGGTAAAAATAGGCAGCCAGGCAGGCAGATCTGAGATTTCGAAGAAAAACAAATGGAAAGCAGGGTCTAATCTGCGAGGGCAATATCCAAAAGCCTATCCCACATCAGGAGGAGTGACTCAAAGCCAAATGAAGTAAGACCTTGCTTCTAGATACAAAGCTATTGGGGATTACTTTAATAGAGAACGCTTAAGTAATCATGCTTGATGGGTGAGACTGCATCATTTATCAAAAATCTATGGTAAAATTTAATTTTCCATGTGAGTCAAAGACAGCAGTGGCAGCACTGCTTGTTGTTGCTGATCTGTGCCTGTTGATGCCTTCTGAAGTGGAAATGATGGATGCCACATGTTCTAGCTGTGATTAAATTTGCTTTGACAAAGCAGCATGGAAATCTGATTTTCAATAGACTCTTGCATTTCACCCAGTGCTGAGTAAACAGATACACAACATAATGCTATATGGTTGTCAAGCTGATGGCTAATTCATTCTGCCAGTCCAATCAATCTATCCATTAAAATACTACCTGTCAATATCAAGTAGGTTCAGCTTGGAAATTGCATGGAAACGGGAAGCTGTTTAGAAGTAAATACTACCAAAGCCAAATGTGTCATAAAGTTATTTCTCCAGGTCGTCCCAACAGCTTCAGTCAGCCCCAGTAACAAGGTCAACAGAACAGTTTTGCTTCAGCGTGCTCGACGCTTCTCAAACCTGTCACCATCCAATTATGCCACAGCATGAAGGTACAACGTACCAAAACCCTCTCTTCCCATGTTACTGCTTGAAGAGAAGGAGGCAGAAAATCACATTAAGAATACAGCTTATCTAACTGCTATTATCCCAGTACTTGAAAATACTGTACCTACATTGCCTTCAGAAAGAGACATCCTTCATACCTTGACTAATAGGGAAAAGGAGTTGGCAAAACACAGTGACAAGAGATCTTTGACCACACTAAGCACAGGCACCCTTACATAACCTTTTAGTTTTACCCTTCAATTGGAAGAAATTAGGATATTACCCACTAATCTTTATCGGCAGCAGTTCTGTGGACATTCCTGCCCTCTCTGCTGTGCCTGAGCTCTTCTGTCAGCTGTCATAACCACACATGCGTGATGCTCCCAATATTATCTCTGCTTTCAGCATTCAGCTCCTCACCACACAGTGGATCACCATGGCAAGTGGTATGAGTATATAGTGAGTATATCCTATAAAAAGAAAGTCAAAAACATCAGTGTAATGATTTTTTTCTTCCTTTTTTTTTAAAGAAAAGGATGTCTAGAATCATAGTACAGTAGCTAAATTGTAAAACAACCCCCAGCCCTTTGACAGTGTCAAACAGAGCAGTAATTAGAGAGGGTTATTTTAAGCTTAATTGAATCACCATAAAAAGAAAAAACATGCTAATAACGCATCTTATTCTTCCTATTCTCTGCTATTCAGACCTTCAGAACTTGAAAAAACAATCTGATTTAATGTAATCTCCTTCCTAAGAGAAAGAAGAAAGCAGATGATTTTATTCAAATTACACCAAGAGAAAGCTGAAAGCCCTTGGCTCACGTTCACATAATATAACAAGAGCTGCACTCAGTGCTTGGCTTTGTCAGAAAACCATAATGGAATAATGCTTTTTATTTACAGAAAATGAAAAGAAACTCCAAGTTCTTGTAAGTTTATGCAGGGACATAAGCTGTCAACATAAGACAGAATGAGACTGTTCTCCTTCTCGCCAACACCCCAGTCCAAAACATAACTATATCAAGACAGTTTCTCTGTCCATAGTCTTGCTCAACGCACCCAGAACTGTTATGTTCATCATGAACAGAAAGGTCAAGGCACTGAAGAACAATGAAAAATGACACCAACTGAACAGAACAATAACTAGCATCTCAAATTTCATCAAGATCAAAAATGTGCCAGTCTGCTTATACAGTACCGTTCACACACAAAACAAAACGACCAAGTCTTGAACCCAAGTATTATCTTGGGCCTTTGAGAAAACTACTTCACGCTTGAAACATGGTTGCTTCAGCATGTTTGTAAGCAGTACATTCATATTTGTATCATTTTGAAATACCTGCTGTCTTGTTTGCTTGTGGTTTTGACTGGTGTCATGTTACTTGGAGCTGAAACATGAAATTTCATGACAGGCAACATCCAGAGTCCACCTATTCAACAAGTCTCTAACAAGGACAGTGCAAGAGAAAAATTGTACATATTAATACAAATCTTACAGAAAAGTTCTAAAAGATTCTCTAAAGTAAGCTTAATCTTGACGTAAAAAATTACTTTCAGAGCTTAGTGTGATGATTCAGAAAGATGAACAGATGAGCCTGAGATTTAAGCCCAAACCAGAAAGATCACTGTAAATACCCTTATCCGTGAAAAACGGATCATAAGTTATTACAATTTATTTTAAATTTGCTGATTATGTTTTGTGATTTGTTTAAAAAACAGCTGTATTTATGGAATTTATGTCAAACTTCTCTAAAGTTGCTGAAGGCACATCCACATCAACTAATGCATTACAGGATGCAGATGCTCAAGGCAACTCTGACCCAAGCTAATGCATCCATAGCAAGTTACATGGCTCCAAGACAGCCTTGCAGGCCTAATGCTACACAGGGTAACAGAATGAATGCACTTCAGAAACAATGACTTGAGGGCAAATCCAAGAACCATATTTTTCCAGGCCCTTTAGAAGGAATTACATCCTGGAATCACAAAGTCTTACTGCTTTGAAGACAGAACTCAAAATCACTATCTATCTGTCCTAGCTGCTGGTAAGGGTCTACTTGCAAGAAGCACTATGCCAGCAGATCTTTCCTATCTGCCTTCTCAGTCAGACTTTCTGCCCTTTATTATACCAGAAGACTATGAAAAATTGAGGAGTCTGAAGGCTATGGTTACATTAAGTATTTGAGGTGGCTGATGTTTTAGTGGCTAAGTGATACACCAGGCAAATAAGAAGAGGAAATCTCAAAAAAGGTGTCTGAAAAGTTTCCACCAGGAAGAATATACAAGGGGCAGTTGCCTGGTGTAGTCCCACACAGTGTCACATGGAAGAGATACAGCATGTTCAAAGGCCTAAAATCAGAAGTCCTGGAGCATTCAAATGCATTGTCTAATTTTCATGGGACATGAGACAGAAACTTTTCATTATCAGACAAGCTATAAAGACTGTTAGAAAGTCTGTAAGTAGAAAAAAATGGCATGAGACAATGTGGTACAGGCAAGAAGCTCTAACTGGCATGAGAGGCATGGTTCAAACAGCGTGTAGTTCTGTTTCACCATTAAAATACTAGACTGGCTCCATCTTGTTTTATTTTACAAAAAAGGCCTAAGACATTGGCCCAATAAATTAGCACTGAAACCTGAGACACCTTCACCAGCACTTACGCAATGACATACTGTACAATTAGAAATTCTAATGAAAAGCTTCATTCTAAAATGCTTCAAAAAATGGTTCTTAAACTCTTGTGTCATTAATTTTAGAAGTTTCAAGAACATTTCATAATTAACTACCCCATCTGCCTACATTTCTGTGAAAATTTTCAAGTTGAAATTACTGAAAATAATTGTTGAAGAACCAAAACCACTGGGTATAGAAAAATATCAAACTTAAGCTCTGGGTAAATATACAGCAAATAGGAAAGCATCAATTTGAGTGTCAAAATAGGCTCGGACGGAAAAAAATGAGGCCCACAGAATACTGTTTATCATGTCTTAACCAGATTAGCATTAAAACTAAGAGATAAATTAACCAGAAGACATGAAGTACTGGCGTTTCTCTTAACACCAACACAAACAGAACTAGCAAATTTATCTTTGACAAAATAGAAACACCTCCCGTAATTAAAGGAAAACCAGGGTAATATTTAATGAAAGCAGAACAAAACACTATCACCAGTAGCAGATGGAAGGAGAGACCGAGGAGGAAAGGTACAGAAAAAAAGAAAACCACTATATGAAAAACCTATAGATAAAATAAAAACTTATGATAACAAAGAAAAAATCCAAATATGTCATCCCCAAACATTTTCCTTACGAAACTTTAAAGGAATAAATTCAGTAGAAGTAAACCTCTGAATACAAGACTTACAAAACAACGGTATCTACTCATTTGGTTAACAGAAAAAAGCACCGTTTTTAGAAGAAATTTTGAGTAAGGATGAAATATTACTTTGTTGATTAAAAAAATTATATAGTAATCATGCCAGCAGTACTTGCAATAATAGGCGACGTTTGTACAACTAATTTTTAACTATTCCTTCCGATTTATTTCTTGTTTGCAGCAGCATAGCCAAATTGTTGCAGAAATCAAGATAGTTACGGGTCATCTTTACTTTGGAAGGGGTAAATATGTAGCTTCCCAAATAAAACAGAACTATTTCCCTGAAAGACTTGAAAATTCTGATACTCATTCTGAATTTAGAACTTCTTACAGTTTTTTAATTTCCCACAGAATCACAAATCTGAGCGTCAGTTACCAAAAAGAGTATTTAGGACACACTTTTGAAACCTGTCACTGACAATCAGTCTAATCATATGTTGTGGGCAAAACTGTCTTGACTCAGGGAATTTTACTTTAGTTTTCCTCCACTGCTTCTTCCTGCTCCTCTACTCCTTTGTGGGCTCCTGTGGGCTCTTCCACAGCCTGCAGTCCCTTTTGGGTGTGTTTGTGCACCAGCGTGGGTTCTCCACATGCTGCAGTCCCTTCAGACGTGCACCTACTCTGGTGTGCATCCTTCAAGGGCAGCAATCTCTTTGGGGCTGTTATCTGCTGCAGCATGGGTCCTACATGGCCTGCAGTCCCTTCAGGGCTGTACTTGCTTCTGCATGGGTCCCTCCATAAGACACAGTCCTCGTTTGGGGGTTTCTAGCTCCAGCATTGGTTGCCTACAGGCCACAGTCCTATCCGGACCGTCCCTCCTCTGCCATGGAGTACCTTCTTCCAGGAGGGTGTCTCCAGCTGCATCTCCAACAATGTCCTCTTCCACACCTCTCTTCCGTTCCTCCTCCCTGTTCTCCAAACACATCTCTTCGCGTATGTCCTCATGCATCTCCTCCTATGACTCCTACTCCTAGCAGTGGAGGCTTTTTCTTAAACGTGTCTAAGCAGAGGCACCATATGCTCCCATAGTTGGCTGAAGTTTTGGCACACTATGGGCTGTTTCAGAGATGGCCTGAACTGCTTCTGTCTCACACGGGACAGTTCTTGGCCTCCTCCTACAAGGGGTACCCCTGGCAGCACCCTGCTACTGGAATCCTGCCATTTATCCCCCATACACTAGAATTCCAGTAAGGCACAAAAAAATTCACATTTTCACTATAACAGAAACACGGAAAAGTTGCACCCAGTGGCTGTAAAGGCATCAAACATCAGAAGACAGAAAAGGGCATTTTTCTAACACAGGACACAAACTAGATGAACAATACTTGAGGGTAATCACAGTCTACTAGGAGAACAACATCAAGAGGGGTACTGAAAGACTCAATAGTGAATTGACAAGATGTTCACTAGTTTTGACATGCACTCAGCCACTGAATATTGCTTTGGGTTTTTTTAGTATTTTTTTAATTTTAAGACACTAATTTGCATTTTAATAATTTCATAGCTAAGGATGCTCCAAAAGAAATGAGTAAGCTTTAGCATGTAGACTACACCTCAGAACATTTGGTATGTTCATTTTTCATTGCAAATTATGCATGACTCATCACCAATTCATATCCTACTGCTTGTAATTGATTAGCCAACACTTTCAAAGGCCAGCAACACCAAAGTAGCTTGGGAGTTGAATTTCAAAAGGGAGAGGAAGTGGGAAACAGGCCATCCAATGTTCATCATCTTGAAAAAAATACAGTATAATTTTCTAACAAGCATCTTTAGAGTTTTTTACTCTTTTCGACACAGACCTACTGCCACGGGTAGCTGACGTTATTCTTGCAGCATTGCATACCATTAAGGCGTTGAACAGTGCAACTAATTTGTTGTTATCTTGGTTCTAGAGAATATGATGTGTTTCTCTGGGATAGTAACAGACTTACTGTGTTGTGTGCTATGCTTGTTTTGTTTCCATTTTTTGGACTCTACAAGCAACCTATCTGCTCAGCTGGGAAGACTATATACAATTTACCAGTACTATTGGCTTCTCATGTAAAAAATAATCAGTAAATTTAAATTGCTTTTGTCATTATGCAGTGGTAAAATAATGTTCTGAAACCATCCATAAATTCAGAAAGCAGTTTTCCAGCCAAACAAAACCAGACATTTGAAGAAATGTGAATAATTGAATCCAGAAAACATGCAGGTTCACCCTTCCGCAAGGATTAATTTGATTCTAGATATACACTCTTTGGAAAAAAAAAAAACCACAAATCAAAATAATTTATCGATTAGCAACATACTATGAAGGAGGATGAGCCAACGTTAATGCATTACCAGTGATAAGGAAACCTAGGAAATACTTTATGGCATTCACTAAGATAACAAAATAAAATAACTTTTATATCAAGTTTTGCTTTGACCCACAGCATTTTGATGGGTGGCGCTGATACATTGGTTGTAGCTCTAAGTTTTCTTCTGACCACTCAAAATCAACAGGAATTTTATTGTTATTCAACTACTGTCAGGCAAAAACACGGGTAAATATAAATCATAATGTTATCAAAAGCACACAGCAGTGAGAGACTGAATATTAAAAAAAAAAAAAGTTTTGTACAAGAACAGTTTATCAGTGATAAATAAGCAATATGCCACTGAGGCTTGCTACATAAATCAGGAAAGAACTGGCTGAGACAATGTTAGTCTGACTAATATCTTAGTTAACAGTCCACATCAGAGACCTCACTTCACTCCCAGTGTTCATAATTAAATATTTAGTCCTTCTGCTCTGCAAGCCCCTGTTAAGGTCAGGCCAGCTCCCCCGGCCACTGAGAGTGCCAGAGGCAGAGGGCACATGGAATGAGGGAATTGTCACATACTTATTGTTACCAGCCCCTGTATAATCTGCTCACGACACACATCACTATCTTTTACATTAAAAACATAGGAAGGTTAAACAAAATACTGCATACGTACCACACTGATACACACGGTAACACATTCAAACGTTAAGATACAGCTGGATAACTCTTGGCCATTAGTGTTGGGCAAGCTCTGATAGCTCTATCATCAGGTATTTTGCATACACAGTTTCAGATTACAGTGAATTAATAGTACAATTTTTATCAGCAGATATAATTAATTCTTTCATTGTCATATATTAGTGCTTTCTTTCATCCTTAAATTCATACATGAAATACTGAGGACACAAACAAGACTTTCAGCCACAGCAAGAGTATGTTAATTCCATCAGACATTATTCATGTTTCACAATTAAAAAAAAAGGAACAAATAATTTCCTCAGTACTTTCTTTTCCAGATACTTATTCACTCAGGACACTCAAACTTGAATCCCAATTAACCGAACATTTGGCTTTAAAGTTCTTTAATTAAATTAGATCGAAGTCTCTGATTTGGAATATAAGTCAGCACACTTAGGTTTGTCTCAATTTTTAAGTGAATTAAAATAAATCAAATTAAGGCCATTGCTGTTCTGAACCAGAAAGGTTAAACAAGGATTTGATCTAATTTAACTAACTTGAATTTGGCCGTTTAGTGAATTCAAAGAGATGGAACCTGATTTAACTAATCTACTTTAAAAATCAATTTGGATTAGTTTTCTGAATGACCCTGTGTAGACAACCCCCCGTTCTCCTAACACAGATAAAAGTATTACTGTGCTAGCCTGCACATATCGATAAGAGATGATTAGCTCTTAGGTAATAAAGTGCTGAATCAGCTAACAAATACCTCAGGTGACAGCAAAATTATTTACCTCTGCTAGACTGACCAAATTGCTATGAATTACTACCAGTGGAAGCATGCAGAGAAGCAGAAACTTCCTATGGGCTTTCCAAGCTCACTGTCCAGGAATGATTTTGTCTTTGTACCGATGACTTGCTGAAATAGCAATGGAGCAACACCAACCAGTTGACACTAGCCAAGAGTGCTCCTTCTTCACTCAAGTCCTGGTCAGCATCAGTGGCAGTTTTCAAGAGAGTCACACAAAGAGCTCAGGTGGGGTAACGCCAAGAGTGACCGTATCCTGTCATCCTCAGGTGCCAGATGGATATTCCCAGACCTGCATCACCTCCTACATGCCCTACACTCAACAGAAGTAGACCAGCTAGCAGGAAATATTGGGGAGAGGGACGTACAGAAGCGTACCCTGCTGTAGCTTGGCACCTGCCTTGTGGTGTACACTGAGATTTCAGTGAAGGCCAGACTCACAGTTCGCATCCACACTTGCACAGCTTTGTCTATTGGAGTACAGAGAACTGAGACTTTCTCCTACATTTTTCACAACACCCTATATTGACTGGAACAGTTCTCCAGTTCATCGCCTGCTGCAACCCACTTAGGAGAATGGTGACCACCAAATTATTAGTTAGAGTAGGTATTTTAATGTCTTCTATTGAAATTGTGGTGTTGAGCAGGAAAAAATAAGCCTCGTTCTGGGTGCAGAGGCAGCAAGTAGATGGGACGAGGACACTGCAATCAGTGGTAAGAACAGGGATGTAGCCAGGGCTATCTGCACAAGTGGTGCTGAGAGCAGGACGGGCTGGACAGCTTGGCTCTCCTTTCTGCCTGGTGAATGTCCAACCACCGGCCTTTAGAGCCATTCTCCACACTGAATGCTCGCTCTGCAGCCACAACCATCTCTTCCTACTCTGCATCAGAAGCAAAAGCAGCCCAGCTGCAGAGATGCACTCTTACTCGGCTTTGGTTATTATCGGTATGCTGCCTGTCATGAAAACCACCACAAAGCACCTATCCACTACTTATAGGATGAAGGCACACAACTACAGATTGTGAATTCTGTCTAGAGGGTCAAATGTGTAAAGCCTAAGTGCTGCAATGATGAAACCCATAAGTCTAGGTCCCGTAGCCAGAATAGCAAGGGTGTAGATTAGAGAAGCTCTCCTAAGGCTGAAATTACCCAGTCTGATGCTGAGAAAATCAAATGAACCAGTCCACACTTAATGATGGCCCTAGCAGAACTGCAGAAAAAGACAAAATGTAACTGACAACCAGGTTTCACAGTAAAATCAGATCCAGAAAAATTACAGAAAGTAAGTTTCCAGCTGTGGAGACAACTGACCTTATGTTTCAGCATCTCTGTTCCTCTTATGGGGCCAGTGTACACCCGATTATTTGCTGTGGATTGCCATTGCCTCCTATCACCTAGAGTTTATAGCCAGGAGTTTCAGGACTAGCAAAAATTTATATAAAAAGAGATTGTTATTGCTACCTGTGAAGAAGGCTTTTGTAGTTCCCAAACCTGTCACTGATTCAGTTTCACCCAGTTACCTAAAATTACAAAAGCAGCTGCCTTCAACTTCACAGAAGAAGCTGCAAGACTACCAGGTATTTACTGCGCCAGTCCTCTACAGCTCTGTTCTTGTGGGTCACTGCACGGTGCGCAGCAGGGAGCACAAGACTTCCTATATTTAGCTACAAATAAATCTAACCACTGTTGTTTCATTCACCATACTGAAAAGGAGCAAGTACTAAGCCTTTCACACAAGCACATTCAAAATCAAACACATTACAGAAGAATGGTGGGGAGGTTTGTGAGGATTGCACTGGCCTGTTTGAGAAGACGAGTGCAAGCCAAGACATTTCTGTTCAGACGATTCCCAGGGAGTCCGAGGTTTCTTGCATTTTAACTAAGACATCTTCAAATACACCTTTGCTATTTACTGCCTTTCCAAAGCATTTGAATATTACCATGTTGTTTAATTATTTATATCCAAATTTCATCGGTTTGGTATTCTCCTAAACAATTGGCTAGAATTTAACCCCAAAACGTGGATGTACTGTTCTATTTCAGTGTTTTCTTGGTATTCTCTGCTCAAACTACTAGCAGCTATTGAATTCAAATTGCCTTTCTCTCCTTGTCATGCATTTGCTTTAATGCTTCAGAAGTTCATCTGAGAAATGTTTGCATTAGCCCTTGGGTGCTGAACCAAGAACACTTAATAACATAATACACATAAACTAACATATTTGCATCCAAACACTGATTATCCTTTAAGTACATAAGCCATTTCTTTAAATCATTAGACTTTAAGCTCCCTCTACAGCAGGTTCTTGCCAGTTTCCTAATAATTTCTCCCAAACATTTTCAGGTGCAAACATAACCAGCTGTTTTAACTGGAGGCAAGCATTAAGTAGTTTGGTGCCCATACATCAGTTTGCCAAATACCATCACATTTGGAGCTCCCATTTTTCCTACTCTGTTTGGGGATCCTAGTTTTTAACACGTTTGAGAAAACAGAGATGAATACAAACATCACTCACATTTTCTTCCTTCTCTTTAAATTCAGCAGACATACAAATAAGTAAATATTGAACAACTAACAAGCATTCAGCAGATAGGACGAGTTCTTTCTTTACTTTTGCCTTGTGGGCTTTATGCCTTGTAGTGTCTTTACTCTGAACCACACCTCACCTGTTGTGTACAAGGAGAGGAATGTGTTTTTCTTCTCTGTTACTATTAATTCATACATACACCACAGATTTCATGCAGAAGCAATGGCAGGGACAACTGCAAAGCCACATGGAAGCATCTACACCAAATGCTGCTGGAAGACAGTTGAGAAGATTGTGAAGGGAAAGGGCTTCACACCTGCTCCCATTGGGTATAGCCTGAAAAAAAGGCTGTATTTGAGTTAGAGGCAGCTCTTCTGTGACAACCTAACAGTAAAATGCAGCAAAAAGAAATTGATTTTTATATGCGCTCTCTTATATACTGACACTCCTGATCAAATATATACCTCATAATTCTTTTGACTTTCTGACTTTCAGTTATTATAGTTTCCCCAAATATTTTGAGCGCATTAATCAAATAATAAAATCAACAAGAAAAAAGATTTTTCTCATAAAGAAGTAAATATATTATTTAGTGAATCAGATCACATTTGTCCTTCTGAAATTTATTTTCAGACACTTACTTTTCTGAGAGTAATTCAGATGAAAAAAGATGATGCCAAAACAAATGTGTTTTAACATATCCTCAAAAGATCCAGAGTTTAATTCTGGGTCCGTACTGTTGTATAACTACCTATAGCCTTAGCAATGCAGTATTTTACAATACTCACATGACTGGACACAAAGCAGAGTTTTAAAACATGTAAGTTGGAAGCGTGACATGAACACGAGTGTTTTTTCCTCTCATTTAAATCCTGTACCATTTTAGGAGCTCACACCATCTCATGACTCTCTAATATTTGCACACTAAAATGAGCATTTTCAAATAGGTGAAGACACACTTCTGAACAAACTACATTCAGGAGAGAACCAAGGAAATGTACCGAGGAAAGAAAACACTGGAGTAACAGTCAAAAAGCTAGTCCCCATACTACCAGTTTAAGCTCCAGTATTAACAGCTGGCAGCTCTCTGCTACCTTCTCATACATCAGAAAATCACCATCCTGTGTGATCATTACCTTCTTGAAACAATTGTGTAACATTTTTCACATGAAGTATCCGACTGTCTGCATGTACATCTGTACACACTACATACAAGAACAGCTGTCTGATCTAAACATGAATGTAATTGTGAGCCACGAACTTTTTTAGTCCCTACTGAAACAAAAAAGGTAAATGGAAGCAATAAGGATGCCCAAATGGCTATTTCATTAACTGGATTCTTCCACTCTTCTTCAGTGTATCGTAATGACAGTCATCAATTCTGGCATTCAAGGACAACGAATGATTCATAGCGGACTACACTAAACTAATTATCAGCATCTTGCATAGTGCAAGATGAAAACACTGTCATCTGCTGTAAGTAGGGCATAGGTGAAAATTATGCTGCAGAAACATTTACAAGCAAGTCCCTTACCTGTTAGAATTGAATACGTATCAAGAAAAATAAAAGTCAATGTTCCCAGTGTTCACATGGATGATAGATTTGCCATTCAGAATAATCAGATCAAAGGGAAAACAAGATGAAATTAAATTAGGAGTTTTATATTCAATAATACTATCTATGCTCCCACATAGTACTTGCCCTTAGTAAATATGAAAGCACTTGATTATAATCACAAAAAGCTAACAATTAACCTATTTCAGGGTTAATTCACCAGGTGTTTTTACAATTTTCTATGCTAAAAAGATATGCTGACTTTTAATGAGACTAGTGAAAATAAATTTGGACTTTTATCATCGCTTTATAGAAAACTGAGGGGAAAAGCATCGAAGATGCTGATGGCAGTGTATTTTCCTTTCAATCTACACACTTAAGGTCTAATTTAAGGATTCTTTTCTCTTTGACACAGCAAGTGGCCACTACCTCTCCTTCAAAACCTGCAATCCTTCCCAGGTATTGCTTGATGCAATCAGCAGGAGTCATGGCCACAGGCAACAGGCAGAGTTTATACGGTGCATGCTCTGGTGAAACAAGGAGGCAAGCACAGAAGCAGTATGAACAGTAAACTTGTTTTCCTAGAAGCAGTGTGCAATCAGGCTTGCAATTAAGATAGAAAAAGGTGTGTGCAATGCTAGAGTAGTACCATATGTGCTGCCTAAATTCCCTGGGAATGCTTATGAGACTAAGCAACACTTGCTCCTGATCAGCAGTAGTCTTAAAAGTACATGCAGGAGGCTGGGTAAGATCACTGTTTTTGGAAGAGAGTATCTAGTAGGGGGGTAGGAGAGTCGTGTCCCATCCCCCACTTGAAGCACCAGTTTTCTTAAGCTGATCAAGGTTTGTGCAACGTTTTATCATTCTTCTTGCTATAGAACCTCCCTGGGGTTTCCAGCTCACCTTGAAAACAGAGCTCTCCAAACAACTTTTGAAAAATCTGACCAAAGAACCTAAAATTCCTCACCAAAAGTTGCTCAATTTTTCCATGAGCTTTTGTGTAACGCAGCACGCAATTTCTGTCCACTTACAACAATATATTTACCAAGAACTTGGTCATACTTGGCAACTGAACAAAATCCAATTATGTGTTCAGTTTTATCACGCTATAATACAGGTTAACATGGAATAAACGATTGGTACTTCTTGTCATCTATCTCAAAAATAAAAGCTGTAGCAGGCAATATGTAAAATTTAAAAGAGGGCAATTAAAAAATAGAGGTATTTAAGGTGCCTCACAAGGAACAGAAACCTGAGATAGGAAGGACAGAAGTAAGCAAAGTAGGGTACGTGATAAACCAATGCAGAGATAATACATTGACTGTTTTCTATTTATAATCTCAGAAGAACAAAGGAATAAAGAATAAAACTGAAAGGCAAAGGTAATATGTTTAAAATTACTAAAGACCTTCTAATTTTAAAATCTTTTTATTTCAATAAATTAAGTTTTTTTTTATTTCTAAACCATGCACAATTAACCATGGAAGTTGTTCCATATATACACATATGGAAAAGAGACTGACATATGTGAACTCATTATCCAAAAAGCTTAGAGGGATTTGAAATGAGATTACATACATGAGATGATGGGAATACACAATTACAACAGATAAGATAAAAAGAGCATAAACCCCTGCAGTGCTTCACAGAATAAACCGTGACAGATGTTTACTGTGCAGCACCACCAGATGTGATATATTGGAAAGAAGATGTCACTGGTTTGTTCCAACGCAGCCATTCCTGATTTTCTCCATTGACACTGCTGAAAGTCAGGGAACTGGCAAACCCATTTACCGTCCCAGTTCAGTATGAGAATAAGAAAAGCACAGGTATGTGGCATTTCAACTATTTTTGCTTAGATTACGACTTTGGCATTATAAGATGGACCCATATTCTCAGAAATTTTCACGATCTAATTCTTGTTCTCAGTTTCCCACCAACAGTTTGCTGGCCCAGGCGTGGATCACTGTTTTCTGTGTGAAAAGAGATAGAAAATCTGACCTTTTCACAGAACACCCCAAAGCTGAAAAAGATTTTGAAACAAATGAATGCAGGAAAGGGTAATACTGTGTTGAAGCACCCAAATATAAGCCTTTTTTAGGCAACAGGAAGATCTACACAGAAGAAATTCTTTAGTATCGCAATAATAAGCTTCAGTTGTAGGAAAAAGGACAACAGCTCATATGAATGCTACAGGTGTTCAGGGATAACCGAAGAAAGGCTTTTGAGCCAGCTGTTTACTATGGAAAATCTGTTAATTAATGGAAAGCCTGAGGGATAACAAAGGATTGATGGCAGTCCACTGAAGGCTCAAAGGCAGCACTTCCCCCTCAAAGAAGGTACTTTTAGAGGTGTCATCAGCCAAGGAAAGCTGTCCAACATCGCTCCCCCACTCCCCATATCCTCCAGTGTCGCTGTCAGTCAGGCCAGTATCATTACCCAAGGAATCCTGCTTGCTTTCAGCCCAACTAGATGGCAGAGCAGAGGTTACGGATGCAGAAGACAACAGGAGGCCGTTGTGTCAGGAAGGGACCAAGTCAGAGTCTTTAAAAATCCACCTTCCGTTTTGAGTCATGGATCCCTGCCACATGAGGCAGCT
This sequence comes from Sagittarius serpentarius, assembly GCA_034782735.1. NCBI lineage: Eukaryota > Metazoa > Chordata > Aves > Accipitriformes > Sagittariidae > Sagittarius > Sagittarius serpentarius. The sequence continues at coordinate 5,999,337 of JAVKLA010000008.1, forward strand.
TTTTTACAGAAAGCACATGCTTTGAGGGGAAAAAAAATGTGATGGTAGTGAAACAGGATTTTGGTTTCATTATTCCCCCCCCCCCCGCCCCGCCCCGAAGTTCACTGAAAAGGAAATGCGGCTGGTGCTCCCACCCCAAACCCCCACAGATCAGTGAAGATCTATGTTCTTCCCCTGCAGCGCTGGCTGACAACGCTGTTCAGTCAGGAAAACATCGAGCAGCAGTCACTGGGATCCTGCAGGTCACCCAGAGGAGCCTGGGGACAGAAATGATAGGGACCCCACGGTTGCATGGTATCGCAACCTTTAACACCATTTTTTTCTTCCAGCACAGAATGATGGCCCTGGGAGAAGAGACATCTTCCAGCCGCCTGCGTGTCCATGTGAGAGCCAAAAGGTACTGTAGGAAACACTTTGGCTTTCACTCAGCTATAGAGCCCTCCATCCCCTTCTCTGCAAATTCATGGAGCAGTTGCATATCCATCAGGAGTGGCCAATATGTCATTTAACAGGTGAGAGGCACAGCTTCTCAGCCAAGCCAGTACGGGCAAATCTAATGTCTTATTTGGGAACCAAACATGTAGTACCCTCTAGTGCTCAATTACAGCTTCAGTCTCTTCAGAGCATCTACATCATCTACAGCGCGGACAGCAAACTGTCCATGTTTCACTACTGCCTCTATAATACCCCCTGTGAAAGCCCCTGCTACTTCTTCAGCTGTAGTGAAATTGTCTACTTGCGGCTTTGTCACACCCATGTCACGGCTCTCCAGCTCTGCAACCCTTAGCAAAAGATGAGGGCCACTACACTACCAGTCCCTCACATCTACATTTGTTCCTCCTTTCTTCCAATGCACAATTCAAAATTGCCTTCTCCTTGTTTTGAACTTCTTTACTGATGTGTGACAACCAACCTCAGATTGTGCCACCCTTTAAATCAACCCTTCTCTTCACTTTGCATCAGCCATCGAAGATGCAGCAGGCATGAAAGGTCACATTATCAGAATTTCTCATCTTTAACCAGGCTTCCCTTTCCCCCCTCTGCTTTAATCACTTTCCATCTCATTTCAGACCTCAGTGGACTTTTTCCCCCCGCCCTCATTCATGTTGAAGTTTTCCTTCCTTCTGTTAGCTTACGTGATAAAAAGCTCGTCTGCACACACACACCTTCTATTACTACTTATTTCTATAACATCTTAGTTATGTTATTTAGGCCTGCACAGGGTTTTCAGGGCATAAAATCCATGGACAATAAAAAAAAAACAAACAAAAAAACCAAACAAAAAAAAACAGTCTAATATACTCTACAACCTCTTTTACTACATTATTGAAGACAAAGAAAGGAAGCTTAGACTCAATTTCTGGTAATGAACAGAACAGAAGCAGGAGATGACAGGCTCTGGCCAAGAATCCTTAATGGGCTGGTGCGCTGTAAAGATCTGTTCAGATGTCTGTTACAACTGAAAGAACCTAACTGCACTGCTCTTCTGAACTCCAGCCTCCCACATACAGCAAAAGAAAGGGAAGAGCAGTCTTACTAAGTCAGACCAAAGGGTCTTTCAGCTCAGGATCTTCAGCAAAAGGACAAAGTGATCACACAGAGATACGTTCTAGAGATACGCTCCCAGCCACATGCAGACCAGCGTTGTCCTGAGTCACAGGCGTAGTACCCATGTGCTTTGACAGAGATTTTTCTGGGTTTTGTGACACATTTTTATTCCATTTTACTCAATTTCACTTCTTTTTCTGAACCCATGTAAACATCTGGAACATACAATGTCCTTGATCACGCAACACGTGAAGCACTTTGTTCTGGACCTGCCATCTGTTAGCTTCATTTGTTGCCTCTCAGATCTGGTGGGAGGCAAACATCCTGAATGAGAACCACTCGCTGTTCACTTTTTCCATTTGTGCTTAGTATTTCCACTGCTCAATCCTCTCATTCAAAGGATGGTAAGTCCTGGTTTATTTAATCAGTTACTGATGCAGAGGCTCTTCCATACTTTTTTTTTTAATTTATTTATTACTCTGCATTGTACCTTCTGCAGTTCTATTTATTTCTTTTCAAGATGGGGGGACAAGTCATAGGTTTCTGCAGTGGTGCCTGCTTTGTTCTTTATTCTCCACGTGATCGTCCCCAGTATTCTGTTCCTTTGACTACTGCTGAGCACAGAAATAATGCTTTTATGGAATTACCTGTTGTAATTCCAAGATTTTTTTCCTGAATGGAAACAATGTTCAGAGCTCACTGCCACACATATAAAGTTAGGGTAATACCTCCTCTCCCACCTCACCACATGCCTTAATATTTCATACAAGAACTGAATTTCACCTGTCATCTATCACCCAGTCACTCAACGCTTTTAATCATATATTTCAAATCAGTATTAAGTTGAATAAACATCTTTCTTACATGTTAGTGCTCACTTTGTGAGCCTGCATAGCTTAGGTTACATTAAGCAGAAAACAAACCTTCAAAACAAGTAACAAATACTTGTTAGCTCAAGTAGTGTTACCCACCCCTCCAGTATAAGTTTACTCAGCTGATTTATTACTCGCACACTGCTATTACACAGCGTTCTAATACCTTGGTGTGTTCCGTTCTGCCTGGGTGCAATCCAGGTAGATTTTTCTTTCTTCCCTCCAGGTAAATTTGTTCAGACGGGCTCAAAACAACACTAACAGCTTACTATTTTTACATTACCCAGTGAAGCTAAGAAGCATACACAGGAATGATTTCAAGTATTCATAGACATTTTGTTTTCCTGGTAATCAGTTCAAGCTGATGCTCTGCCTGCAATATACATCAGCAGCTGACACACCAGAAGATACGGCAAAGAAGGTAGTCACCATGTATAGTTAACAAAATATATTAGTGAGCAGACAGGTGAGCCGAGTTAATAGGTAGTTTTCCCTTCTGTGACCCTCTAAAAATAAATAAAATATCTACCCTTCTAAACAAATAAAAAGGTATTTAAAAACATCTACGACTGACCAGAATTTTTACTGCTTTATTTGTGGAATTTAAACCTTATTTACATTTTCCCCTGCCTTTTCCTTCCCCAAAGGTTGGGGAAGTGAGGGGTTTATTTACTTGTTTGTTTGTTTATTTCCTTCTTCACACTTGGGAACTTCTGGGAATATTGCAGGTTTTAAAATAATCACGCTGGGCTTAGGACCGCACCCGAGATGTCAGCATCACAAGACCAACCTGTCAGCCACTGGCACGCAAACCGTCCAGCTGGGCTGGGTGCCACGGCGTCGCAATGGGGTGCAGGAGCAGCCGGGCACTGGGCAGCGCGCGCTCTTATCGGGCCACTCTTAACAACTGGCCAAAGAATCAGCACAAATGCTGCCCCGCTTCCCAGCTTACCACTTGTATAATGGTAGACCCAGGCTAGTAACTTGGGACTCCAGCAATGCATCCCTCACTCACTGTTTCTTGCATACAGAGACACAACCCTCTCCAGTTGGAGAGGGCTGAACGGAGAGCCCGTTCATTCCTGGGCTCTTATATGACCCACTGCCCTTTGCCAGGAGGCGAGGGGGTGTGGGGGGAAGCAAGGGCCACGAACTTCAGAAACCACTGAGCTTTTAAGAGAAAGCAGAGCAGCTTCTGCCACTACATTTTTTTTCCACAGGACAGGTGGGAAAAAAACTGAAGCCTAAACTGAAAGCCCAGCTGTCTGGGGGCAGTTAGACCTGCAGAGCTGCTGGGGCAAATGGCAAAGTGAAAGCAGAGAACCGCAGACCACCAAGAAAAATCAGGCTGGAGCAGGTTAGGAAAGTCAATTAATTTGAACTAAGTGAAACATTAACTCTGGAAGCAGAAAGCTGATTTACGTGCAGGATTGATTTACTTGTCCAAACCGCAAGTCAAAGTCCCAACAAAATGAATCCATACTTGCTGTTCCTGGATGCGCAAACCGGGTGCTATGCCATTGCAGTGAAGCATTCAAGATCCCAAGCCTGCAAGCCAGCTCCCACAGGCACACACACCTGATATCTGTAGAAGAGATTTCACGAACATCCAAAGTCATAGGCCAAGTCTGTCCAGGCAGCAGACACAGAAACCATGCACGGGGCACCATCGCTCTTTACCGTTCCTGTGCTCACCACTGCAGTACAAAGACATGTGACAGGCAGAGGTGTCCAGAAAGGAGTACTCGACAGGCAGAACCTGGCTGGCTCCCGGCCAGCTGTTTGGCTCGATGTGCACATCATCTAAAAATATCACTGAGCATTTTTTTTTAAAATTGTACATTCATGCATCATGCCACATTTTAGTTGCTGGACAAAAGCCAAACTGCCCTGCCGCTAGCAGGCTGTGTTAAAGTGAAAACCTATTTTACAAATTATTGAAGTATTAAGTCATGCGGTATGCATGCTGTCCAAAGCATTAAAGAGTCGGAAAACTGTAGGGTACAAATATCTTTAAATTCAGGTTAAGATGCAGGCTGCCAAATTTAAGGAACAAGTTTACATCTCTCATATCAGCCTTCTGCATCTCTCAACTCCTGAATCCATGTGCTAGGTGACTGTTGTGGTTTAACCCCAGCCAGCAACTCAACTCCACGCAGCCGCTCACTCACTTCCCCCCCACCCAGTGGGATGGGGGAGAGAATCGGAAAAAAAGGTAAAGCTCGTGGGCTGAGATAAGAACAGTTTAATAGAAAGGAAGAAACTAGCAGTGACACTAATAACAACAATAAAGCAACAATAATAATAAAAGGATTAGAATACACAAAACAAGTGATGCACAGTGCAATTGCTCACCACTTGCTGACTGATGCCCGAGCAGCGCTCCTCCCCTGGCCAGCTCCCCCAGTTTATATACTGGGCACGACCTCCCATGGTATGGAATACCCCTCTGGCCAGTTTGGGTCAGCTGTTCCGGCTGTCTCCCCTCCCACCTTTCCTGTGCCCCTCCAGCCTTCTTGCTGGCTGGGCAGGAGAAGCTGAAAAGTCCTTGACTGAGTCTAAACATGACTGAGCAACAACTGAAAATTATTATTAGGGTGTTATCAATGTTCTTCTCATACTAACCCCAAAACACAGCACTGTACCAGCTACTGGGAAGACAATTAACTCTGTCCCAGCCGAAACCAGGACAGTGACACCCCAGTGCTACAACGGATCGATCATGCAACAGGTCTACTTTGCTGCACATGCTCCAGCTTTCATGGTAAGGAAAGGGAAGCTTGTTGTTAGGACACACGTTATTAGGATCTCTGGCTGTAACCAGATCTGCAAGAAATGCCTGTACTCACAACACAGGCCATGCTAGTAAGCAGGTCCTGCTGAAGTGAGACATCTGAAACTCAGGTGAAAACTAGATGTATCTGTATTAGTATCTGTCACTAACAGCATTTTTATTCATAAGTAGAGATTACGCTGTTTATCCTAGTTTTATGTCAATTTACATTCCTGTTCCAAGAATAGATACGAAAAAAGACAAGTCAGCATCGCCGTCTAGCCACTTTCCCCTTCCTCTTACAGCAGAGAACTGCAGTACCTAGGTATTAACTACTAGTTTGCTGCCTAGAGCTGCTCAGAGAAATAATCTGCTTTAGTTACAAACACTTAAACCCAACTAATTTTGATGCACGTCTGAACCAAGGTTGTTAATCTCAACAGATGCTGAATTTGTTTAGTCCCTCCACCTGCAATGATGGATGGAAGTGCAGACAAGCAGAACCCAACATGTCTGCAGAGCCATGGTGATTTGTGTGTGTGCTACCCAGATGTTACCTACTGCAACAGATACACTGTAACGTCATTAAAAAAAAAAAAAGGTTTCTTTTTCTGTTCTTAAAAGACTAGTCACAGAAAACCTGGCCCTCGTGGATATTCAATGACTATACTCACACAGGCAATGTTAGGCATATGCAAGAATAAAACAAGAGATTAGGCTCCTAGATCTGTGAATCAGATTCTGCTGTGAACTATCATGAAGAAATTTTCCATATTCTCTTTGTGCTCTGAGTGCCTGCTTCTCTCTAAACCTAGATTAAGGCAGCTTTACACTTGTACAGTCTTACTTTAGAAAGTCAGTGTATTTCACTTCAGAGGAAGACTAGTTACAAAAATTGCAATAAGGCACTCAACCCTCTGAAATCCAGCTACCACATCTTTTATTGGTTTGTGTAACTTCTTGCTTGTGATAGGCATGAAACTATTGTTTAAAAAGAAAAAAAAAAATTCCACCTAAAAGTATCACAGAACATCCACAGATAAAATGGCAAGTAAATACCACGAAGATTTAGGAAAAATAATTTTCCCTAACATAAGGTTCAACTGCTCCAATGTAACCTTAATTTCCTAATAAAGTGCACCTTGATTTTAGTATAGTTGTTCTTTAACAGGCTGTGTAAATCACTTTTTCCCCACGGCTATTATCAGGTAACACTTTAAAAAAAAAATAATAACAAAGGGAAGAAAATTAACTACCTGCAAGTGAATAGGAAAAAAAAGCCATTAATGGGACAGCGATACCGAAATATTAGTAAGCCAAATCAGACTACCCAGACCAATTTATTTCCTCCAAGTGCTTCATTTAACCCTCCTCCTCCAAAAAAACCCCCATAAAACCAACAAACCAAAACCTGTTTCCATTCTCTAATGTATAAGGTTAAAAGGCAGGCAGTATTTTGCAAGTTGTTTACTAGGGAGGAAGCTCCAGAGACTGGAGTTTAAATCGGGCTGAGCGATGACTAGCAGGGCAAGAGGACAGCCTGAAGAGCCTTCTGCCATTCTGCACTTCTTGAGATTGAAATTCTCGTCTCTGCTCTTCCTCCAGTTAATAAGTATGTAAATACAACCTGGTGGCAGAAGTATAGTGTAGGAATTAAGTAAGACTCATGGTGAGAGCTGGAGAAGCCGGTTACACAGCAGCCAGGCTACCTCATAGCCTCCGCTCTCAATGGGTACGGTCTACTGCAGAACACATTTTGATAGAAACCTACTAAAATAGCATGTGCAGCCACAGCTTCACTTCTAATGTCCCAGCATAGATCAAAAAGAAGGATTCAACTAAGCCAATGATGGAGAAAAACTAATTTCATGGTAAAATAATTCTAAAATATATTTAAGGTACATTGGCAAGGCTACTTTAAAGGGAATCTGCATTACAAAACACGTAAGGGAATTGAAGACTATATTCTGATGTTTTCCAGCTGCTAAAAAAAAAAAAAAAATAGTTATTCTTTATCACTTTGACTACAGTATTTTATGTAAACAATTTTCTGAGAAGAATACTTCTTCCTTTCTTCACTGTATTGATTTGGGTTTTATTTTTAAGACAGAATAGAAAGAGCCGCTGCTTTTCTGTTCTCCAGAATTTCTTTTTTTCTTCTTAGAGGACCCAGAAAAACAGGATGGAGAGAACAACTGAAAATAACATTTTAACTAAAAGGCAACCATCTAAACGTGAATCCTAACACCTGCTTACAGGACGTTACTTAGAACAAATGTAAAACTGTGGTTTGGCTTTGACATATGACAGTACCAGGAGCCACTGCAGAAAACTTGTCAAAGCAGCTGTAAGTAAACTTTGCACATTTACAGAGCAAAAAAATGGAGAACTGTTCTGCACTCCCTCCTGCAGCAAAATGTTTGCAGGAACAGCAGCTTAATGTTAGACAAAAACTGAATAGCTAGGTTTTCAAACCTGTGCTTCTCTAACAGCAAATATTAGATGTTTGAACAATACCTGGCATCCTGAAATGAGGACATTAACTTTTAAGTAGAACACAGAATACCTGAAAATATCACTAGCAATAGTAGATTGCTACTGTATTCACTACCAGGTTAAAAAACTCCAATCTATTAAAGATCAAACTGTTAGTACATGAGTATTTTAAACAGAACCGTAGCATAATTTTCATCAAAAAGCAGAATTATTAAGGGGGGAAAAAAGCTAAGACCAACAGAAAAGAAATGCAAATACATTTAACAAAAAGCTTAATTAAAGCATGCAGTGCCATTCAAAATCCAAATTTCTGGTTAATACTCATTAAGGTTTGCAATGCCAAACTTCATCACAAAAGTTATATATAAAGAACATTTTAAATACAGTATTTTTCTCTCATTTATGCATCTCGTAACTGAAGAAGCAAGTCCTTTGGCCAGAGAAAGCTAATTTAAAATCACATTATTTAAATTATATCACTTTTCTGTAATTGCAAGGTTTTGTTATTATTAAATGTGATGCTACTAGATGTAGCATAACTCGGATGTTACACTGAATTTGCAGACCAGAGCCAAAAAGAAGTATTAATTTAATTTCCATAGTATTTCCATAGTTAAAAAAAAAAGCTGCTGAAATGGATCACACACGGAAGTAAATTGGTTCATTTTAATTTCATGGATAATCTGAAATTAAATGGTCAAAAAATGAAAGATGAGTACAACATGACAACACTCAATTATTTCTTTAACAACTCTTACTGGTATGCAAAATATATTTTGTTGTATGAATTTCAAAATTAGTTACAAACCCCATGGCCAGTTGCTCTACAAAGGCTCTATTAGGTTAGAAAAAAGATGTGGAAGAAGACCATAAGAGAAGGAGTATTTTTCTTTCCTTTTTTTTTTTAAACCAATTTTATTCTATCATTCTCTTTTATAGGCACAAGCCTATAACAACAACAACTTATCCTGTTCCTTTCCGTATATCCTTCCTCATCACATCAGATGCTGGAAATAGTTATGAAGGAAGTCTCATAAATGCCGACCTGTACTGCATCTTGACACGTGTGATGTGATCTGCACTGCAGCCAAATCAACCTTCATTTGATTCTTGACACTGATCCATGTCACCTCTTCAAGGAGCTCCACTGGTCACTGCAGCAACACTGCTGAGAACACGTTCTACTTACACTCCAAAGCATTAAAATACAATCATCTCTGCTCACAGTATCACAGTATCTCCCCACCTAGCCACAGACCTTTTTCTTCCATGTTCTTCTTATTTCTCAGAAGAAAATTTTAAGAGTATGGTTATTTTTGTGCTTATAATTAAGGTTATTATTAGCTTGCTGGTTTTCTCACCTCTAAGTGATTTCTCAGGTGCTAACAGACCCTTGCTCAAGCAGTCTTAACCCACGGACTGCACTGCAGTCTTGTCTTATTTGCTTCTGCCTATATTCTGTATTCATTTCATCAGCTCCCACTCCAGTCCCTGTTTATTTTGCTAACAGACTTGCTGCCACAGCATACATAAAAGTAATAGTAATATGACCAGGGAATTTCAAGTCCCCAAAATGCAATCTCAAAACGTTTCACTTTCCATACTGAATTGTTACTATAGCAAGTAAAAAAGTTCACAGCTGAAAAAATGCCGAGAGCAAGCTAAGAAACCCAAAAGCCGAAATTGGACATTGCAGCTTGAATATCAGATGTCTCTGTATGAGAATCTTTATCCATTTGTAGCTGGATTTTAATCATTCACTTCAGATAATGAGAAATATATCACACGGATGACCTTTTATAATTAGACTGATGGACTACCTATGCAAAGCACTTCAGTCCTATCCATTGTGGAGCTTTACTTCTGGACCATACAACTGAGTTGAATAGCGGCCCTAGGCAAAGCAATTAATCTCACTTTATCCTGATTTCGCTCCAAGAATTTATACTATTACTCTTTTATCTCACAGTATCTGTGAGTAATGTTGGTAAATATTCTGAAGGTGAAATTTTGCATCAAAGGCCTTCCAAACCCAAACCCAGCGTTAGCTCACAGTGGCTGTTTCCAGTTCTCCCTGTGATACAGGAGGGATGACACACAGCTCTTGCTAAAAACTAATGTGTCTCAACCCAAATGTTTGCAAAGAGTGAATCATTATATGCAGCTAATGAAAGATAGATACATAAAACTTGCCAAAATTAATATTATGAAAAAAATATACTCTTTTTAAAAAATAACTGGGGAAAATTCAAAAGACGTGGATAGACTTGTACATATTTAACCAAAACTTGTTTTCTATTCTACCTCAGAGGCACACGATGATGATATTTCCAGGGCTAAATTAACATGGCCAACATTCTACAATGGAAATAGGCTCCAATTGATTAAATAAAGCATGGGGTGAGCTTAAGTTGTTTTATCTGACCATCAGTGAATGTTTTGTTGGCTGGGAATGTCCCCAAAGAGGAACAGAAGTGCTTGGAATCGATACTGTCCAAACCAATCTTTTCTCAGTGTTATCAAGGACAACCCTGTGATTAAGAAGCAATTCCCTTAAAACTGTCCACCACAGTACACAGGAGTGAGAGTCTAGGATGCTTCTCAGAGATACAGTTTGCACCTTGCCTGGTAGGTTTGAATAATGTTATCGCCCAAGCAGACTCTTAAGTGGATGTAAAAGGCTTCATTGCAACTAAATTTTATTTGCTGGTTCAAAAAAAAATGCCTGTCGTATTTACCTTGGTTTAAACAGATGTCATCCTGAAGAAATCAGAGTATATTAGATAAATTACATGAAGTCAAATTAGTCTGACTTTTTAGTTGTGTAATAACCTTGATATCTAGGAAATCCTCACTACATTGCAGAACTATATAGGAAATATATTCTAATCCACAGAAATAACACTGGTTATCGATCTGCCTAGTAAATACTGCAATGTTTGACTCGAGAGATCCTGTCTCAACACACTCCAAAAGCATATTCAGTGATTTCATTACAGCAGTAGCTGTGAGACATCCTTACAACGTACCTGTTCCACCCGTGGTCCCATCACAGACCTTCCTCCCGAGATCTGAGGTTTGCAGAACATTGTGTGTGCTGGCCTTATTTTTGTACCTCCTCACTCTCTCTGTGTTTATATGGAGATGGGAAACAGTTTTCTCTGCCCAGAATTCATAAGGTTTCAAAAAGAAAAACCTCCTGAAATTCAAATTACAGTAAGATGGAGAAATGGTTACCGACCAAAATAAGAATCAAAAAGTTTACCTGAAATTTCTAAAAGAGAATTTATTCAGCTGGACAGCCTTACCACAGGCTTTTTTTTTGTTTGTTCTGTTTTTAGAGCTATTTTATCCATATGAAACATGAACTGTTTTATAAATCACCTCTAAATTTGGCAGAATTTGGAGTTACAAGTCATTTTATTAGAAATAAGCATTAAATAGAAATAAGGTAAAATGATGTTCAGCTTCCAGTACAGTACTCAAAAACAACTGTACGACAAATGTTTGTATCAAACAATTTTGTCCACATGAGCTATTTATTAGAAATACCACCTGTCTTGGCAAAGACTATTGATTATTTAACAACTCTTATGACTGAATTGTTTAGTTTCAAACACAGTAACTGGCAAATGATTTTTGGCATGTATATTCCTTGTTGAGAAGCTGTTTTCATATTATTAGATAAATTTTAGAAATACATATTTTCAGATAAATTTAGTTATAAAACTGATGCATTTCTGTTGTGTATCTGTCTCAGAACCTGGAAGGGTACATAGACAGGACTTCTCAGAATAAGTAATAAAGCACAGCAGCTTGGAAGAAATGAAGCACTGTAATTTTGCTTTTTTATTCATTAATACTTCAATACCCTGCAGACCTGCTGCTTCTCACCAAGCATTTGAATAATGTGTGGTTCCTGAAGTCCTGCAGCTCCTTCAAGGAACATCATCAACTTTATTAATAGGAAAGGGGTTTTGGGTAAAAAGTGATTGCTCAAGTTAGATGGTGCTTTAAAAGTTATTTCAGCTGTAAGACAGAAGGGGTAAACTATGGAAATGAGCGTTAAGAAAGGAGACTGAACATCATGAAATCACCTAAGACCTGTGTGATTCTTTTCCATTTATCAGGCAAGACAAACAAGGCAAAAGAAATGTTAGCTAGAGATCAGAACAGAAGACAAAGTTCCTCCAAGTTCAGAAAACATTTTATGGGACTACTGTTCCACATCAATGTTCAATCAGCTACAGGGTAGGTCCCTAGCAAAGTAAGAGTAAAGAAAAGCAGCAATTAGAAACAAATAAACCTAAACCAGTATTTGTGGTTAATACCAGGCCTAATGATCATTTAATATGATTTGGCTAGGAATTAATCTAAGTAATGCAACAGTTCTTCTTACTGTGGGGAACAGAGCAATACATAGTGAGTTTTTTCGGCTAAGAACGTACATTGTAATTTCAGGATGATATCAAAGTCATAGATCTTAAGGAAAATGATTTTGGAAATTTGGTTCTGTTCTTGTTTTAATATTTGCTTTATAAGTAAACACAGGATTAGAAATTGGGGAAAGATTAGACAGAGCCCACTTGGAGCTGACGATGTGCATGTTAATGCAGATGCAGGGAGACGTGACTTCCTCTACCCTGCACTCCAAAGATGGTTTAACTGAGGACCAACAGCATCCAGTCTCCAAAACACATACACACATTCCCCACAGAAACCCCCAAGATATACACAGACACAGAAGGAGAGAACAAGGTGCCTTCTGCTCCTAAGGCAGAAAGGTATGCAAGACTTAAAAACCAGAGGCGTAAGATCAGGGAGCAGCAGCACTCGGTAGGAGAAGAGACACTCTCTGAGGAGAAGCGAAGGCAGTTCTTGCTCCTGAACTGCCCTGCCTTCTTCATCATCCAACACAGCTACCGTATCAGGCGAGGGTATGAATGGGTTTGGAACAGGAAATGACAATGTGCAAATGCTCCCTCTCTTTTTACGAATCCTAAGTACTATAGTTTTGAGTGAGATTACTGTGTTGAGACACTTACGGAAGTGTCTGCTTCTCAGGAAGTCATGGCGAACGTATTAAGTACATCATTCATTCTGTCACTTGCACACAGGGTGATCTGTACACACTTCAGAGGTTCTTCAAAAGGAGGATACTCAAAAATATTCACATATGTGAATGACATACAGACCTCTCTGCTAAGACTGCCTGCACTGCTAGAAGTGTGCACAAGCAGACTTTCAGGCACCGAGGGAATTTAACTGGAGCTACATTAGCAAAAAGTGCTTATGGATTTGGGGCTTGATGGAAATTTGGCAAAGGTTAGGATGACACAATTAAGACTCTGACACTTAAATTCCTCCCAGGCCCCACTTCACATCTATCAGCCTTGCTTGGATTGAGCTCTTAGCTGTTCAAAGAGAAGAACAGAATCAACTTAAAATTAGGTTATGATTAAAACCCAATGGCTGTATGGAGGAAAAGGCAACTCTTATTGCAAACTTAGCAGGATAACTAGGAATGAAAGAGAACCCTTTATTCAACATAGGAACATGCTACTGAGCCCTGTGGAGAAGAGTTCATGAACTACTTGCATTCAAGAAAGGGGAATATTTTTAAGAGTAACCAGCAGACCCAAACGTCATAGAGAAACAGATTAAGGTAGTGTCCTGGTTTCAGCTGGGACAGAGTCAATTTTTTTCCTAGTAGCTGGTACAGTGTTGTGTTTTGGATTTAGTATGAGAATGATGTTGATAACACTCCAAAGGGATATTCCATACCATAGATTGTCATGTCCAGTATATAACCTGGGAGGAGTTGACCGGGAGGGGCAGATCACTGTTCGGGGACTGGCTGAGCACGGGGCAGCAAGTGGTAAGCAATTGCATTGTGCATCACTTGTCTGTCTTTGGTTGTATTTCACTCTCTTTTTGTCATCTTCCTTATAATTATCATTATTATTATCATGATTATTACTATTATTATTTTTTATTTCAATTATTAAACTGTTCTTATCTTAACTCACGAGTTTTACTTGGTTTTGATTCTGCTTCCCATCCCACCATGGGGCAGGGGGGGGAGTGAGCGAGCAGTTGCACGGTACTAGTTGCTGGCTGGGGTTAAACCACGACAGGCAGCAAAGAACAAATTAGAAACATCCTTAGAACACGGTGAAATTTTGCTGTTCCCACTTTAAACTCTCTATTTGAAATAAGTAGAAGGAAACTGACATCACAGTGATGAAACTTTTGAAGCAAGTGTGTAAGGCAGAACCAAGGACACTATGCTGGGAATGTTCCATGTGCAACTTTATGATATGGAAAAATAAATCAGTAAATTGATGTGAACAAGTGAAGTACATAAATAATTAGCAACCATAATGCAGCTAACCCTTTCCTTTCTGAAATCTAAAGGTGCCGTTACTCAATTGAAGGAAGATGCTGCATAAGACCAGAGGTTTTTAATCTGCTATCCTGTTTCTGACAGTGTCCAGTAATAAGAGACCTAAGAGAGACGATAAAAACAGGCCAAACCTGTAATGCTTTTTCCTTAGCATGTCCTTCCAGTTTCAGTGGAGATTTCAGCTCACGGATTTCCTAAGCCAGAGATGGTATCTTTGTGTTTAATAACCCTCAGCAGATTTTTCTTCCATCAACTTGTCTTTTTTCAACACATGAAGACTTATAGCATACAGCAGCATCCTCTGGTAAAAAGTCCCACCATTTCATTAATTCATGTGAAAAACTATCTTGCTATGTGTACGCTGAACCTGTCCCCTGCTGACGTTTAATAACTCTTAGTTCTTATATTAAAAAAGGTAATGACAATCATGTCTCATATAAAACACTATTCAGCTAGAACATGGTTTTACAAACGCTCAGAAGATCCCTTTTTCTTGGAGCAAGAAACCTAGAGAAAAAACTGGTGCAAGACAAGCAACAGTAGAAGTATTTTTTTAAATATTTGAGTTTTTTTCCTGCCTTATTCTAGTGGATCACTTTGCACACAATCCTAAGTGTTTATTGCATATTAAGTTCAGAGTTATCATGCTATGATTTACACATATTTTTGCTACGTCTTGATTCTGTACCAATGGTTTATCATTCTGCAAGCAGTAATCCAAAAGGATAGGACATCCACAGCATGACCAGTCTCAAAACTCCCATCAGAGAGATAATGATCCAGTCTTCTTAACAAGGGGAGCTTGCAGGAAAGGAGAAAAAGTATGCCACCAATTAATTTTTAATTTTTCCTGTACAAGCAAAAAGCTAATTGTGTTTCCTTGCTTGAACAGCATTTATATTTACAGTAACTTGTGAGACTTTTTTTTAAGATAGAAAATCCAGGCTTTATGGAAGTCACAGAATTTGTTCAAGTTACCAGGTTAGTTTTGTGGTATCTTTACATTCCATTTCCAAATTTTGAGAGGCTACAAAAATAGCGCTAGTCAGGAGACCCTACGCTATGTGTTACTGTAAAACCATAGCCAAGTGTTAAGTAGTTACTATGACCAAGTTGTTTTTTGTTTACAGTTTCATATTGTAGTTTGGCTTTTTGGTTCTCACAAACAATAAAAGCTGATAATAAAAATGTAACGTAAAAAGTAACACACACATTGTTTCTCTAGTAGACCATTTGGGACTCCAATGTCTGATGGCTTCAAAATGCTCAAATGTGAATCACAATCTTTAGGGTTTTTTTCTTTTTTTTCCCAGAAATATTAAGCATCTTCCGTCACTTGATGAATGATGAAAAAACACAAAAACCCATAGGGAAAAACATCCATGAGCCTTCCTCAACAATAAAAAGTATTATACAAATCAGGGACTTTTGCAACATTCCAAAATGTCAAAAATCTTTCTAGATACTTTAAGAACTAAACCCAATTACAAGTATGCAATTCATTTCTCAAACACATTTAGTCTAAATGTTTCTCTTTGCACAATATCTTTTCTATTTGAAGGTGGGAAAGGGTTAGTTAATCCAGCAGAATGAATCATCCATTGTAGCATCACAAAAGTAGCTTACATAATCACACTGTACATGGGTAAATGCTTATGTTTCTTTTACAAGAAAAAAAACAGAACTGTCTAGATTTCTCAAATTCTTATTTTGGAAAAGAAAAGCAATTAGAACCCAGTTTAATCTTGTACCTGAAAATTTTGCTTTCATCTTCCAGTCTCATTCAACTGGTAACTGGTCTGATGTTTGTAAACAGAAGGTCATTTTCTATGGTAAAATAAAATAAAGGACATTTGCATATACTGTAGATTATCAGTCAGCATACAGATGCTCCTGAAATGACAGCTTCCAAATATCAAGTGAAATTCAGATTGTCGAATAAGAGTTTCAGACAGCACTGAACACTCAAACAGCAATGCACAAGCATCCATTCTCCTAAAGCCTAAACCAGAGACACCCAATTATAAAAAAAAAAAAAAAAAAAAAAGGTAACTCTGCTTTGCTGAAATGCTCCTTGACTCTCACCCAGATATAGTCAGATGTACTTTGAAAGCTGACTGCCTAACCCAGCTTGAGCTTTGCTGCAGTCCAAGCCCCCAAAACACAACACGAACTCCACCCACTCAGCACAGGTACAGCCACACCTGCAGTACTGGGTCCAGTACTCGAGAGAGTCCAGCGAAGGGCTACAAAGACGATGAAAAGACTGGAGCATCTCTCCTATGAGGAAAGGCTGAGAGAGCTGGGACTGTTCAGCCTGGAGCAGAGAAGGCTCAGGGGGACCTCACCAATGTACATAAATACTTGCAGGGAGGGTGCAAATAAGAGGGAGCTATCACTCCTTTCCTACTACTTCCATCCCTAGCAGGGGCTGGCATTGGATCCTTAGGAAAAGAATACGCCAACCCATTCCATAGGGCAATGCTTCCTTCCCTCTGCCCAACCCTCCACCAACTTTTCATCTTCCTGTAAATTGTGGTTTAGGGATTCCCACTTCCCATCATTGTGCTTAACAGCCGTAGATGGAAGTATCCGTCATGCATTTGTCTAATTGCTTTTGAACCTATTCAGACTTTAAGCCTCCACAACACTCTGCAGCAATGTATCCTGCAATTTAATTGTGCACATCACGAAGAACTACTTCCCTTCATTTGTCTTAAAGATACTGCTTGATCATTTCACTGGATATCCCCTTACTTTTGTACTATGAGAAATAGCAAATAATTATTCCTTTTTCACCTTCTCCATGACATTCATGTTTTTATATACTTCACTCTTATTTCTCCTCAGTCATTCCTTTTCTAAACTGAAGAATTCTTTCTTATTTAAAGTCTCTTCTCACAGAAGTTGTTCCTTCCCCATGATGGAAGATCACTATGGACTTACACAAGAGCATGATGGTTTTTGTTTATGCTCTCTCCTCCTCTCCTGATCATTCCTAACATTACAAAAATCCTCCTACAACTCCTCCTTTTCAAGCTGAAGAACTTAATTTAATCTTTCTGGGTGCAGAATCTGTTCCATCCTTTACTTAATGCTACTACACCCATTCTGAGGCTGGGAGATCAGAACTGCATCCATGTAGATGCCATGCACAGTAACACAATGGTGTTTTGTTTTGTTCAAAGGCTGATGCTACCTGGAACTATTCTATTTTTTTCCTCAGACATTAAAATCTAAGCTTTTTCTTCATGAAAGTAGGAAGATGTTGAAATAATATAAGAAACAGCTCAGGTCAAGAGAGGGAGAACGCATTTGAGTTTCACTCCAATCAACAGACAGCTTTTTGAACAGATCTCCAAACAGACTGGGATGTTCCTAAGACAAATACCAGCCAAAACATTCATAGAAGTTAATAAAAAGTCAATACCACCTTGGAAAAACATCTTTCTCTGTCTTGGACCATTTATTACCACTAAATGATGCAATGGCAGATAGTATGTTTTAAGGCACTGTTTATACAAAGTATGAAAGCCAGCCATTAGCTCAGGCCCCAGCCCCCCCCTCCCCAAGTCTAGCTCCCCTCATTCTGTCTTCTTTGCCACTGTGCAGCACACAACAGAAACTGTTATCTGGATGACAAAATTAGCACTGCAACAACACACGCTAGAACTAAAACATGGTAGTACTATTTCATCAGTACTCGTCTGTGGAGTGTCGTGTTCTGTGGGCAAACTCAGGTTGTGAGTTTTAGACTTTTTTTTTTTCTTTAAAGCTCCAGTCTTTCTCTACTGTACCAAATTCCAGGACCTTCACGTTTTGGAATGGATCTGTCCAGCAGGCAGTTATGTTCTACCACCATGGACACTTCTTTAGCCACTTCCTCCAGATGGCTCACGTGTATGTCTTTGAAAAATTCCTCCTCACCTACATCAAGCCTGGTCCAGAGACAAAGATCTGAGCAGCTCCATCCTCTGAAGACCCCATGTGCACTGCCCCTCAAAACTCCTGTGAGCTCATGGCACACTGCAGTCACCATCTTCACAGAATTAAGCAGGCTCTATGCTAGATAAACACAGACAGAGCAGACTGTTTTGCAAGCACTCCTCCTGCTTCTTGGGAGTCACTAGCACTCTCTTTTTCTCAAACCACAGAAGGAAGGAAGACGCTGTACTGCCCGCTGAGACAGCAGGAAGGAGAATAAATAAGCACTTCAAACAAGAACTCAATAGAATGAGAAATGTGAACAAAATAAACAAATTATGGCAGTGGGAAGAGAGTATGAACAGAACCAGAGCAGAGAAGGATGAGATATAAGATGACAGCTTGCAAAAATCCTGTAGAGAACAGGGTAAAAGGTATAGGCACGAACACTCATGAAGAGTATTACATTAAGGATCAAAAAGAAACATATTATGGGCCCTGAGAAAAGGGGTGTGGGTGGAATTATGATGACTGGAGAGCACATCTTCATAAAGTTAGCTCTATTCTTCTGCAAGGTTTGCCGTCTTTGCTCATCTCTCTGGGATGGTCTATCATTCTCCAGCAATGCTATCCAAATTAGGGAGATTCTCCTGACTTGGTTACAATAGGTAAAAGCCTGAGAGAAGTCACTGTGAACACCACTCTGATAGACAAGCCTGCCGTAAAAAACACTCAAACACCACAGATGATCCATCAAGGGGAAGGAAAGGAGAATCCATAGAGTTCCAACATATTCAGATTTTCAAACTTGGACATTTAGAATGTTAAAACACAAAAAGGATGCTAAAATTTCAAGTCCACCATTCATCAGGAGTTGAAAAAACAAATCCTGCTTAAGCAATGTTAATTCGTCATCTGTGTGTTAGGATGCAGTATGTAATTACATGATCATTACATAATCCCTCTAAGTTTGCAGAAGACACCAAGCTGTGTGGAAGTGTTGATCTACTTGAGGGTAGCGACGCTCTGCAGAGGGATCTGGACAGACTAGATCCATGGGCCAAGACTAACTGTATGAGTTTCAGTAAGGCCAAATGCCGGGTTCTGCACTTTGGCCACAAAAATCCCTGGCAACGCTACAGGCTTGGGGAGGAGTGTCTGGAAAGCTGCTCAGCAGAGAGGGACCTGGGGATGTTGACTGACAGCCAGCTGAACATGAGCCAGCAGTGTGCCCAGGTGGCCAGAAGGCCAACGGCATCCTCGCCTGTATCAGGAATAGCCAGTGGGACCAGGGAAGGGATTTTACCCCTGTACTCAGCACTGGTGAGGCCACATCTTGAGTACTGTGTTCACTTTTGGGCCTCTTACCACAAGAAGGACACTGAGGTGCTGGAGCGTGTCCAGAGAAGGGCAGCGAAGCTGGTGAGGGGTCTGGAGCACAAG
>JAVKLA010000008.1:6018898-6032346 GCA_034782735.1 Sagittarius serpentarius
TGTCAGTGCTAGGTTAATGATTGGACTAGATGATCTTACAGGTCTTTTCCAATCTAGGCAATTCTATGATTCTATGACCATGTACTCTTTTGTCCATTAAATTACATAAAGGCCCGACTCACTTTAGAATGTCAGTGATACTTGTCTACAGTATCAGCCATACGGCTTTCCTTATTTCTGCTGTCACAAAAGTTATAAAGTGTGTAATGAATCAGGCAGGGGAGTTCAGAAGACAAGCAGATCATATGGTTCAGGGTGGTTTTTGCTCTCCAGAGCTGGAGAACTGTATGCCATATTTAGTAATGCTGTGTAACTCCTGTACAATGTTGATCAAGACTCCTCTTTAAAGATAATCAAAGATTCAGATTCTTCTCCACTAGCTGGAAGTATTTAAGTCGGGTATCTACATCAGATGGTCAGAGGTAGCCAAGCAGACTGACTGCTCTCTCGTAGAGCTTCTCTCCTCTACAGGCTTCAGGGAGGATGTTGGCCCTGCACTCTCTATCTAGATGCCTTTCTGCATCTTTAGTACACCCAGTATGACAGCTTGAGGTCTCATGCATTATTTAATAAATCCAAATAGCTATAACTATTGTTGATATAAACACACAGTAAGATTGTACCAAATAAAAATGTCCAGCCTCAGACACTCTCAAACTCTTCAGTCAAAAATTATTCATTATAACCTCTGTGCCTTACTTCCTCATGTGTGAGCAGTGATTACAGCACCACCTCACTTCACGGGGATGTTCTAAAGATTGTTTGCAAAGATCTAAAAGGTTGCTGTAATCAGGGAGGAGAGGGTGTTTTTTTCTAATGTGCCTTTGATAACCTGACATCCTACGATGAGGGCTACAAAGAACAGCTCAGGGAAATGAAAAGATTGTATCTGCTGTGGGATGCGGCTGTCATACATAAACGACGCACAAGAATGCACAATGAACGTGAGCAAACAGTAAGTGTGCGTTCACTCAGCACGACTAGCCCCCTGGGATGAATGATACAGGGATTTTTGCTGATGACAAAATGCTTGGAAAGTCTTCATATTTTCAAGAATGTTTTCTTAAAATGTTTTCAGCTTTTTTATATTAAAAAGAATGATAAAGAATCATATTTGTGCTTCTACGTATCCAGTAAAAACAAGGTAAAAAGCAAAAAATTTCACTGGTATTTCATTTTTGATCAGAATAGAAATACAATTTCTGTCCTACTTGGAGAGGGAAGAAAAAAAAAAAACAAAACAGATTTATAAACATTAGCAAGCCAGCTTGATTTTACATCTCCATAGTCTATGAAAGTCATCCCCCAGTGAAACAAAGGTCTGGTATAAAACCAAATGCCCTAGGAATAGCTCATTAAATAGAACACTGCACAGCTTAAGTACCCGTATTTGATGAAAATACGTAATTCCTTCAGTGAATGCAGACTTTTTACTGCTTCCTGAAAAATACATATACAAAACTCAACAGGAGTGAATATGCAACGCAGTGGATCATCTGAGCAACAAATTAGTTCCATTGAATTCTTCAGGGTTACTTTATAAATTAAGTCTGATGAGATGTCTGAGTCAGTAGTGCTAGAAA
This sequence comes from Sagittarius serpentarius, assembly GCA_034782735.1. NCBI lineage: Eukaryota > Metazoa > Chordata > Aves > Accipitriformes > Sagittariidae > Sagittarius > Sagittarius serpentarius. Next base: position 6,020,482 of record JAVKLA010000008.1, read on the forward strand.
TGTCAAAGGAATATACCGTTTATAAATTTTCACAATTTTGAGTTACTATGAAAGTGTGTCCAGTTTTCTGGTTATTTTAAAAGCTGTTCCCGACGTGTCTGCAAGCATGTAATCACAGAAGCATGTATACTGTATTTTAAAAGACATTAATAGTTTCAGGGCTTTGTCTAGGATACAAAGATGAACACATAAATCTCAATGTCTGCTAGGGCAGCAAAAATGTAACTGATCACTGATCCTAGACCAGAGACCTCAAATATCCTGTGTGTATGAATGCTGTACAACATTACAAATAATGCGTTATTTTAAAATAGACTATCTGAAAATAGTTACCTTCCACTGTCCCATTCTGAGAAGTGTCATGATCTTTCTTATACCCTGGGTTATACAGTGTTAGCACAGTGAAACAGGAGAATACACTACCCAACTTTCAAATCACACTTCTCGTTTGAAAATGTGTATTGCCTCCACTACGTCATAAGGAAATAAAAACGACTCAAAGCACTTGTGCCACATGTAGCTAGGTCAGATGGTTGGTTATGATTAAATTCTGCCTCAGCTTACTGACTTGAATAAATTCTAAGGCACAAGGAAGAAGATGATAAATTCTCACCCAAGCATACCAACTACTTTCTCTAATAGCTGGATGATGTGGAGTGATTCGGTATTACTCATGGGACATTTTAAAAGATAATCTTTGTCATGGTTTGTGTGTTGATTTGGACATAGTAATTCACAAATTTACCAATGGGATTGTGAAATGTACCTAGAAACATTTGTGATAGATTACTGTAAAGGAAAAATAAACTAAGAAAACCTTGAAGAGTATTCTCTCCTATTCACAACTACCTTGTTAATTTTACTTTAAAATATTTTAGTCAACGTCATTTGACAGTCTGTTTTAAGTCACACAGAATGTGCCAATCACCCTGATTTATTCCTCTGTAAATATCACATGATCCTGGTTCAGCGCTTCACAGCCCAGAATTATACCGAAGGCCAGAAAAATAGGCTTGCCAGATTTTTTTTTTTTCTTAATCTATTTCTTTCCAGTTTCCATAATGCACTATACCATCTGGCACCACTAAGGCATAGTAACTCACTTTTGAATATGTGAACAAGTTTGAGCCCAGCACATATCCAGATCATTATCCATTTATTCTTATTTGGTGGATATGTTTTTAGAGCTTCCTGCTGAAGGTTTTCTGATTTCATAAAGCATTTCTGCTTAAGCATATTATTGACTGGCTCTCTTCAAGGAGAGTAAGGTGCAACTTCCTAGAATCTAATATATTTTCCTTTAATCTACTAACACATACTACATGAAAAATTAGTTTCATCAACACCTTTTTACCCATGATATATAAATACAGTTCAGAAGTGACAAAATGCCAGTGATACACATAAAGATGAAATTCTGATGCCACACTTGAAAGATTTCAATACAAGATTTAAGTTCGTATGTAGTGTGTCCACTCCCACTTAATCTATTCAATTACTTCCTTAAGGTAGTTATGAACGCACGCTACTAAAATAATTTGAAGATTGTATCATCTATTATACACTACTGCCTAGATAAATTAGTACTAAATTATCAGTGATTAACACTGCTAGGACAAACCTCATAATTAGAAGAATATAAAGGACTGAAAAACTGGAGCATTAACATTTCCTGTATCCTGATATTCAAGCAATTGTTAATATACTTGTGCTTTTACACACAAATCCGTTTCTTTGAGAATAACATTAAATGTAATATATGCAGAATAGGAAAATAATCAGAAATTCTATAGCTGGTAGATCCAAAGGAGCATTTAGTGGATTTTTGGTGCGCAAATCAAGAGTATGATGCAACCTCCACTCTTCACCCTCTCCCTGCAATGCAGTTCCTAAATTCACTGGTCTTTCAAGATAACAGTTTCCTTAGTATCTTTAGTACCATGTTGTGCACATGTTTGGTTGTCTGCCGAACTGCGCAGCTGGCTACCCATCTGATTACGCCAGATTTGAGGCCAGGAAACTACAGAAAGCAATGCAAAAGCTCACTGAAAAGCCAGTCACTAGATGTGTTCATGGCATCCTAGTAAGTATCAACTTCATATGACCATCCCAAAACCAGAACTAATTCTTTTCCATCTAAAAGTGAGCTGCTGGAAGAAAAGTTTCCTCACTTCCTAGCCTCCCATGCTTATCTCTCCCCACAGGCTGCAGAATTAAAACTCATGCGTCTTACCACTCTAAACAGCTCTGCAGCCCCCAGGTTAGACTGGAAAGGCGACCTTTTCCCAGTCCTGTTGAAACTTGGCTGACAAAGCCACAATGAATACAAGAGCTCTCGGGCATGGGGGTGTATTGGGCATAACTGGCAGGGGTGGGGTAGAACCTGCACCTGTGCAAGAGGAGGGTCAGGGACTGCCCTGTGGTGGCCGCAGCCGCTTCAGCAACAGACAAAAAACGGACCCATCACCTACCAAAAGTGGACAAATCAGATGAACACATGGTGCTTGGGCAAAAATGTATTTAAGAAAGCACAGTAACCTCTAGGGGCAGGAGAGACACTGGAGAGAAGGACAAACAAGAGCAGACGCCCGAGCAGGGGCAGACGCCCAGAAGACAACACAGGAGTAGGAACACCTCTGAGGGAATGGAGAAGCCCACACGGGAGTAGGTACAACCCCCAAAATGGGCTGCAGCCCATAGAAGAACACATGCCAGAGCAGGTACAACCCCTGAAACAGACCGCAGTCCATGGAGGAACCCACATCGGAGCAGGTAGAGCTCCTGAAAGGGACTGTGGTTACTGGAGAAAGCCACACCACAGCAGTTGAGTAACAAACAAGGAGGGGCAAAAAGTTGATGAACAGCACCACACTGACCCCATGCTTCCGCGCTGCCTGTCGCCTCAACGAAGGGACTGCGTACAACATGCAGCAAGGGGACTGCAGACCAGTAAAGGGGAAGGAGAAGTGTCTGGAGGGAGGCTGAGGTGTTTTCTCTAAGTGTTAGTTTAACTGTTCGTCTTATTCCTTGATAATGGAATTAGAAATTACATGTTAATGTATATCAGCAATAAACTAACTTAAGTAGAATTCCCCAATTCATGACTGATTTTGCTTGCGATGCGGGGGCAAAGGCTCTCCTTTGCAGTGCAGTGTGTTCATGTGCACTTTGGATGCTGTTCAGCTTCTGTGCTTCCAGAATCGTATGAACAAGTAAGATGACAACAAAACTTTTTTTAATGGCTTTGATGGATTGCCCTAAGTTATGGAGTCACACCACCAAATTACTGTTAAAAGTGCCATCTTTTTCTGAATCAAATTTGAATATTCTGGTAGTTCTCTTCATCTAAAAGACATATATTTGGACGATAAGAAATACAGCAACCAACCTGTGGAATTTACCATGCTGTTACATGAAAAGTACTTAGGCTATCAGTTCCTCAGGCTTCTGGGCACAGAGTGAATCACCATTTAAGATCCATAAGGATCCTTAGGGACCCATAATTTTCCACATAACATGTTGTACACAAAATTCTCCATTCAGCTACAGTTCTCTGCAGGTGGTCTTCCAATTTTATCCTTTCAAGACAAGTTGAAAAATATGAATTCAGTATAATGAAAGTCCTAAGCTCTTCACCTACTCGTTTAACATTTCTATCAACTAACAAGCACTGTGTTCCTTTCCAGGTTTTTCCATAGTCTTCCACTTCTAGGTTTTCTCTATGCCATTTTTTAAGCTTTATTTTCCACACAGCTTTCTTTTACAATGTATTTGGGTAGACAGGCTGGAGATCCAGTTCCATAAACTTCCTGAGTGCTAATGGATAATTTACAGCCCATCACTGTGTTAGCAGCAATAGTTTTATCCCCTATGCACTACTTTGAATTTATTGCTACAATTTCATTTGTTGCGTTATTGCCCAGTCACTGAGTATCATGAGATTCTTCTGTAATTCTTCAGTTTTAATTTAATGCTTTAATTATTTGATGCTACAGAATTGTGTCTTTTCACTATTCATCTTTTCTCCAGATTCAGGAATATTTTGAACAGCACATATTCCAAGAGATTCCTGTTAGATCCTGACCATAATCTCCTGCCAGATTTGTGGTAACCTCCCCCCACAAAGAAGTATCATGTTAACTCCATACACTGTCTCGTATTATTCCCAAGCTGAGTTTACTAACAAAACTCAGCTCTACATACTCCCGCCCAACAAAATAATGATGCTATCTCGAAGATCCCAAAGCCTTGAAGAAATTAATGACCAGAAAAATAGAATTCATGATCCCTGAAAGAAGACGAGGGAAGATAGGAGATTAGTGTATTCCAGTGACTGCTGTGATTCCTCAGAGCTCGTCAACTGATCCTCCTGCTTTCTCCAAGTGCTTTCTCAAACAGGATTTAATACTTCAGACAGCACCAATATGAACAACTGGATATTGCTTTTAGAAAGTGTCAATCTTCACACAGAAATGCTTTGGTTAAACTGTCCCAGACTAAGGCAACAATCCCATGACTAGCAGCTAACCTAGCAACTCACTATTGCTTCAAGAGCAACAATTTCCCCCTTCCCCTAACTCACACAATCCTTTGGCATCAGCTCCAGCATGTCTTAAATCTTTTCATGAGCTGATTCAACTCACTAGCCAGAAAGAAATTAAATTTATTTCACTAGCCTAGTTTCTTTCCAGGCTAGTGAGTTTAACTGCTAGGCAAAGCGGTACGGTGAGCATCAGAGACATTGAGTGGGAGCACAGCTGCCTCCTTTGAGACAAGTTCCTCCTGTCTCAGGCAGCCCCACACCGTCAGGGGCAGGGGAGAAAGCAAGCTGCAACAGCAAAGCTGCCTCTCCCCCTCCCACGACACATGAGCTTTAACCTCCAACTCAAGAGGAAAATACACTCACTCAAAACCAGAAGTTTCCTTTTCAAACTAAGTCTTCACTAGATTACCAGGAAATAAATGAGAAGCATTTTTAAATAATATAAAATAAATGTCAAAATAATATTTAGCATTACTACATGAAATTAGTCATCCCCAAATTATCATTTATTCCTCTAGGAAATATGAAGATTAATTGACTGTAAATTCCCAAAGACACTGAATTTACCTTAATTAAACTGTAAACAAGCCTCTGGTCTTGAGACTTAAAAGTCCATTCAGTGTTCCAGGGAAACTGTTATTAGGTGTCACGGTCAGAATATTATTTTCCTAACAACAGTATAAAAATTCTTTGCAATTACTTAGTGCCTATGATCTGTGCATCTCAAAGTGAATTTGCACTCATCATACAATCTGATCATGGTAAGATTCAGAGGGAGGCAAGCTTTGGAGTGATTCAGGCTGCTATAAGAATCATCACCTATACAAAAGAAAAAAATTTTTTTTTGAGTTGAGTGAACGCATTCAACATCTAATTCCTCTCCAGTACCACGGCCTGATGCCTATTGGCTAAAACCACGACATCGGGTACACCAATCCCAACTTAATTGCATCCTTACTAGGTGGGACACAGACAAATCTGCTCAGAGCCACAGTGACTGTGCTCCGAGATTCTAGAGCAGGTGCCCAAGCGTTAGTTGCCTTTGGCTACTCCATGACATTGTATTAGTCACATTCGATGGCTGACACTCCTTCAAGTTATGCCAGTTAAGTAATCACGAATTCATCCTGCTCTCAGCAACCAGGCTCTAATGCAGCTAAGTCTCCCAGAAACATGCAGTCAATTGTTAGATTATTACTCGAGCCTCCCTGACCTTTGGTGTCTTGAAATTAAGCTGCTCAGGGACTGAAATAAGCATCTCATTTAGGTGCACAGAAGTAATCTCATCTTAAAGTATAATGACTGGAAGCCATTTATAAGTATTTTCTAAGATATTTGAAACTGTTATTTAGTAGTTGACATTTCCAAATTACACACCTCCTGAACTATTCCATATGGGGTAAAATGGCACCTAATTCAGCTTCTCATGCTCTTGGCTACGTGGAACTTACCTTGCTTTATGTTACAAAACTTTGTGCACACTTTAATCAATCCACCTTCTAGGGAGTTAAGTGTTTTCCCTAAATGCCTACAACAACTGTTTTGTGCATAACAAGCAGAAGTGTTCAAAATAGAAATGATTTAACTGCTGAAGCACATTAAGTTGTCTCTCATCTGTGCATATGCAGATTTGCTGGAAGCAGGAATCGTTCACTCTTTTTCTACACACTTTAAATTTGCAGTAGGTAGCTTTTAGCACCCCATTGTATCTCATCATCAGGGTTTTAAGACTCCTTTAGTCTGCATATAACACTTCCTTCCCTATATTACATCCACCTATGTAAGCACGTAAGTGTCAAAGAACTGTGTTTCTCTAGCTTTTCTAATTTCCACTGAATTTCCATAGAAACAGTGTAACAAATTTCCCAACTCCCTGCAATAGAGATTAGGGAAAGCGTGAAGGGAAAATAATTGCCTGCTTCACCTATAAAATGACAAAATATTAATAGCCACACTTATAAAACTTTACAAACTAGAGAAAGAAATGTGGAAGACTACCAGCGGTTTACCTCGGAGGATGACCTTTCTGAACGGAACTCCTTTCTAGCAAAGGAACAATGATGTGACTTTCTGCAAATGTGAGAGTCAAACTCTAAGACAGAGAGGATGAACGGAGAGTGAGGAGATCACAGCTAAGTTTACACCTGGCAGAATCAACCCCAGTTCCTATCAGTTGTGGTCCTTTGGACCTATTAATTTCAGGGATGAGCTTACACTAATGTTATTTTAACTTCAGTTAACAGATTGACACAAGCTGTTTTTAATTTTTCAGTGTTTCTGAATATATTAGGGTAATAAAGCAAGCTCAGAGTGAATCTCATGCCTTGCAACCAAGACTGAGGAAACATTTATGACTGTCTGCTGAGAACTTTTTCTATTTAGTTTCTTTGAAGAAATCTGGAACTGCTTCCTCAGCAGTTTAGCACAGAAAACAAGAGAGCTTTGCAATATAAGACTGACATGACTTTAAATAGAAGTTTTATCAATTTGATAGTCACTCTGAGCACCAGATACTTCTGCAGAGATGCTATAGACATACACTGGTGTTGTCAAAGCATCTACAGGTAAGAAGTTCTCTACCTCTGCCACTGTATCTTTAGAACATTTTACTACATTCCCACCTTAACTTTCAGTTTTCATGTATTGGAACATTCATTAGTCAAAACAAATAAAAACAATAAAAAATTGTGAACAGAAAGCATCAGTCTCTTAAAGAAAAGGGAAGATCTGGAAAGCTGGAATAGCAATGAGTTTAACAATCATTGTTCTTTATACCGCCAGAGGTGGACAACCCAGTGCAGAGGTGAGAAAACCTACTGAAGCCCGATACCAAACGGACAAACTGTATCACCTTCCCTACCTGAAGGATGATCCTTCAGAGTCAAAATTCAGAAATGTATTCTATATATTACAGCACATCTAATACAATACTTGGCTTACGCCCTCCTTGAATTATACTATCATTTTGTATTTTCCAAATAGCCAATACGCTTATACTAGAATCTTCAAAATAAAAAGAGGAATCTAAGGAATGATGCAACATCTTACGAAGGCTGTCATCACTCTAGTTATGAAATCTCTTTTAGGTATCTACCTAGCCTGCTTTTAATCAGTCAAGAAATACACGAGATTTTGCTTTGGGACTGGGGACAGGAATGAATGATCATTCCAGGAAGATCTTCTGCGACTTTATCATCTGCTGCTGACCTCTACCTATAGCAAGCTTTCAAATTAATTCTCATTATACCTGCAAACCTCACAGAACAAGTGCAAGTAACTATTAGCACCATAACCATTCACAGCAGGAATGACACCACACAGACTTACAGAAAGGCAGTAAGTGGTAAGACACTGTTAACTGAACTCTATTAGAAACAGACCTTGTCCCCCGTTTCTCTTTCATAGGGGGAAGAAGACACAGAGGCTATTTTCCTGACTTATCTAAGTTTTCTAATGAACTGGTTCAGCCTTTGGCAGTTATGGTCAACAACCGAGCTTCACTGTTATTGGAGAGACCACAACAATTTTCTTTACCTGTCATCATGACTTGTGATGCTGGTAAACTCATAACATGTAAAGGGACTGTATTGCTGAACCAGAAGATTATAGTAACAACATGACCAAGCTCACTATCTGAAAAACACATAGCTCTTGAGGTCCTTAAGCATGATAGCAGAGTTAAAGAGTAAACAAAAATACAAACAAAGTTGTTTTTTATAGGAGATCAAAACTGAAACCTACACAGATGCTATTTGAAGGAACAGTGCGAGAAGAACAAACGATATCTGCAGGTGTTGCATAACTGGCCTGCTCTCCCAGAAACAAGAAAACAACAACAACAATAACAATTACTCTCAACTGCCTTGCCCCCTCCTTCTACAGATCCCAGGTAGGGATTTGATGGGGTGGCTTGGACAGCAGAGTAATTTTAAAGCCTGGACTTACATGAATCAGGGCCATCCCATCCAGACCAAAACCGGAAGAGAAATTCCACCCAGCCATCTGTATGCTCTCCTCAGTTGCAATAGTCTGTAACATGCAAATGCAGTATCCTGTTGTTCATATTAGCAAGATAATAAAGTAATCTTCCTTGTAGTCCAGACTGGAAGAGATCAAGCTGAATTTTTGCTTTCATAATGAACTGGTCAGTAACTCAAAGATTTAGCTGCAACAACTGGCAGGGGTAGATGGCCAAAGGTTTCAACAGACACAAAACTTGGCAGAAGGCCAACAGACATGTGGTACCACCAACGGACAGACTGCAGGAAGAAAAAGTAAAATCAGGAGGATTAGTGGACCTGAGCTTTGGAATAAGACAGCAGAAGCAGATTGTCTTTTCCTAACATGCTCCCTAATTGAGATTTACATGTATGCACAACAGGTGGGTGGTTAAATATACATGAACTAATAAAGATGCTGCCTGCCATTTGAAGTGGCACTAGAGCATCTGTCCCACCCCCTGCTTGAGGCTCAAGAGTGACCTAGAAGCAAAGCGTACGCAGGACGGTGAGGAGGAATACTCATCTCTACAGTTTGCTTGGCAGACTTTTCCAAGTGTATCTCTTGCTGATAAAACAGTAAAAATGTACTTGACATTAACAATTAAATATTTCTTCCTGAAGTCCATGAAGTGTAACTGTAATGCAAAGAGGCTAGCAAACAGATGTTGCAGTAACCAAATGGTAACAAGTGGTGGCGATTAGGTAAGTGTTCATTAGTATTCTCATACTCAGCTACAGGGAAATATAATCATGTCTAGCAGGACAACTCATCTACATGACTCTCCATAACCATGACAGATAGTTCACGAAGCCTGGAAAGACAGTGATGCCAATGAAGTTGGAAGCCATTTCCCTGTAACCTAGACATCATTTCTTTATGATCACTAACCAACAGCATTCAACTAAATCTAGCTTACTGCTCTAATGGAAGAAAAAAAAAAATCAGAAATCAAACCTGAAATTTTACATTGAACAGAATCATAGAATTATTTAGGCTGGAAAAGACCTTTAAGATCAAGTCTAACCACAATGATCCTGCAGAAAACTCAAAAGTGTTCACAACCATATTGAAAGGTTATCAAAATAAGGCAAAACTGCAATTTTTTTGGACCCCCCTCTCCAACTTTTTGCCACCCTTACTTGTTCCTGTTGGGAACAAATATATGACCTGTAGACACTGAATAAAGGGTTTATTCTGATTTTCTTATCACAGCTCAAAGAAAGCATTCGTAAAACAGTGGGTTACATTAGCTTTTGAAATTAGGAATCCTACAAGCCAGTGTCCAGCCAGTAGTTTTGGATTCTATTTAAAAAAAAAAATGTAATGAACAAAGATGTGTGCCACAAAGCAGTAAGATAAGCCTATGTGTTATCTTTTAACTGCCATGATTTGTATTAATAAGTCACTGTGACAAGTTGTCATAAGTTTTTTCTATGAGAACCTAAAAAGAAAGTACGAACTCCTACCACCTACTGCAGAATTAGGCATTTCTGTTCACAAATATCATAGTTTTGTAAATATGCTACACTCAAACTGTGTAAGAACCAAGTCATCACTATGTACACATCATACTTCTCAGATAACCTTTAAAAATGTTGTCCCTCAAAAATAAAAGTACTTTTATAAGCTTCCATCCTTAGATAATCTGCCCAGAGAAAGAGGCGGGGGGGAAAGGCATATAGGAGAGAAAATTTTCTTCCCTGTTGCAGAATGAAAGGGAGAGGGAGGCTTTTTCCCAACTTGGCCCAGAGAAACTTTCTATTTATCTTGTTGATAAGTTTAGTGGAGTATAACTTGTATCACTGCTGTATTGTACTATCATTGCATCACCATATTATGAACAAACTAGTTATAAGAACATAAAAGGGCTTAAAATGCACTGACACTATTGCAGACAAGCAAGATTTATATAAGCATGAGGTGAATTAAGCACTGCGTCCATTTACTGGACCCCTTGGAAACAATGATCACTGACACGGATCTCTTGCAGCTTTTTTGAATTGAGCAAGTTGGATAAAACTTCACATAAAGAATATATGCATCCTTCCCCTGTGCTAATTTTCAAGGCTGGAAAGGATAAGAAAAATTAGCATTGGTAATGATATGCAAACAGATCTGACATTATTTTATTTGAACAAAAAATAGATCATTCAAAATAGCACAAACAGCAGGTGCTGAGATGGATTAGTGGTAAGTAATCCTCCCAATACTTCCTTGTAACAGCCAATTAAATTGTTTGCAAAACTACAGGAAAGTTGTCCTCTATTCTTCTAAGAAACTCACATTGTAATTTAGTTTGCAACCATCCCACCATACTAGGCATCCTATATTTTATTACCCTTATTAGAGCTGTCACTAACATGTTATAAGCAGCTCCTTAGAGTTTTTTATTTCTTCTGGTGAAGGGACCACCACCTTGAGCTACTGTGATTTTAAGGATGGGTCTGCATTACCCAGCCAAAACAAAGATCCCAGATATTGCAGAACGGGACATAAAATATCTGTATGAGAATAGGAGATGCTCTACCTCTGTAGGCTACTCCAGCCTACCTACAGAACCCAGTTGCTGGGGTTACAACACATTTATGATTCCAAAATGCATTACATTTGGAAGATAACTGCAGAGCTACAGTGCAGTTATTCTGAGTTGTTTCTTGGTTAATGTAGCCCTTTCAGGATTTAGTTTGGTGGAGTAAAAACTCAGTCTGCATTTGTTCATAGCTGGCCAAGCTGCGTTGATTCAACAAAATAGTAGCAGTGACTTCTTTCTATTCTAATATTAATTTTGTTATCCATAGCATAGCTATAGACCTTCAAGATGGGGGTCCTGTGAGTCTCATAAAAGCCTTCAGCGAACAGTTTTGCCTTTGCAGTTTTTTCCCATTTTGGGTTTGAGTGGCAGGGGTTTGGTAGCAGGGGCAGGGCTGCAGGGGTGGCTCCTGTGAAAAGCTGCCAGAAGCTTCCCCGGCTCTAAGTCAGACCCATCACTGGCCGAGGCCGAGCCCATCAGTGATGGTGGCAGCACCTCTGGGATAGCAGATTTAAGAAGGGGAACCTGCAGGAGACTGGGATGTGAGAGAAACCCCTCGGCCAGTGAGGAAGGAGGAGGAGGAGGTGGGTCGGAGGAGGGGACGGCCCTGCAGCCCCTGGGGAGAGGGCAGGCTGTCCCCCTGCAGCCGTGGAGGGGAGCGGGGGAGCAGATGCCCCCCTGCAGCCCGGGGAGGGCCCCACGCCGGAGCAGGGGGGTGCCCCCCAAGATGGCCGTGACTCCGTGGGGAAGCCCGCGCTGGAGCAGTCAGAGCCTGAAGGGCTGGAGGCCG
>JAVKLA010000008.1:6032613-6057033 GCA_034782735.1 Sagittarius serpentarius
TTTTTCCCCCAAGTTGAGTCTGTCTTTTGCCCGTGACCATAAGTGGTAAGTGATCCCTCCCTGTCCTTGTCTTGACCCACCAACTTTTCCTTATATTTTCTCCTCCCCATCCCACGGGGTGTGTGGGGGGGAGGAGTAAGCAAGCGGCTGCGTGGTTCTTCGTTGCCGGCTGAGCTTAAACCACAAGATCCCAAAAAAGCAGTGAAGTTCTTAAGGATAGGTAAGATACTAAGATACAACCTTTATCAGTGATTAAATGCCTTTTCACCGGTCCAATAACCAACTGCAACAATTTTCTGTCGGTTTGCTCAACCTCTTGGTCCAGCAATGGTGCAGGTGTAACAGCAGTTCTCGTTCTATAAGTCTATGTTATTTATCACCACTGTCCTTTGTTACTAAAGGATCTGAAAAGATGACGGATTTCTGCGATCTCATTGGTACATCCTGTGATACACACTTCAAAATGCAGAAAGAAAATTAATTATCATTCTTGGCTTTTTTTTCCCCTAAATCAACACTAAGATTTTTTCCACCTCTTTCTAGTCATGAGCTGTAAGACTGTACTAAGTTCCCTTGGTCTGAAAGTATTTTAGACTAAAACCCTCACTGTTTCCCTCCATTTCCTAGCTATAGATACTTTCCTTGGTGCCCTTCCCTTACTCTTTCTAAAGGAACTTTGAATTTTCTGTTTATATCTTCCTCTCAGACAATTTCAAATACAGTTTTCCTCAGTTCTAAGAAATTAGCCCTTTTGCTATAAGCTTGTGATGGGACTTGTCCTCTGTTTGCCTATACTAAATACAAATCAGGTCAGGATTACTGGTCCCTAGGCAACCATCGGCTTCCAGTCCAGTGGTTAGTTCATCTTTATCCATCAAAATGAAACCCAAAGTTGACTTATATATTCAATGCAATACTCTTTTTGCTTTAGCAAATTATCCTCTATTTTCTAGCAACAATAGCTTGGTTTATGTCCAACTGCACAGATCTTCCACTAAATGTCTCTTAAACTGAAGTTCCCCCATAACAGCACCATTTTATTAACTGTGAATCACAGGGGTACTTAAAGTAACTCTTCTTTTCTGTAGTATCATTTGATGGTTGGTAACAGATCCCTCCAGCAGCATATCGATCCACACACATTCAAAAACCCATGGTTACATTCTCAGTAACTCTAAGAAAGGTAATGACTTTTAAAAACAGAGTGCTACCTGACTTCTTATTCTCTCTGTCCTTTATACAGTGACTCTGATTCAGTTCAAATTATTCTCCCAGTTATATAAAACTTCTCATCACACCTTTTGCTTGTTATCTAGACATCTACCATTGAAAAAGGAACTGAATAAAATATCCTCCATGTTATATGGAGCTTCACTGCAGTTTTTCTAGATGCACCAAGTTGCAGCCTCTATGTATCTGCCTTCCTTACCAACTTCTTGTCAAAATGGTAATTTTAAACCCTCCTGGCTTTTTGTATGAAGTTTTAAATCAAGATAATTAAACTTCTTCCTGTAAGATGCAGAACACCTGGTTTCTGTGGTTCCCCTGACTACAGATGCAACGTAGGGTTCCACAAAAAGAGACTTTCAGCTTTACCTCCACCAGAGTACCTCCTGCTTAACCTACACCACTTTCTGGAGTCGTGAAAGAGGGAATTCATAAAGGTCTCCCAACAGATGAAAATCATCCTGCAAGTTTTGGATTTTTTTTTTTCTTTTTCTTTTCTTTATACAAAGCATACATGTGTCTTCCTAGGACAATCCCTTTGGGAACTATTAAGAACGTGCACAGTGCATACCTTTGACTTCACTAAGCATCAGTGACAAAAGATCCGTAATGCTTTTTTCCTAATTTAAGCCGATCATGCTCATTTAAAAGGACAGATAGTTAAAAATCAATACATAAATAATCATACATAAATTCATTAAAATGCATGGGGTTTCTGATAAATTAGTCTTCCCCTTATAGTATTTACACAGAATGTTACAATGCTAACAAATAAATCCTGTCTTCTATACTGAACTATAATACATGGTTTTACTTGAAAGTTATACTTAAATACTGCTTAACATCAATCATTTTTTAATCTTAATTCTTGTAAACTAGTGTTGCAGATTTTTTAAAAGTCCAAAATAGAGAAGTATAGCCCCCAGTTTTGATAAGAAAGTATCTAGCTTCATTTTCAGCTCTTATCTCCTTGACTTTGCTGTTCTCTGAAAGGAAGTTGGCTATTGTCCAGCTAAACTCATGTAACATTTTGTTGCTTATGTTTAATGTGATTGCAAACATGACATGCATTCATAATTAAGCCCAAAGGGTAAGCCTAGAGCCTGAGACATGCTGGAAAAAGCTAAAATAAGAGTGGCTAATCTCTTCAAGAGCAAAAAGTGGAAAATATACTACTAATGAAAATAAAACAATAAAAATATCTATTATAGTTCAAACATGCTGCAACACCATTGCCCATGACATTGAAAAGTATATAGCCACTTTACTAATGAAATTAAATTATACTAGTTATAACAGACATGAGTCTGCATAGCCTACTTAATGAGTCTGTAAATCTAATCAGAGGAACCTGTGATAGTCTGGTCCTGTCTGGACAGACCTGAAAAGCTGGAAGGCTTTCACTACTACACAGCAATAAATCTTAAAGACCTTGCAACACCACTTCTGATACTTGTCTCTTCCTTTCCCTTCACTCAACCTGCTGGAAATGTAGTATCCTACATTACCCTATGAAGCCTTTCCAAAAAATCCCCAAACACTTTAATAACTGTGGATGCGTCCACACAGACCTCCTTTGACACTATGACCTTGCCAGAGACAAATTACATATAGCAGTCTTTACAGCTCTTGGCTATAATGAGAGGGGAACTAAGACAGACTTTGAGCATGACTGATGGAAGGGGAGTAAATGTTTGCCTGGAGATTACTGATGGCAGCATCCCAAAAGGAACATGAAGAAATAACCCTAATGACCAGTACCCAAAAGTAAAACGAGGGAGTAACCAACAAGAATAGAAAAAAGGATAGGAGATGAAATAATTCAAAGTAGTGTTAGATTCAAAGACTCATGTAATGCTCAGGCCAAGTGACCAGTGACATCACCTGGCATGGTACAGCAATTTTGGCAGGGGAGAAGGGGAAGATCCTCCAAAGACCTGGAGAAACATCAGCCAACATGACTGACAACTGTGCAGAAGCACTGGAGCCTTTTCCTCATTGTTGGACCTGGGACAAAACTTTATGTTGATCCCTTACCTGGACCATGGTCAGCACAACCCCATCCTGATCAGCGATCAGAGCCCAGCCCAGGTAACCTCCCTCAGCCACCCACTGGGATGGATAAGCAGGGGCAAGACGCATCTGGAAAGCCATAGCGTGGGTAGCCGCAGCATGGGTAGCAGAGAGTACGCAAATGGAATAGGTCATAGGAAGTGTTATTATTTGTTATTGTTTTATGTAGCTTCTTCTTTAGCCTTACTGCTTTACTAACTTCAGATCCCTTCACCAGTTAATAAAATAAGTATTTCAATTAAGCGAGGGTTTGTCTAGTTCCCTGGCATCGCCACACGCACATTAATCGATTGGCTGTCACAGCCCTACCGTGACAAAGTTCAGTGCACAGCGTGAGGGCAGGAGGCACTGAAGGTATCGAAAGCTGCAAATCGATCCCTCCGCTCCAGTGCCACAGCTGCCCTCTGACAAACCGGGGGAGCACACAGGCAGTGTGGGGATGCCCCTGCAATGAATAAATACCCCCATTACTAACTCAGCAGAAAACAACATCAATGCTTCTTGGTACTTCACCCCCGCTGCACAAAAGACCACAATATCAGCTATGTGTTTATTTTACAAAGACAACATAATGCTTGCATAGACACCCATGTCCAGTTTTAGAATACAGCATGTTATGTCTTATTTTCTTCTCAGAGGACATAAATAGCCAAGAGAGATTGTGCTAACAGGCACCAACAATTATGAATAATAAAAAAGGAGAACAACACAAAACTCTCTAACACATCTTTGTACCTGGCTGGCTGAAGGAAAAAAAAAAAACATCACCTACAGCCCCACGGAAGAAAATCCTTAGATTTCTCACAGAGCAATGGGAGACAAATTACCAGGAAGACATTAACGTACGCTTATGTACCACAGCTTAATAGGCAGAGCAAAGCCAGGCTTATTCCTCAAATTTACAAAGCTGAGGGGTACTAAGATGGCAGCAACTCCAGGGGGAAAAAAAAAAAAAAAAAAAAAAAAGGATCTTCGAACATTCGGTGTCCTAGAGGATAGAGAAGAAACTGGAATAGCTTATGGTATTATGAACTTATAAATCTACTATAGTAAAAAGATCAAAAGAAAAGCCTGCCCTTATGAAGTATGAACAAATCATATTAGTGCAATGGTATAAGCGTAATCAGCATTATGCTGGATTTTACTCATCATTCCCATGTGTATCTAAAGGAAAACTAAAATGGAAGTAGATTAATTTTGATGTGGGATAGATTCTGAGGAAGAATCTAATAAAACTGCAATACACAGAGGAAAGACTTGACAGCAACTGGTATCAGTCTATCCAGGCAATAATAGGAGGAGAAGAGGCTGTAATACGTGCACAAAGTCCCTTTTCCCATAAAGGGTTTCATTTTTTTTCCCCACTTCTGTAGCTGCAGGTCTACAAAATCTACAGTTTTACAGCAAGTACAAAGGACTTAAGAGCTGCTCTGAGACTGAAACATAAAAGCTGGAAAAGTGAAAACAAGACAAACCCAACCTTACAAGTCTCACACAAGAGCATAATCTTTTATATTGTGAAAACGATCAACTCCAAGAAGCACTGGAGCTGAATAAGATGGCCTGAATTCATTTTTCTGAAAATTGTAAAATTTTTGCAATTTATGTATAGAATTAAACAGCGTTTTGAAAGTTAATGCTAAATAGCTCAGCAGTTCAAGTAAATGAACAAAAAAAATAAAGTAAATTAGAAACAAATATTGAAACACTACCAAAAATGGACAAAAGCAAATAAAGCTAAAACTGCCAGGCGCAGCAGAGCAAGAGAGCAGCAACAGGGCTGTTTACGTGAGGACTGCATTAACTTCAACACTAGGTTGCCTTAAGACCAGCATGAAACATGACAAAAGCCACTGCCTGCTTGAAGCTCCTAACCCTCCCAGCACAAACAATTTTTAGGAAAAACTCTTGTATAAAGCTTCAAGAAGAATCTTCCAATGTCACTGTTGCAGATCTGCGCACAGTATATTTGGGAAAAATTATCCTCGCTAAACCCTGCATGTGTAAACATAAAACTCTGCATAACCCACCAGTGAGCAGAAGTACTAACATTTGCATTCTGGGAATATAGTGAGAAGTCTCATCCTACCCATGTGATCACTGGATATCTTTACATTACGAATTTTACAAGATTCTCCTTTATTATGGAAAACCAGACACCGACAAGGCCTCTTCTAAAACAAACAAAAAAAAACAAAACCAAAAAAACCCAAACAAAAAGCAAACAAACAAAAAAACAAAAGAAGGAAAAATTTTGTTGACATCGTATCTTACAAACCTAGTTAAGTATTGTTTGCCTCCTCACCTTCTTATTAGGCAATTGAAAGTTGTGTGAGAAACAGCAAAACTGTAAGCCTCTGTTTCTATAATTTCTTTCCAAAGCACAAAGAAAAAGCATACTAAACAATTATGTCAGTACAAAAGTATTAAATAAATCAATTAGAAGACATTATATCTTATGCAAATATAAATATCAAAGCATTTCTCATTCATATTTCAAACTAAGGATTAAGAAAGCAACTCAATTATTCACTCAATCTGCTCATTTAAGAATCCATCAACTAAAGAGATTAACATGCCTTATGGTTGTGGAACGTGAGACAGCTCTGTCCCTGTATCTGCATTAGTCCCATTAATAAACGCATTCTTAGCATGAATTAACATTTCTTAGCTGTCACCTGTGAAATGACCCTGAATTTGAGGTAATGAAAGCATTCAGCTTTCAATTCTCCCTTGTACCATACGGCAACTACAGTAAGGAAAGCCAACTCAAGAAATTTATTTTTAGCAAGCTAATCATTGTAAAAAGGTTTTTCATTTTTCTTTAGGAAACCAAATAAAGTAAGTGAGAGAATATCTAAGTCACACTATTTAAACTGTAACTGCTTAATGATGAACCTGTAACCAGAGGTACTCTATTGCACAGTTACAAGTGATTAGAAGAATAAGAGGATGGTAACAGCTGCTTTACCTGAAAAACCCACACCCTCATATAGCAATCAAAAATACTTTTTCATTCACTGAAAACACTGAAGAAGAACTAGCTAACTGAAAGACAGCTTGTCATCCATACTACAGTAAGTCCCGTGAGAGACTGGGGAAGAAAAACCAACCCAGGGATTGCCATCTTCCTCTCGATCCACAAGCCCTGCCCCAGCTACTACTGCTCCCAAACCGAGGTCGGGCAGAGGAGGGGCATTACCAGCACTCGCCATTTGATGAGAGGAGAACACATGCATCTCAAACCCATCACTGAGTGCCCGTTGTTCGAAGAGCACTGCTATCTCCTTTCCTTTAGCATCGCTCTCAACCACACAGGAACCACGGCACTGCTCTGAGGGAGCACTACTGTGCTCGGCCGCAACCACCGCCCTCCACATACCTGAAGCTGAAGCAAGAGGGGTTGCAGAAGGGGAAATGAAAGCAACACATAACAAGCGTCAATCCAGATTGCTTCTCTTTGGTCACATCACTTTATAAATTATGCTCATAAATACATGCACCGTTTAGCCGGGTCTCTATAAACAGTGTTCTACATAACTCACAATAACTGTTGGGTTACTTCACTGCTGATTGACAAGTACAAATGGCAAATACGCATCTCAAATACTGCTTACCATAAACCAGAGGGGTCAATCTAGATAAGGGTTATAAGAGAAATCTAATCTGAATTCCACCTTTTTCCCCCACATGGTGTACAGAAAAGATAGCTATTAGGGTGACAGAGTACAAGAGAGGGCAGAAAAGCAGTTAAGTACCTTGACCGTAATTGGCCTGTAGTATTGCTATGGAAAAGTGATTAAGATACAACAAGGTCTCACCTTCAAAACCAACTTCAAAGAACAGGCATGTTAAAAAACAAACTCTGAAATAGGTGTAGCAATTTCTGTATCAAGGAGACCTGAAGAAAGGCACTGTTGCAAAGTGCATCTGCATGAAAACACACATTTTTAGAAAATGTCTAGGAAACAATATTGTACCTATTTTATGTCTACAATGATGCTATGCAACAAGTCAATCCAATTTTCACGGCATTCTTTATGTCCTAAGAACTGATTCTTTATTCCGAGTTTGCTGCCTTTGATATTCTGTCATAACAACTTTAGACAGAGCACCACAGCACAGCACAAATCCTCACAATAGGATCATGCTTCAGGCATTTTATTTCCAAAGATTATTTGCTAAAGCTGTACTCATGCCTGTATTCCTTTTCTATACAAGCAGAATATATAAGCAGTGTAACCACACTTCAGTAGGATACACATCTGATCTACAGACTGAAGTGAAGGTTGTCTCAGTTCTGAATAAGCATGCTGAGTATGTTAACTAAAAAGCTCAGCAGCTGCAGTTTGTAAGACTTTACACAGCCATTTAAACCAGGGGAACAATAAAGGAAGGTACTCACCACAATGGGTAGCTTAGGATGCATTCTCTACGTACCTGGCCATACATTGGATCCAGATACTGCAGATACTCGTGGAGAAGAAAGCTAGTCTTTACAGTATCTAGAATGTGTGAAGGTGTGTATCAGGCTCTTCCTTTTGCTCTACAAATATAGCAAAAGCAATGTGTGTTATTTTTGCCCTTGATCCCCTCTCATCAGGGGGCTATCAGGATTATCACCCACAAAGGACAAGCCTTGAACGTACACTCAATCAACTTTAACTAATTTCCATTGTTTACTGTCCCTCACCTTCTTGTTTGTGTGCACTTTCCTCTACAGGTGACTTGAAGCGTGACACATTCAAACTCTCAGACTGGGATATAAATCTGAAAACCTTTCGGAGAAACAGTGACTAAGACAACTTACTCAAGTGGAACAACACTCCTCAGTACATTAGCACAGTACTTACAGGGTGGCTGGAACTAGTTTCAATTACAAATGGCTAGGATTATGAGAAAGGGCAGCTTTGTACGTATCAGGAACGACGGCCATTTTTTAATAAAGTCACTGATAGACCCTGACCTCCTGCGAAGTATGCTGTCGTTACCAGAAGCTACTCCAGCTTTGCTGGTTCTACACAATCTCAGACAAAGCCGCTACCTCACTGAAGAGACACTGAAAGGAGGCTACTGAACTTTTTGGTTTCTTAGTTATTCATAGATTTACAGGAAGGCCATCTGAAAGGCTTGAAGGCTTGAAGTAGAAGGGCTGCTTTCCACACACAGCTATCCTGGGTTCAGCCGGGATAGAGTTAATTTTCACCAAGTTGGGAGGGGGCACAGCTAGGACAGCTGACCCAAACTAGCCAAGGGGATATTCTATACCATGTGATGTCACGCTCAGTATATAAACTGGGGGAGGCAGCACAGCAGTACTAGTGGTGGTGGAGCGTTAGGTTCTGGGTGGTGAGCAATTGCACTGTGCATCACTCATTTTGTATTTTTGTACTATTATTATTATTGTAATTTCTCTCCTTGTGTTGTCCCAGTAAACTGTCCTTATCTCAACCCACGAGGTTCCACCTTCTCCTTTCTGATTCCCCTCCCCATTCTACCAGAGCGGGGGTGGGGGGAGGAGTGAGCAAGTGGCTGCATGGTGCTTTGTTACCAGCTGGGCTTAAACCACAACAACGGCCTATGTGACAAGCACATCCAAGCCCCTGGTTCCACAGAAGGAGGCTCAGAGAAAAGCAGAGGCAGATGAATTTTGTGACACAGAAAAAACAAAACAAAACAAAACAAAAAAAAACCCACAAAAGTCATGCACAACGTCAGGAAGGGACTGAAGATGGACACAGAGAGCTTACTCTGTGTGATATGGGGACAGGGGGCAAGGGAAGAGAGACAGAAATCTCTCAGTCTCCTGGTATAGATGATAACCACCAGAAAGATCCCTTTCCTAATTTTGACCCAGGAGAAAAGTTCCCAAGACAATCTGCCAAAATGTTTGGCAAGGCCACAAGACACACCAAAATCAAGTATATTGAACGTGGATTATTACACTTCCTGAATGCAAATCCTTTGAGAGAAAAGAAAGGATCTTGTACCACTATGTCAGCTGATGTAAAACTGAATCCATGGCAAACTGCAATCACGTGCCGCAGAGTGCCCAGAGCTTTAATGCAGTCGGCATTCTGAAGAACCAGCTCTTCGACAGAGAAGCTGTCACAGTCAGTCTGGGAAGGTGAGAACAGCATGTCTCTGCAAACACTGAACAGCCCTTACAGTATCTGCAAGGAAGATCAGGGTGATCTTGGAAATAGGAAAGGTCCACTCTGAAAGCACTTCCTCTGTTCCCTGAGGATGGGATAACATGACCTGAAGGTAAAGCCAAGAACTGGGTGCCATGCAGGTGTGGGGTTGTCTCTCTTCTAAAGCTGGAAGGCAGGTACTAGGAACCATAAAATGAGCCCCTACAGCTAAGAAACTGTCTTGTGACAAAGATTTCGGAGTGACAGAAGCCACAGTTATCATGACAAACTTCAGAATTTACAGAACAAGTAATTATCTTTGTACATTCATCAGGAGACAGAAGAAATATCTATAGCACTGTTTGGAAGGCATTTGAAACCTCCTCAGATAAACCTGCCCTGTGCCACCAGAACAGAGATACAGGACTAATCCCCCCCAGCTGTTAAGTCTCAGACTGACGGTGATCCCACACAGGGCTCATAACTCAAAGCTTCAAGTGCTTTATGTAGTCTGCCTGTAGTCTGGTCTCCTTTCTCTCTTCGTCCCTTTCAAACAGCAGTATTAATATATATATAGGGAGTTCTGTTTATTTCAGATCTTATGATTTCATATTATCCACCAGTGAGTCCCCTTCAGCCCGTGCTTCCATTCATGAAACTATCTACACATACTGCTCCACTTAAGAGAGGCTTCAGTTGTTTCAAGGATCTGCTCAGAAAAGCACGCTCCATATGGGGCAAGACCGGGACACACAGTGGTGTCTTTCCTGGGCTTGTTTCTACTACCTCACCAGCACCCACAACCCGATAAGAACAGTGACACCCTCCAAACAAATGTTCAGTCCTGTCACCGGGGCAGATGCATCCCAATATGCACAGACTTAAGTAAAAATGTGCAGAGGCCACATACAACAGAACCATCTTTTGCACAATCTCTTCCTAATCTCTCTGGCAAATTTACAAACCAAATGCAGGCAAACCCTCAGCAGGTCTGTGTTATCCTACTGCCATCAACATCAATGAAGCTACGAAAATTTAAGGCAGCAGAGGATCTTGCATCAGACAACTACATGCCATCCTTCTCAAAAATCTTACACTGTGATCCACATGAAAAAAATCATCTTTGCATACCTCAAATGCGTTTTCCTGTGCTCTTCATTGTACTCTAGATGACAATGGAAATAGCACATTGCAGATGTTTAGGCAGGAAGACAGACTCTCAAGGGTTTGGTTTTGATGCTCACTCCAAGCTTTAAATGCTTAAGCAAACCTGTCAAAATCCCTTGTTGACTCATAATCTAAGCACAGAACACCTGGACACATACAAATTTCCACAACTGCTTGTGCCACTGATCAAAGAATAAGATGATTAAAGAAAACATTCAAAGGTTTTAGTACTATTTGGATAAAACAGACATCAACAGTCTGGACTCTTGGCCAAAGCTTCTTTGAACATGAAGGACTACACCTGGCAAGGAATTCACACTAAAGCCTAAAAGCCTGTGCTTTGTGCATAGCGCAGAAGACAATAAATATACTTTTCCTGTTAAAAAACAAAAGCTGATCTATTAAAGCAAAGGAGGCACAAACATATGGGGCCAGATTATCAATCACTTTTACAAGGTATTGGTTAAAAACACCACAAAAAAATCAAAATGGAGGACTCAGTGTGGATGCCATCCCTCTGAAAAGGCAGTAGACACTCATAGGGCCAGAGGGGAGACGAAAAGCACCAAAATTATCCATGAAAATGAGCCCCAACCATTGGGGAAAAAGCTTTCCTTCTCCATGCTTTGACACACATTTAACACAGAAAGTTATAAACACACGGTGCTTGGAACGGGTTGATCAACTAGTCTATCAGCTTCTTTTCATATTAAACATTGAGGCTGGCTTTCTCTTCACTGGAAGAACATGGGCAGCCAGTGTCAGCTGGACACTCCAACTAGCCCTTGGTTGTGACTGTGACCTTCTCGGCTGACTGCATCCTGAGTTTTGTTTGGGATTTTTTTGTTTCCTTTTAAAGTTTTAACAAAAGCCTTTTCTTCCCCACCATCCCATTTATCTCTGACTGCTCAGCAAAAGGCAGTCTGTTAAAAAGCAAGAGTGGGCGAGCAGAACAAATACTGATTTCATTTAAAATTCATACTTTAAAAGTTTGAGCAGAGTAAAAAAAAAAATTCTTCCCTGTAAAATCATCTACTCCCTGTACCAGACTGTAAGCTCCAGGTAGAAATACCTGAGTGTAAGTGTCTGCACTGCCCTTCTGCTCAGCAGAGATCTAGTTGCTACAATCAGTGAATTCTAGGGACCAACTCTGCTTTCCTGCAACAGACACCTATGGCTGGTCAGTTAAAGCACTATTTAGGCTCCATTACTATAGTGATTTTATCTTCTTTGACTAGAATGGCATGCTCATGGATAGGAAACTACATTACAGGTGTTTTCATGCAGTCTCTTAATTTGGTATGGACATCTAGCAAGATTTTAATAACCAAAACTGTGCATCTGATTCTTTGGTGCGACACCACCCCAGAAGAAACCAAGTATGCTCATCTCAGCGGAAACGCCAAACTGAAGGTGCCAGACCAAACGAGGCTCTGCAAGTACCAGCTCGCATCTGCGTTGGACCAGTGGACCAAGTCAGACACACTGTTTGCTGACAAAACATATGTGGGAAGTGGTGTTGATGTTACCAAACCTGCATAATGTAAAGATAGACAAGATCCTTGTTCCTCTGAGTTTTAGTCTTACTACAATACAAAAACTGGATCTACTTGAAAGTCTTAATCCATAGTATTTTTAAAAAATAAAATAAGCTTTTGAAAAAATGGGAGTTCTCCCAGGCAATATTCTACTCTGATTATTCCTATTCTAGTTGTTGGTTGCTTCCAAGCAAAGATGCTTTTGTTGTTACAGCGCGCTCCACTCAAAATAGGAAAAATTACATTTCTCAATTTATTTTTCTGAAAACTAAACTAACTGAAAGCCAATTGTACAGGCTTGCCATATCAAAGGCAGCAAGCTGTTACATAAATAGGTCAAAATGACAGATTAGTATCATGGCTTTATTACTGGTCTTGCTGAAGTGATACCCTAAATTGAAATCAAAGTAAATCTGAAGCCCTTCCTCTCCCTACTGGCCCCACATGATGATCGCTACTTTCTCTGCGGAGCCAGGGGTCAGTAACTCCCTGGGTAACAACTGTGTTTCCTTGCCGAAACACAAGCGCATCCCCCAGCCCAGCCTTGCCATCAATGGCATCAATAGCAAGCCAACTGACTGAGGCTTCCTCCTAAGCAACACAGGTGGCAAAACCATGTCCATTTTGCCAGCATGTCCATTTTGGACAACAACCTTGCCTATCCCTACAGCCAGTTCTGCCTTTGTACCTCACTGTAGATAACCATATTTTTATCCAGTCCTGACATTCTGATGCCAGGTAACGCCACTGCTGCAGGCTCTCTTTGTATTGTTCCCCATAATGGTGTTAAAGTATCAACAATGTTTAATAGCTTCCAGCATTTATTCCAGAAAGACAATCTTTTTAAGAACAGCAGTTGTTGGAATTGTGCCAACTTCCAACTGTCTGACAGGTCTTCTACTGCCACTGTTATACATCCAAAATGTGGAAATGTCATGTGCTTTGATACTACAACTATAGACTGCTAATGTCATAGATTAATACACTTACAGGTTGTGGAAGGAGCCAAATAACACATTAAGGCCTAATGAAGTTACCAAAGGTCTTTCCCTCCATTTCAGTATATTCTCATATATTAAATAGATGTTGATGTTTCCCATTGACACTCAAAAGTGAAATGATGATTTTGTCTCTGTAGTAAGCAATTAGGTAACCCACAAGTAGATTGAGAACACTATAGAACAGAAAAAAACCAGCCAAACCCTATACTGAAAATGTGAACTTACTGCTTGAGAGCAGTACCTTTAAGGTAGAAAGCTTGTAATTTAAACAGGTTGTACAAATATACACTAAAGCAAGTTAATTAACTTAAATAGCCTAACGTAAACTACTTTAAGGCACACACGAACTTTAGGTGACATTTGTGACATAAATGAAGATGCTAGCAGCTTCAGCAGTGTCCCATATGGGTTACCTATGGCTGAGGGTGAAAGTGTTTGTGGCAGTAGTAACAGCGGCGCTCAATTTCTCTTTCTCCTCTGCTTCTAAAGGCAGTCCAGAGACTGCAGGACCAAACTAAAATCCCTCTGCTCCAACTTACTCAGCTCTCCATAATGTCCTATAAATAAAACACAGCATCAGCAGACACAGACACATACAACAAAAGCGTTTTGTTGTATCTTATCTTCACCCAATTGCATAAAACAATAGGCCCTCACCCAGCACCTACTTCTTCCCACTGAGTATCCTCCGCCAACACATGCTGCTGTTTCCTCCTGTGAGGGCAGGAGAGGTAGAGTTAAGACCTTTGTGGTCTTCTCAACAGAGGCTTTGAGCACACCTGATACTCGGTAATATTCCTGTTAAATATAGTTATTTAAGGTAAAATATTAATCTAATAGCACAACATGCAAAAATTTATTTTTCAGTTTTCTAAACAAATGCATTATTTTTATCATATTATCATGAACCAACTGAGATGCACCATTGAAGCCTATGTAAAGATAATGTGTCATTTAGACCCTTTAATTTTTCCATAAAATCTTTCCCACATTGTTTGATCTCCATCTGCTCTAACAACAATGGTCACACCTCTTACTCTCAAGGAATCCAATCTCACTCACGTTACAGTCAGTCTGATGACCATATGGTTTCATAGCCACTAGTTTCACACTGCAAGTGGAATACAGGAGCGAAACACTGGAAAGAAGAAAAAAGCAAATAACACAAACCAGTAGGTAGTTATCAGTGAAACGCTGCAGTACAAGCTGCTTCCCCTTACTAGATAATCAGTAACACAATTTTTTTGGTCTTGATTATGTTACAATTACCTGTGCAAAGTGAACTGGCATTTTTAGACCTTCCCTCATTTGGTTAGTGGAATTTGAAACTATTTAGAGTTAGTGTAAAGTAGTTCTTCAGTTCATCAGCACTCCTACATATAACATTTGTGACTAATGACCATAACGACCATTTTTAAAAGCAGGAAGCTATTAATGCATATTTGTGCTTGATTAATTTTGTTTTACAGCTTTTTGTCTCACAGTAAGTACTTCAGAGATGTGAAAACAAGAAAAGAAGCCAAAAACAGAAGAATGAAGCATAAATGGGGGTGGAGGGGTTATTCTTTTGAAACCACTATGATCCCAGGCTAATTACATACTATTCAGTTTTACATCTACACAGCAACTAGGGGGAGTGAGCGTATTGTGCTAACTGAGGCAGCATTAATCTATGTCAGGGGGATAATCACAGGCTGAAGACTGAGCAGCCAGCCCAGACATGACCCCAGGCTGATGTTCAGCACCTCAATCTGCTGACACCACTGTGGCTTCATTGCTTCTTGTAACTCAAAAGCTGCTTGATTACACATATCCACGGTGCAGTCAATTCTGGCTTTTGGCTGGACCAACTTTTATGGTATCAGCAAATGGCAACTTGCCTTGCCCATGGAATAGCATACAGGCATCCAAGATGGAGCTGTGATTGCCATCTTGAACTTCTATAGCAACAAATAGCTAAATGCTGCTACATTTCTGAGCTCTTCTGGACCCTCACAGATTTTGAATACAGCCACTGGCTCCAGCCTCTCATTGAGGCCCCACGAGACTCTACCCTGATGCCACTGCCAGTGACTCCAATCCCCAGATCCACCAGCCCCAGCAAGGCCTCCCAGAACCACTGTTCAACTCTACCTGTCTGCCTCCACTCACCTTCAGGACTGCCCAAAAGCTCAGGCACATATCCTATACTTCAGCTTCCATCTTTACAATCATCAGCTTACAAAGTAAACCTCCTGGGTCAAAGACTGCATAGGCTGAGAATACACACCTTGCCGTGGAAAATTCTGTACAGAAGAAGGGATCTGTGGACAACAAAACCTGCCTGCAAATTCCAGAGCTATGACACCTTTTACTTGTCCTTTAAAATTTGATCAGTACATGTTCAGGGGACCAGAACCACACTCAACCCTCTCCTGCACCTCCTGTTCACCTACTTTTCTTGGTGAAGAGAATCACTATTCAGATGAAGTGTTGTTGCCATGAAGTTTCAGTTCTCCCTGTGAGGCTACCTCAATAACCCTTATACGCTAACCAAAGTCCATGGTACATAATCCACCAACTAAGGTGAATCTGCCTGGCTGAACCTCATCCAAAGATCTTTTTACATCAACAGAAACTTAAAAAACAAACAAACAAACAAACCCACAAACCCCACACAAACAAAAAACCCACCACCACCCACCAATATTAACCCTTTCAATCTTTCTTTCCTGCCATGAACTTCAATCTTCGAAATGAACGCTCAAAACTGGGAAGATCTGTTGAAGTACCTGCCACAGCAGACTCCTGAACCTTCTTAAACTTTGTCTTCATGCTGAAGCAATATCCATCTGCTACTGTGCATTGAACTCTGGCTTAAATATTTCTTTAAGCCTAGAGAAACCATGTTCATCCTCCATCCTCTCATTGCTGCACACTCTTACGAAGCAGGTTGAGCCTCTGGCATCAGTCTGAGAACTGGGAACTCTGCCAATCTGATGTGTCCTCTGGGATCAGGTTGTGACCCTGGCGATTCCTATTCGTGTTGGCAAGTTGAAGTATACATGCAGGCCACTGTCTCTCCTAAATCCATAGAGAATTTAGGGGTGACTAGGAAATTAAACATTAAACATGCTTTCATTATTTCTCTCTAGATAATCTGTGAGAGAGTCAGCCAAGGACAGATTCACCCACAAGCCCAGTTCCCGTGCTCTGTTAACAGCACAGATGTCACAAAAGGACGTCGTCTACATGGTGCAAGTCCTGCAACTTCAAGAAGAGCTGGATCTTTTATAAATTGCAACATATAGGACACTCCAAGAAGACAGACTGCAACACCTACCTCTCTGTACATCTACCGAGGTTTTGGTTCCTTTGTTCACAGTTCCTCACTGCTTACTACAACTCAGGCACTAGTATACCGGGTGAGTAGGGTGATGGATAAGTAAAACTATCTTTTATGAGAGGAACACAATTCACCAATATCCATTACAGGCATATTGAAATTGCGCAAGATGGGTTTTGAAGATTGATTCCCCACTAGCTACCAACATATGTCTGCACAGCATATAGCAGTGGCACGCAGACAGGAGTTAAAACTAGTTGGAGTCCCAAAAGCAGGAGATTTGCAATACCACCAGGAAGTGATGTGCAGCTCAGGTGAGGAAACGACAGCATGCCTTCAGTATTCATGCCAGCTTCACTGCATTGCAAAGCAGCACATAGCCCTGATATTCCCCGAGTGCCCATTTGTCAGAGACCAAATGACTACCAGTTTTCAGGACAAAGAACTGCATCTTCATTGATAAAAACAAAGGCATGAAAGTATTATACAGGTACTTTAAAAAAAAAAAAAAAGTATGTATGCACACTGTATATACACAAATTTAATTTTAGGTAAAGGAGATGGAAAGCCATCAGTTGAAAAGCTGCCTAATTTGGGACAGTATCTACACTTTTCAATACTAAGTCAGAGAAATGAAGTTTAGCAACTTACGGGAACTTAGCCTATGATATTCTCCATATTATACCACCCAAATACTTCAGGTGGAGACATCTGAATCTTTAGACTTCTAATTTGCACACAATCATAAAATTAGACTTTTAGAGGCATTGAGCATCTATTTCTTATTCTCTACAATAAAACCTTGTTTTGCATAGACAGACAACTATTACAACCAAGAGAGCCTAGTGTAGAACAGCATTCTTGCCAGCACACTTGCACACAGCACCTTAAAAATACCAACAGTCACATGGCAATTGACAGCCCCACACGTGAGTACCAGCTGGAAGCAAAATGACATTCACAGGGATGAAGCCAGCCCATCAGTCCCATCCCCCAAGGGAAGGAAACACATCAGCTTTCCCACTTTTCCACCTCTCAAGTCCTGCATTACTCTGCAAGCAAACACCACTTGTCCCTCTCCCCCTGCCAGAACACGGGAAGCACGGTGAAAACGAAGCAAGCAGTAGACAGTTTCAGTTTTATACCACAGATTTCTTATTTTTAGAGGAACGCATTCAAAGGCAGACTTGTTACTAAAATTTTGATTTATTTTATAACAGACATCTCATGTTTTACACCCCATCAAATACTACTATATTCGCAGATCTAATGACAGGACAGTTCTCAAAAGTTTGCTCTCTTTTTTCAGTCATACCACCTTGTTTAATAGGTCATATTCCCTCCTTTAAAGCCCCTTTTTTCTCTCCAGGATATTAATAGTTCTTAGTAAATTTGAAATCAAACAGCCAGCTTGCTGGGCTGTTTGCTGTTACCAAACAGCTAACTCCGCTTGATGGACTCATAAATACAAGACAGTGCTGTTACTGTTTGGAAATCAAAATTATCCTTGCTGACTAGTCTGCTGTCATGAGACATTTACAGAAATCTGAACATACTTGGTATGGTGTTTACATATTCTGGCATTCAACCTGCTTTGTACACAGTATACTAGTTTTAAATTTAAAAATAAATTAGATTATTTCTTTTTAATAACAGACTGGATTTCCACTCAGTAAGATTACATGTATTATTTTAAGTCCTAAATAATTAAAAACAGCAAGAAAACTTCTAGAAGTTGTTTTCAAGCACAACTTTTGAACTCTGAAAAGCTAGTTCTACATTTTCCACTTCAGAAGGGACCTGGTAATCCTCTTGTCCTCCCCCCATTTCATTCTCATTCAAGTGTAATGAAGCAACATGAAATCACTTTGCAAAATGTCAAAACCTCTCCATTCTCCATTCTTCAATTCTTTTTGCACTTCTGCTGCAGAGAGGACAGAGGCCGCAGTAAGGAGCGAACAAATAGGCAAATATGACTAGAAGGGACACAGACTAGAAAATAAAACTGTCAGTAGTTTTTTCTTTGTCATTCCCAGAAAAAAAACTTCAGCCCTAAAGACTGAAATGTATTTAGGTCTTGGGAAATGCTCTGGAGACCAACTCCATGCCCCATAACAACAAGACTGACTTTAGCAGTACAACAGCAGAGATAAACGTGACTTGCAGCAACAATAAGGGACCTGTTAACACTCCAAGAATTTGGGTATTTTAATAATTATACTTTCTGCTCAGCTATACAAAGGATGAGGAAAAAAGCAACCTATTGACTTGTATCTTGATTTCATTCCCAAAAGCTCTAAAATCTTAATATTTACATACTCCACTGCCATCAAATTTGAAGGGATAAGAGACAGTCACTGTGGGACATTAAGGCCCAGCACTACTGCTTTTTGTATCTGTCATTTATTCCAGTTTTCACAAAGGGAAAAAATTGCTCTGCTGCAGAGATTTACCACAGCTGAAATAACAAGGGTCTGTAACATCAGCATTTCTTCAGGAGAAAATCGGAGGAGATGCTCTTTCCTAACCTAATAAGAAAGAAACTAAACTAAGCAACATTTTGTCTTCGAAACGCTATGATCTGTGGGTGCAACCTGTTGCGTTAGTTGTGTGAGATGGAAAAGTCTAGAACAAGCATGTAATAGTGTGCAGCAGTATTTAATACTTGAGACAGTTTTGAAGATGCGAAGATCCAGAATGCTCAGTTAAAGCTCTGCTGACCATCTGATTCTGTAGATCCACCTATTCGCATACAGACAGACTACAATTACTGTTCTGCTTAATACCTAACGGAATAGGACAGAGTAACTACAATCTAAAAGTCAACTTTTAGACTGGAAGCAGAGGAGGAGGGCCGTTTGGATTTTTTGTTTTCACTAGTGAGAGCAATGGTTTTATCTCTAGTATCTCTGTGTATCTACTTCTCAAAGTTCTTGCATTATATGGATGTTTCACTCCTGTAGTTGAGTGCTACAGTTTCTTAAAAGGAAATCCAGCTTGTGATGCTGAGCTTTATCACAGTAAAAGGACAGTTCCTGGCTGCACCCACTTCCCACAACACTACGAATTTTACTTTCATATCATGTTTCTCTGTCCCACTTCAGGAGCAGAGTGGAGAATGACCACTTTTACTTCAGGTTTCCAGGAGCCCAGTGTCTGGGATAGTATTCTGAGATGTGGAGAAGGTCAGCTAAAGCAACAGCCAGCAGCTTAGCTTTCCTGACTGGTTTATGGGCAAAACTAACAAGGGTATTTGCAACGGGAGAACGGTGGTATTCAACAAAATGAGAAGAACAACAGAGAAAAAGAACAAATTAACCAAGAGTTCCTTGTTTGAATTTCCCACATCTGGGATTACTGCTACCATAAGACAGAAATAACACAGTCATACAAGTACCCGTGTATAGTTACCCACTGAAACAAGTTTAAGTGGGTCACGGCTTACCAGGCTGACGACAGCTGACACTTTGCCCAACCAGGTGAGTCTCCCCTGTCCGAGCAAGTGGACTGCAGCACCGCATGTGTCCCACGGCCTAAGGGAAAAGGTGCCTGGTCCTGGCCAGCAGCACTCTGGGATCTACCAGCACACAGACAAACTTCTCAGTAGTCAGCTCAGCAAATGCTCGGACACACCAAAGTAAGCATTCACGGGAAAACTCTGCCCCAAATTTAAATATTTATGTTGTCTCTGGACAGAATTCTTTTAAACTTTGTTTCCAAAATTTTGCCAGAGCAGCACTTCAGTCATCAAAATGGATTATCAGTCTCCAATCTATACACACTGTACTATGACCCTTTAAAAAAAAAAAGTAATCTCAGCTCTTATAATAGGTGAAGTGGATGCTGCATTTAGTCAAAAAGAAAATTACACAAGTATTTCATGACTGCAACATTAAATGTTTCATTATGCACTTAATTTATTGATATGTTTATCTATTGTTATGAAAGCAAAACCACTTGTATTTTACATCTTTGCTTTTCTGATGGTGTCAGAACAAAGTAGTTGAAGATTTAAGAGTATTTTAGGATGTAAAAGTTTATTGTTACAGATTATTATTTCCCCATCATAACTGACCATGCACTTTCATACAAAAAAAAGAAATACATACCCAAAGTTGTATCAAGAGAAAAATGAAGCAAGCATCACGTGAGATTTAGATATTAATAATGGAATCACAAGGATAAAAATAAGTTCTTACACAGGGCAAAATTCTTCAGCATCTTACCAGTAATCAATGTATAGAAACAATGCGAGAAGGAAAGATGAAAATAGCTTATTCATACCAGGAATCAGAAGTCATTGTCACAATTCGGGGTTAGCCTTTGAACTTTGGCGTTAGCATTTTGGGTTGTGTCTGCAACCCTGCTATCAACGTTTAGAAATCCTATTTGCTAAAAAGAACATAGGTAATCATACAGTTGCTGTCGGAGAGGAAAGGGAATCTGTTACCTTCTACTACTGAACGAGAGGAACAGACAAAGGCAGCCAAACCTTATTTGCATATTTATAACCTAATATCACTGAACTGGGGTGAATAAAATTAATGGTGTATCTTTACTGCATCTCCAAGAGGCAAAGCGAAGCAACTGTACTCACCCTATGCAAGCAGTCATCCGAACGAACATCAGAACTAGATATTCTGATAATGGAATTGCTGAAGTAAATTGGTAAAATAGTGATATTTTTCGGTTACCAGAATAGAAAAAGCAAAATTTAGTGTTCAAAGGGAAAAGTCAACTTTTTCAGCACTTTCCACTGATTCTGGGTGCTTCAAAAATTCTCATGATAGCTGAGCAGCCAACTTGAAATCATTGATATGGGTCTTGAAATAATTCAACAGATATGTTAACAGAGAAGCAACCTTGCAACCTTTTTAAATTTTGAACTTAGAAATGTGAGTATATAAAACCACACTGCATCCCTCTTTAATAGCAGAGGGATTGTTTCACTTATGTGAGCAGCAGGGTCTACGGAAAAGTGAGTTTTTACCTACTAGAATTTAGCTTTTTAATAGAGAACTGACATATTTTTCAGGACAAAGTGTCAACAGCCAGTCTTTTAGAGAGATGTCCACAAAGTCAGAGTTGCAATACGCAAGAAAGAAAGGGAGACTTAGGGAGGCTTCCTTAGATTGCAGTCTAAGTCAGATCTGGTCATTCCATGGGAGTATTACAAGAAAGACAGTCACACATTGTACAGCACAAGGTGGTCCCAGAATGGTAGTCACAAAAAAAGAGAAGGGGGGGGCGGGGGGAAGGTAACGTTCAATGATCAACTGACATATCTGATTTTTCTTTGGATTCTCTCCAAAAATCAGACTGAAAATGCAGAAGGAGTATCTAAACAGATCAAAATTGGGAGTTGATAGAACTCTTAAGTCAACAAAACTATTTAAAACATTTTCAGCTCACTGCCCCAAGAATCTCACTGAACAAGTATTTCAGGGACAAAATATTAGTTTGAACACTGAAGCAAGTATTACTGTTGTCTCAGCTTTGAATGGTGAAGCAAGAGGGTTCTGGAGAGGTAGACAGGGAGGGATAAAGAAATCGAAATGTCCCTTTACGCAGGTATTGTATCACTAGCTTTGCCTACTGATTTTTAGAAGACTACACACCAATAACATCAACTAGAATTAAATGAAGCAACTTGTCTACAGTTTGAAATATTATTTATCCCAAACACAAATTAAGTTATTGGAGGAGAAAAAAAAATGGGCAAATTAAGTTTTTTAAATGATGGTTACATAAAATTAAACAAGAGATGCATCAGTGACTCTTGTTTACATCAGAAAACTCATTAGATCCCGAAGTAAGGATCAAGTATCAAAAAGCAGTGTGTAAGAAGAATGAAGAGTAAATACTGCCTACTGGCCCTACTAGATCTGTAAATCTACGTTGGAAAAGATAACTAGTTCTCATTGAAAACTGTAATGACTTAATTGCAAGGGCCATCTTGAGCAAATACAGATATATTAATCTTATAGATAGAAATTGGCAGCATACCAGCTCAAAAAAAAGAAGAATATTGAAGAGGCATGTTTTGCTTTGTTTTCTTTTCCAGACAAAAGAGATTTTAACAACGTTTTCAGATGAGGAAGATGAGAAAAAGCAGGCACCAACAGAAAGGCAACACTGGAAACAGTGCTGAGGACTTATTTACCTGGGAGGTACAAAGCTATTGATAAAAAACTTTCAGTGATTACTCTCAGCTGGGTGTGCAAACTGTAATAGCTGCTCCTAGTGTGATAATTGTGACTGCTAATGCTCTCAGTCAGATCACAAGACTGAAGCATGTTACAGAGATACTACTTAAACCACACCATGAAAGCAAATGAGACCTGAATTCATTCCACTACCACTCAGGAACAAGTCTTACTAATGAGGTATGCTACCCTCACATTGCAGGAGCGCGTTGCTGGACAGGTCCATCGCTTTTCAATTTATAGTCCTGCCGCAGTGTAACCTGAAGGTAATTTCAGGAGAAAATACGAAGCTATCTCCTACTGCTTGCATTCAAATCTCATCTTCACTCAACAAGAGGCAACTGCCCACCATGACCTTACTATTTACACCTGGAGGCACAGCATTTCCAACTGAGAGCCACCAAATGAACTGATAGTTTTCCTAGGTACAAACAAGCATAAATTGTTCTGAGGTTCACTGTGGAGATGGTATTTCAACTGTGCCACATGCATCACTCCAATACACTGGATGACCCTGAGTAAGGACAGAAGGTGAGGGAAGGGAGAACAGATATGTTGGCTTAGGATGGGATAAAGGTATTATCAGAACAATTTTTGCAGGAGGTGCAGTTGTACAAATGTTTAAACCAATTAACAATGTTCCCCACTTCCGTGAGTCTTAATGGAACTCATAACAACTTACAGTGTCTTACATTCACACATACTAGATGTTTTAAAAGTAAACAAAATTGTGTAAGTTTAATATTTGTAGGTATTGTTTCCATATAGACCAAAAAGCATTTACCAGAGGATGAGCGATTCACTCCCTTTCTCCCCCACAACAACTATTTGAACCCTCTGAGTAGTCTAAGTTCAGAACAAGTCCCTGGGAAAATGGATTAGTGGGAACACCGAAGGTGAGGCTCTCAAAGAAGCATGGCAAACGTGATTTCAGAGCAGCTGTGTAATTCTACATGTGTATCACTCTCCACAGTACTTCACCATGTTAACACATTACTTTATATGTATGTACTTTTAACATATAACATGGGCAACATACCAGGTTCTACGCTGTATCTGCTCTATAAACAGATAAGGACTCCATCAACTGCCTAAAAACCATTGAACTTATTTAAAACTGGAAATCTTTTCCATAAAGAAAAATGTAAATATTCCCCTTATTAAATAGGATAAATGCAAATTATCAAAAAACCCTGTGAGTTTCACGTGAACACATGACCTCTGCTGAGCCCCTTCCCTGACATTGGTTCCGCATCTCCTGCAGCCTCCTAAGAGGTCAATAAAAGACTACCAGCTTGAGGCATTCACTAACAGTGACTATGCCTCTCACACTACCTCACAGGAAATAAAACATTATCATGACATTAAAAGCCTTTTCAGAAGAAACCTTTACTGTCTCTAAGCAATCAAATCACCAGGTTTTCCCTCCTACTGTTGCTCATATCCTACATAGTGGAAAGACAAGAAATGTACCCAGATAAATGGGTTTTGCACTGGACGCCAATATGAGTGTTCTCAAAATATACTAAATCCCTTAAACAATAATTAAGCACCAAATGAACCATTTAAAAATTCACCGCTACCGTTAGAACAAATTAAATTAAGCCAAGATTAACACAGTAAGTTTGCTCAACCCACCAAAAGCAGATTAATTCACATAGTTCCTGTTTAGCTATAGAATCATAGAATGGCTTGGGCTGGAAGGGACCATCAAAGGTCATCAAGTCCAACCCCCCTGCAGTGAGCAGG
>JAVKLA010000008.1:6057133-6068833 GCA_034782735.1 Sagittarius serpentarius
CCCTTTAGGTACTGGAAGGCCGCAATAAGGTCTCCCCGGAGCCTTCTCTTCTCCAGGCTGAACAACCCCAATTCCTTGTGTAAACTATTTTTCAAAACATCTGTATGTAAAGACTGGCCAACAAATAAATGCAAGTAAATAAATGAGGTAACTGGGTAACTTATATTCAAAATATAATGGTGAACTAGCTTTTATTTTCTCCCCTACAGTAGTTAAAATGCTCAGTGTCCAAGTTTCTGCGGATAAAATTAACAGTTTTCACATTCTAACATATTCTGTTACCCAATTTACAAAGCTGTGTCCCTTGTGATTAGTACCTGTATTTTACCTGCTGATTCTTGAGGGGGGAGAAGTGAATAAGAGGGGAATTTCCACAGGATTTCTTAAATAGCTAGAAAGTCTATTTTGTTCACATATGTGTTGTAATTTGTGACATACCTGTGACCTTTATGTCAATAAGGACAGCAGGATCCAGGTAGCTGAAAGATTTCAGTATGGGAGGTTACTTTCTGTGTATTATTCAAACCAGGAACTACCAAACATGGGGTCATTATACAGGGCTGTAGGTTAAATTTAGATGTTTGAGTTATTCACAGAAATAATCCAAATTTCAATAATTTTAAGTGGAAAAAAAAATCCAAACATTTTCAGACACACATGCATGTTCTACAGCTTACAAGTGACAGTAACTTAAGATTTTAATTAAGGAAAGAAAGAAACTTTTCTTGGAGAACTGATATCTTTTCCCATGAGCAATCATCGCAATGATAAACGGGTAGAGTTTGCTGCAAGAATATTTACAGGTTCAACACTTTTTACTCATAACACTGGTATTTTTTTCATTTTTACTATGTAAGCAAGCACATAATTCTTACAGCAAGCTAAATAGGGCCATCCTTTCAAATAATCACCTAGCAACTAGTGAGGAACTAATTAGCTCACATTTTTATATAAGAAGTGTCAATAAAGATGATGCATTTCTCCTTAAATAGTTTAGAGAGAAGTTCAAAATTATTAAAAAAAGACACCAATGTTAGGAAAAAAATCCCAGTGTTTCCCATATTCCAAATGTTTTGAAACATTTGGGTTTCTTCTTCATTTCACCAACATATAAAACTGAAGTATCTTAGTGTGAAATCCCTAATAAACCAAGTTCTTAAGAGAACTTATTATTCAGGAATATAGTAAGGCTGCAAAGTTTTTAAATTAAAAACATGCTTGATAACAGACCAATTTTCAGTGCAACTACTATTTATCTTATTCAATAACCAACTACAGTCTCTTGCATTCACAATTGCCTCCCAAAATCTTTATATTCTTTTCATACACAATTTCAGCATAAGCTAACCAAATAGGAACTAAAAAGCCAGGCAAAATACAAAGGCTGAAGACTTCAGCACTGCTTCTGAACAGGAGTTGATGCTATCGACGACGTCTAAGAGCAGCTACTGATGTGCCTTGTCCACACAGTTATAACGTGAAGAATAGAGAATAATGTAATTGTTCGCAAAGCTGCAAACCTTCCAGCACAAACTGACTAACATGACATTGCAAATAACATTTAAATTTCAAAGGCACTGCAAGATAATCTTTTCAAGGAAGCTGGACATGGCATTTTATTGCTCACTGACACAGCCTTCACATTTAACATTACTTACGCTTCTGTTTATGCTACTTGGAAATCTAATTATCCAACCCAGTCATTTTAACCAAGTCTGAAAGCTACCTAAAACTGAATTCAAGTGGTATATAAAAACTTCACCCCATTTTCCATTCAGTGATTATGCCATAATTACATTATACATTTCTTTAGATTGTATCTGGAAAATAAAGAAGTGTATCAATAGAATAAAGGATATTGCACCCATGTTTCAAAGTTTTTACTTAATTCTTCAGTATTTATTAAGCAGTAGAGAGAATAATGCAAATAAATAGATGCCAATTTTCATCAAAGAAAATTAACAACCTTTTTAAAAACACCTGAGGGTTCTGGTAGGGGTGGTTCCACTTTCTTGTGACTGCCTTATAGCCACAAGGCATGAATCTAAAAGTTACAATTCTTCACAGTTTGATAAAGTGTTTTTCTCTGTGCTATATGCTGTTGCAAATTCACAATTAACAGCTCTTCTCTATAGTGGGTTTTTTTTACAAAGACGCTGAAAGGCCAGAAGCAAGTGTAACACCTATTCTCACTGGCTCATACAACACCTATAATCAACAGTAACAAATTAGAATCTCCTAATTAACATCTCTAGTCTGCCACTGGCAATACACTGCACGCAACAGTTCTGACAACAGTCTATGCACCTTTCAGAAGACCTACAAGAAGTGTCATAAAGACTAAAAAAACCTGTGCAGGATTCTTTGTTTACATGTTTATTATCATTCATGTTTCATAACCCTTCACAAACAACTGCACAATCACAGGAGTGGGATCGTGTGACCTTGTATGGTTGGAAGCCAAATTCAGTACATTAAGATTCCTTTTCTTTGCCTGTCCTACTTTAAGCTCTACCTATGTTCTCATCCCACACCTCTTTTTCAGATCTTTTGTTTCTAGAAGTTTTTCTAACTATTGGCATTTTTCTTCTTTAAATAATGGTAGCATGCCATAGGTGATGACCATTTTATGACTAATTTCACAGGAAGCAGAATTAGGCTAATCACCTTTGTAATTTCCGTTCGTGTTGGTTTTTTGGTTTTGGGTTTTTTTGGTTGTGGGTTTGCATTTGGCGGGGGGTGGGGGTTTTTGCAAGGGTTGTGTTTTTTGGTGTGTGGTTTGTTTTTTTTTTTAACAACCAACCCATTACTAACAACTATCATCAAACTGGACTTCAAGGGCTTTTTCTTAACACTCAGGAGACGCGTCTCCTCCCACCATCTTAAGAGACACTCATGCACAGATTTGTTGGTAAGATAAGGTAAACCATTACAGATATTCAGAAATCACATTCATTAACAATACACACCACATATCACTGTCTTTGCTGACAGCTATCATGCATTATGAAGCTCCTAGTTCTTACTAGGAACCGAAATGCTGTTATACTCCACCATTTCAGGTTATAGCCAAAAATACTGGTTGACAAGGCTTGAAAGACATACAGCATGCCTAAACTACCCAATAATGAATAATTTAAATCTTTTGCAGAGA
Organism: Sagittarius serpentarius; assembly: GCA_034782735.1. NCBI lineage: Eukaryota > Metazoa > Chordata > Aves > Accipitriformes > Sagittariidae > Sagittarius > Sagittarius serpentarius. Next base: position 6,060,288 of record JAVKLA010000008.1, read on the forward strand.
CAGGACATAAATCAGTCATTTTTTCATTGAAGTAGTCGACAATACATCCACTGGATAACAAAACTTCCTCCTTAGAAGCAATTAGACTTCCTCATGCCTCTGCAAGGTCAAGCACATTGAGAAAGATCTATTGGACTACAGGTACTCATGATGTCAAATTGGTAAAATTGAAACAAGTGTCCTGTGGCCTATTTCTCTTTCTCCCTTCATGAGAAAGAGTTTCTATTGCCAGAGATTCTTTTTTAATCTTGTCCCCACTCTCAAGTTCACTACATCTTTGTCAAGGCTATAAATGCTGGAGCAGGAGTGTAAAATTAGGAGCAGCGTCTTGACTTCTACCTTAGGGTTCTGAAGTAGCCATACTGAAACACTTCTAGCATTACAGTTAGTTAGTCTGCATCTTAAAGACACTGAAGGATAGAGTACAAAGCAACAAAGTACTTAGCATATTCACAGCATGTACTACACTGCAGTTACTGTGCAACCTATGCTTTGCAGCAGTACAAGAATACACAAGATGTGAATAAGCCGTGTAAGTACTGCTTATGGCAAAACCTGTCTTGCTTTGGTACAGGTGACACAAATGCCCATTTTATGAATGCACACATAGGCAAGGGAGACCACCATCGTTAGATCTGTTCCAGTTTTTGGTGAACACCTGCCACCGTTATCCCACAGAGGCCAGCACATGGCATATGTAGTCAGGCATGACAGCACCCATGCCCAAGCCAAAAAAGAGCATGCCTAACAGGTTCACATACCTTCTTATTTGTCAGCCAAAGGTGACAGCTCTTAGTCTAATAGAGGCCATGGATGGTAGAGCAGGGGTCACACGGTGCGAACAGGGCTGTGACGTTTCCTTTGCCGGGCAGATTTGGAAACATAAGGGTGATCTCGGAAGAGGAACAAGAAAGAAAAAACACCCACTCAGGATTCAATCCCTTCCCTACAAACTAGCAGTCTGAAGTAGAACAGCAACAATAGTTTCTCCCACAAAGCAATAGAAATTCAGCTGAAGACCCAGACCATCAGGCCACAGACACGCTGGCCTTGAAAGCAGCTCCTGGGCTGCTTTCATATCCCACTCAGCAGCTACGAACTGACTGCACAGCTCTTACGAAAGTTATTACAGGAGAATGACTCTGGCACTGATTGTTGGAATAAGAAGAGTTGGAAAACAGAAAAAAGATTACAGACATTGTTCACAACATACAGGAGGCCTACAAAAATGCAGTACAGTTGAGAAAAGTCATATTAAGGCTCAAACTAACAAGTTACCACCTCTCACTTTAAAAAGTGAAGACAGTTGTTAGTGCACAGAACAGTATAAGGGACCAGAAGCACATCAGAACAGAATTAACACATCTGAGGTTTTTATTAAGCCTAAGCAGTGAGACACATTACTCAAAAGGACTTGCAGAGTGGATTTTGGGTGCCTAGGAAGCCAGAACTCTGCCAAATTAGTTTTTACTGATAGGTCATGATCAAAGGATTTGTTCCGAAGCCGCCTGCCTGCAGTGCACGCCTGCAAGACCAGTGCTCCTCAGTCATGGAAATACATACAACAATGAGTAAGAATTTGGGTTTAAACAGCAAAACAAGCTGACATGTAAGCATAAGGCGGCTCCTTTTTTGTAAGCAAGGATCCAGAAAAGCCTCCAAAATTAAAACATCTAAGAAGCTTACAGACATTTGGATTGCAATTATTTTATTAACTCTGAAATGCAATGCTGCTTTCTTTTAAAGACAAAATGAAAGTAGAAGACAGTATTTCAACACGATTAGCACTGTCACTTGGTCAATACCAGAAAAGGACACTCACTTTCCGAGCAAGAGGTTATGTATACAACTGTGAGCATCAAGGAACTTATTCAAGCACCAAGGGAAGAAAACAAGAAAGACAGAAGTTGAGGAAACCGATGCTGCAAGACAGCTCTAAATGGAAAAGAGACTTCAAACTGGAACTCTGCCCCACAAATACCATCGTTGGACAAATATAACTTTATTGAGAAACCATTACGAAGAAAGCAAAGAAAGAAATTGTTACAGACTAGCAAAAAACAGCTGTTCTAAAATGTTAAAATGATTAAAGCAAAAAATCATTTTCCCCTTCCCCCTTCCTCCCAGCATCATTTTTTTATTTGTATTATGTGCAGGGACAATAATAGCAATAAGCTTATCACAAGACTACAGTAATAACTGGGGGGTTAGGATTAAGAAAAAGTATCCACTACAGTAGTAGTATTGTAAAGTGAGCTTTTTTTCTCTGCTTTCCACTAATCTTCATATAAAGTTGTATTTAAATGTTATGAACTTCAGCATTGGTTAATCATTTTCACAATTCTTTTACATCAAATCAGTCTCCCCTTTTTCAACAACTGGTGGAAGGTGATGCCAATCCAAATGAAGCAATTATGTCAGAAATCAAGTCAAACCATTTCCTTTTTTATTCACTGTAACAGTCTTTAAGTGTGATTAATCAAATCAACCTTCCCTTTTCAGGCAGAGCTGTAATTGCTAAGTGCAAATTAAAGCATATTATATATGACATACGATACTTAATCTGAAGACAAATTTTTATTAAGGTTTAAGTCAAACTTTGTTGAATGAGTTAAAGATACCCACTGAATACATCTTAACATTACATACATGCCCTATGGGAAAAGAAAAAAATATTCCAAAAATACTTCAGTCCCCATGGATAATCCAATTGCTTGACAAAAAACAAAGAGTAACAGTAATAACATGTTTGTAAGAATAAATAGAATATCTTCACAGATCCTATCATGCAGTTTAAAATGGGGCAGCAGATAATTCTACATTATTATAAAAAAAACCAAACCAAAATATCCCACACCTAGGATCTCAAACCTAATTCTTTTTCAGCATAATGCACAATCCTTCACAAAGATAAAGCAGAACTATATTCACTACTGTAGTAAGCTGATACAACTTCTACGGTTTTGATAATTGTTGACAACTGTTGTGAAATGCATTGCTACCACCGTCCCCTAAGCAAACAGGGGCAAGGAAATTACTCCAGTAGGGAATTTAAAGGATGAGAATTGATATTCGTATTCAATACCCCAAGGTTTATTTTAACTTCTTAATTTCGCATCTATTGATAACCATATCAATGCTTTCTGATGCGATTAAATAAAATTATTTGTCCTACTGTGTGTGTAAGTAACTGTGAACCTATTTTCTTAACAAAAGCTGGAACAGAACAATATTTTCTCAGAAATGCAAACAGGAAGAAGCAGCTTGCAGAACCTCTGAAAAACCTTCACAAGCTAACAGGAAGAAAAAAAAAAATCCAAAACCAAACCTACAAAACATGACACAGGGTATCGCTTTTGTAGGTTTTGTTACCTACAAAAACATGATGTGGGATATCACTTCAGTTCTAAAAGAAAAAAAAAAAGCATTTGGGGACACAGTGTTAGTGACAGAATCCATCTTCTGTGCTGAACAGTCAAAATGCAATATATTAAAGGATGTACAATTATGAAGAGTTAATCAATTACTTTTAGGACAGTGTTTTGTCCTATGAATAATCCTCCACAGAAAGGGTTTGCCCCATCCGCATTCCCAACAGACTTTATTGTTTAGGTCACGGAACAGCTAATAATATCTGTATTAATAGTGAAACCTTATAATATATTTATATATAAAAACAATTGAAAGACACCTATTCAGTGCGCTATGCGTTTAAGTACACCATCAGTCCTCTTAAAAAACAAATGAGATTGTCATACACCAAGATGATTTCAAGGCTGTAAATCCTCTCAGTTTAAGGAGATTTAAGGCAGAATGGAAAGGGTTGTCGGTATCTAAAATCAATTCTGCAAAGACTCCTTAGTTTAAGTCCAACTCATGTAACTATGCCACAACACAAGCAGTGAAACGAGAGAATGTGGTCTCGACCAGTATGTCGTCTTTACCGCATGTATGTCCGCAGCCCAGCCCCCTAGGTCAGCTTTCTTCTCACACAGCCTGTGATATCCCCGCGGGACAGTGTACTCTGTCACCACACAACCTGTAAGGGATCTAGCAGGTGTACGATGATCGGCCAGCTGGCTGCCACTATATGGAACAAGACACAGGCTCAGTTCCCCCTTCAATAAGGAAAAAGTGCCATTTTAGTTCCTACTTTAAACAGCCCCAGAAAGGGAAATCCAGCACCTTTGGCACCCCTGTTTTTCTTTCCAATCTGACAACTGGCCAATAGCTTCAGAAATTATTTTAGGGAAAGTAAGATGCATTTAATGAGTCAGCTGACAGACAGCGAGCCTTTGACCTCCACCTCATCACATCAGAAATACAGGATGAGATATCCTTGCGGGTAAAACTCATGTAATTCGAGTGTGAATTTGTTCTATCCAATTCTCATTTTTCACTCAGTAAAAGCAGTGTTTCCTGCAGGATGCATATGTCCAAACTACCCACACAATGAAGAATAAAGTAGAGACACTAAAGGCACATTTGAAGAAGCCTTCGCTGCCTGGAGCCTTCTGGGTGTGAAAGCTTAACGCAGACTTACCTATTCCACTGAGCAATACCTAGACTCTATCTGGTACCTGAAATACCTTTTTAAACTTAACTCAAGGCACACCTAAACTGTAATGCAATTACCACACTTTCTCTCTTTTGTTTTTCCCATTAATTGTTGAATAGCATTTCTAATTGGCTATCACTAGTTTAAAACAGTTACAAAGCAGAAATAAGTTTATCACCTAATTCCATCCATGCTATATTCCTGTCATTACATACATTTCAAATTACCAATTTAATACCTCATGTCACTTGCACTCACCTGGCATGGGCAGCAGGGTATAAGGAAGGGGAAGAAGAAGAAGACAAAAAAGGGAGAGAGGAGAAATAAAAAGGTGCAGTTGACCAAGTAGTATAAGAGACATCTAACTCTACGTACCACGTCAAGGCAGGATTTCATTATCTGGCTTTGAGTCCAATTACTTCTGAAATCAGGCATTTTTAAATGCAGTTTTCCTTGTACTGTACATTTCTGGCAGATGCATATCTAACTGCCTTTACTACCTGTTATTCCTCCTCCCCCCCCCAAACAGTCATCTCTTAAAGCTAACCATGTCATTTGAGAAATATTTCAAAATTAATAAACACTATGAAAGTCACATGACGTTCACCCACAGAAAGCAATCTAACAGCTCACTGCAGCAGCCAGTGCAGGGTTTCCTCACCAGAAGTTTTAGCCTGAACACATGTCCAGTGACATAATCTGCTGCAGAGCTGCTCCTCCTGTTTCACTGCTTAGGTGAGGGGAACAGAATATTCCTCCTCACCAAAGCAGCACTCAGGATTCAAAGCTTAAACCACATCTTCCACGCGTGAAGAAAGAAGTATCAGATTCTAAGCTGTCAGTCATCAGAATTACACTTCACATGCATACTACGCTATTATTTGCTGTATGTATAAAAGTATTTTTCATCCTCTAGAAAGGTTTTCCTTTCATGACGCAGTCTACCACAACTGCTATGTGTTGTAAAGTTCTACACAGAGTGTCACTTTTTGCCTAAACATACCCAGACACTTCATGAAGTCTCTGGATTGACAACATTTTCTTTGAAGTTGCCTTAATTACAGGAATGTTTTGGGCTTTTTTTTAATTAAAAGTTAAGAGAAGCCAAGGACAAGATCATTAGCAGTCAGAACATTAATCTTTTTGGTATACCTAACAACTTCATTTACTGTTTAAGACACAAACCCTTGTGGAGTTGCTGTTCTGTTGAGCTGAAGTTGATGTACTTGCTAGGAAGTTACTTCTACCTCTTCTGTCCCCCTCTGAGATGTAACAGATGTGCTCTCAGGAAATTGAATCTGATAAGAAACACTCTAGTGAACTCTTGCAAGGCTAAAACAGAAAAATAAGGTTCACAAGTGACAAATGGACCCAACAAATTTCATTTAAAAATGAATACTTCTCTGAAGTGGAAAAGAATTCCCACATGAGCAACACGATTTAGAAAATAAAATGTCTGTTAATATTATCATCAACACTTAAGACAGGTGTATTTTAACAGTTTCCAGGACAGACTTTACATACACTGCTTACATCACTGGAAAGGAATAACACCACTCATGATTAACAGCAGACTCCAGCCCTTAACTTCCCAGCACAGTTGAGTGGCTTCATGCTACATTAGTCTGGTAACGCAAAGAGAACCCAAAAATAGAGACATTTTTAACCTGGACTGTCCAAGCCTCCAAGGAAATGAGGCTTAAGCAGTCTCACATCTGTTCACTTGTCACATTTAACTTCTAAACTTGCTGGCCAATTTCAGCTAAATTTGATAAAGGGTTTGAAGACTCAAAAATAATCAAGTTCCTGCAAATTCTACAAAAATTAGAAGCTGACTACCAAAGAGACACCTACATAATGCTCTTACTGAAGGTAAGCGAGTTTTGACCAATCTATTATCCATCACCTACCTAATGAAATAAACACATTCTCTGTGTGTGTGTCTCTTTATATATATTTGAGTATATATACATTGTATATATTCAAAACATAACTGGACATGGTCCTGGACAACCTGCTTTAGACAACCCCGCTTAAGGAAAGGGGTTGGACTAAATGTTCTTTAAAAGGTCCCTTCCAACCCAAACCATTCTATGATTCTATGATCTCAAAAGGTCCCGTCCAACCTAAACAACTAGGGGGGTGGGCGGTGGGAGAGGGAGAGGGGTGTTGTGTGTGTGGCTTCAGAGAAGCTGCACCAAATGATTTCAAATAGGGATGCTAAAAGAGAAACTCAGGGGGAAAAGGAAGAAGAATTCTTTGGAAGGTAAAGAACTAAATCCAAAGGCAACTGAGCTTTAGCAGTTATGCTATTAATGATCCTTATTCTTCAGTGACCTTGAGAATTTCACTGAAGACTTGTCACTCCACTGCTTATGTGCTATTAGCAGAATCATTTTAGAAATCATCTCTAGGGATACAAGCCACACAACTGTAATTACACTAGTGTAAAACATACTTTTGATATTAAAGATCATTCCTCTAACCTTTTACACTGCTGTGAATGTACCCACATTAGGAGTTGCATAGCATTCTACAACACATATTCTTTATTAAATGATTAAAATTATAAAGATGAGGCTTAAAAGCAGTATTTATTTTGACCTGCCATTTTGGTGGAGGAGAGTGTTGTATCACAAATTTTGAAACAATTGCTGGGGTGAAAAAAATGAAAACCGGCAAACTACAGCAAATGGAAAATTTAGGGACATGACCAAACACTTCCAGCCCAACTGAATGCTACAGAAGAGTCTAGTACAAGCAAGAGTTGGGTCTGGGGGACTCATGGCTGGGTCCTCCCCATCAGCAGACCACCATATGGACACCTCTTGGACAAAGTGTACCCTCCTTTATGGACAGGAACAGAAGGTAGCTGAGAAGACGACAAAGGTATTGTGCAGACAACTGCAGAGTGATACCACAGCAGATGCAGGGTGGAAGCCTGGTAAGCAGAAAGCTAACAGATCACAGGAGCAGGATTACTCCCAACTGTGGACATGCAAAAGTAGGTACCTGCAAGTGAGTTTGTCACCTAAACTCCTCTTACAAACAACGGGCCATCAAATCCATTCCTTTAGGAAGACCGGAACAACCCCACCTTACAGTCAAGTCAAAGGAGCAACATAACCACTCCAACAAATAGAAGAGGGCTTCAGAAGCCTAAGAAATTCTAGGTTGAAATCTGTAGTCTAGACAAGAGACTACAGCTCACTGTGGTCTAGATGCTGACAACAGCAGTAACACACTGAAGGAATCAGAAGCTCCAAGGCCAAGAAACACCATCAATGGCAAACATCAAGAACTCAGAGAGTGAGTGAGTACTTGGTTGGGGCACAATGCCCAAACAAACAATTGTGGTAGTGTTCAAATTTGGAGAAGCAAATCTTGATATGGCTTGGATTGGATCAGCACACCAACCAAGTTCATAAAACTGTTGAAGGGCTACTCTGGCACAATGTACTTAGATTCAGCACTTCTGCAGGAGCAGCAGAAGTTGAAGGGTTCACTAGCATTGTGCTTAATTTAAAAAAATGGAAACCGCATGAAAAATCATGAAACTTTTGCAAAATACTATAAAATAAAAGCTTTGTGGGTAATCTCAACAATATTTAAGAGCACTGTACTCAAGTGTAAACTGATGCATGCCATCTATCAAGGTATTTGAGAAAATACAAGTGAAACCATATGGCTGAGCAAAAGAATAACATAGGCTATTAGAAGCAAAAGATATTTCTTAAAATGGGCCTATTGAAATTATAACATAAGTCTGACAGGCCAAACGTCATGGTTTAACCCCAGCCAGCAACGCAGCCCCACGCAGCTGCTCACTCACTTCCCCCCCACCCAGTGGGATGGGGGAGACAATCGGAAAATAAAGTAAAGCTCCTGGGTCGAGATAAGAACAGTTTAACAGAACAGAAAGGAAGAAACTAACAGTGACACTAATAACAACAAGAAAGTGACAATAATAATAAAAGGATTGGAATAC
>JAVKLA010000008.1:6068933-6086029 GCA_034782735.1 Sagittarius serpentarius
TTTCCTGTGCCCCTCCAGCCTTCTTGCTGGCTGGGCAGGAGAAGCTGAAAAGTCCTTGGCTTAGTCTAAACACAACTGAGCAGCAACTGAAAACATCAGGGTGTTACCAGCATTCTTCTCATCCTAACCCCAAAACACAGCACTGTACCAGCTACTAGGAAGACAATTAACTCTGTCCCAGCCAAAACCAGGACACCAAAAAATAAAAGACAATAAATCATGCCTGAAAATGTTTAAGGAACAATCTGGGAAAGACACAAAAACTAATAATGCCACTTCTCAACTAAAACTTCCGTCATACCAAAAGACTAACGTGACTAATGGGACACTAACCTTTGAGAAGATCTGGGTAAGTACAAAGCAGTAAGCCGTATAAACTACATCAGACAAAGTGGGAGGAACTATTCTGAAAAACAGTATTAATGACTACACAGACAAGCAGAACACATTGTGAAACACTTACAGCTTTTGTAAAGTGGTATCATGATCGAGAAACCTTAAAAAAGGTTCCACATGCCAGAAAAGCAAATTAGAAATCCTGTCAGGCACTATTAACAAAAAAAAAGTATCTTTCAGTGTCCTTCACAAAAAGCTCTTACAGACACAAAGCTGCCCCGGCATAAGAGGAATGTCCTTCCTTTGATAGGTAACTTTATGAAAAGACAGAAAACCAAGGAAAAAGAAATGGACAGTACTCACCCTGGAAAGACAATGCCCAACAGTATTTCATGGGAATCTGCTCAAATCCCCTGTACTCTGCTATCTATAGACAATCAAACTATTCAGGTGCAGGAGCAGAGAACATCATGCCCTGGTATATATTCATGGAGCAACCACATCGGCAACACTCTGGGCACTTCTGATTCCTCTTATCACAAAAAAGACATCAATGGGCAAGTTACTGAGAAGGAAAGCAAGCACCTTCAAACACATGGAACAGATTAATCTGGGAAAGCATTAAGACGCTTGGACTCCTCAGTCCAGAAGATGAGATAACTTTGAGATATGACAGTAATTTATAAGATGATGAACAGCATGAAAATGGAGACAGAACTACTGTTCAGTGCATCTTCCAATTTAGTAACCAAGGAACATTAAATGAAACTAATATGTGGCAAGTTCACAGAGGGCAGCCCTCACTATTTGTTATCCTATGACTTTCCTTGCTCAAGTACCTGCAACAGACCTGAGACGTTTCATATGTTTAAAAAGCAATTGGATGTATTTTTTGGACTAAAACTCCTCCAAGCTACAGAAAACAAAAACCACCACAGGCTTGGAGAGTATTCCAGAGACTTTGTCCAGCAGCAATGAAAGTCACTATCCTATTGCCAACAGAAGACTTTGGTTTAAGTCAATGCACTCATTTGTATATTTTACTGGCACATTTCAAGTAAAAAGCACTGGGGTAATGACCATCTTCAGACACTTCAACAATGCAAGATCATCTGATTTTGTTCTAATCGTCAACTCTATATTCACCATATTCAGAATAAGGTAAAAAAAATTTGTGCCCAAAGAGACAAAGAAAACTTGGCTTTTATATATGAATAATTCAGAAGACAAACCTACTGATGATTATTTATATCATCCCAGATTTCCATGAAAATCTGTACATTACACATAAGTCTTTATAATAAGCTTCTATTACATAACCAAGCTGTGTGATCAACTTCAGAAGGCATTAAAAGAACTAATCTCAGCTCTTTATATGCAAAGCAATGCTTTAATTATATTTCTTGGCCTTAACTTCCAGGGTAGGTAGGGAAGAGTCAAAGTAGTAATATATGTGCAGTGTCCCAGGTTTGCACCTTTTCCTGTAACATATGCAGCATAGACATAATACCACAGAAAGAAATACTTTAACATCTTCATCTATTCCACATTAACAAAGTAAGGCAGTTAAATGAAAGTCTGATATATTAAAGGTAGCTGGAGGCACAAAGGGGAGACGGGAGCAGGGGGAAGCAAGATGTGGTGGTATTATATATCCCCAATGATGTAAACAAATTATTTTGTTTGCACTTAATCTTACTATGCCCTCCTTCCCAAGCTCTGAATTTCACTTATCACTGTGTGTTGGTAAGCTGTGTGATGCACAGGCAACACTTTCATATATTTTTTTGCAAGAACAATAAAAATGTGATACTTATTAAGGCTTCCTGAATGGGGGGGGGGGGGGACACACCAAACCAGTAATTATTTTTATTGTCCATCAAATAAAAGGAAATTTGTTCCACAGAAACAGAATATTCAAAATTTCCCTTGGGGCAAAAGGGGGAATGTTACTAGAACGGAGACGAAGTGGTTGGTTTGCAACCTGTCATAATAGGTTAACCAAAGTTTGAACTGTTAAAAGTTGACTTAATACATGCTTTACAAGATGAGAGGAAAACTGAGAAGAATTCAGAAGTATCTTTTGGGGCGATACATACACTGCTATTTTGTTCAGGAACCAGTTCTGAATCAAAACAATCCTTTTGAGAACATGATCCAAAACCTGCCTACAGAGCTGAACAATATTCGTAACAGAACTTCCACTTTTTTCCATTTTTTAAAGAGGTTAAGTTAATAGTTCTCCAATACAAAACAAGAGGAATAGAATTTGAAGAGTAACTCGGGCTGTCTGCATGGCATTTAAGAGCAGAAGGAAGAACAGTATCTTTGAACAGTTCTCATTCCTACAAAGAAACATGTATTGAAAATACGCTGAAAAATTAAGCCATATAGTGAAGCTGTTGGAGAATCCCAAGATCTGTAGGATAACTGTTGAGTTCCACAGTAATAGTTGAGAAACTCCAGTTATTTTTACAGGATACCTTCAGAGATGAATCTCCAGAAAAAGATACAGAAATTAATTTCCTTTAATATTGCAACAATGCCAACACCTATTGTTTCTTTTAATATGCTTAGGGAGCTTAAAATTCAAACAAATTCCTAGGACAAATAAGAGTATTTTATCTTTAAGCAGTATTTGGTCTTCTCATAGCTATGCACTATAGACTATATGCATCCTTAACATACTCAAGTCAGTGACATGTATGAGCATATCTACATAATCATTTAGCTGTTCACAGACTGTGCACACTCAAATGTTTGATTAGCAGGTAGAAGCTGCATGCATTATTTACTATACAAGCAGACATACAAATATATGCAACTAACCAAAAGACAACGTTCAAGTATGTTACTGATTTGCATATTATCTTGCATACAGAGCATGTTAGGAAACCTCTGGATTTTTAGCTGCTAGATCTTTTGCCAGGTTTTTTTTAGCCCTCCGGACCACTACTCAAACAAGGTATCCTAACACCTTAGGATGGGTTTTGATGGCCCATAATCACTTCTGTCTAGATAGTAACATATATAGCCAGTCCTAGAGACTCTATTTTTCTGCTTAAAAAAAATCAGCCCAAGACACTCTGTCACAACACGGCTTGAATAGATTTAGAATTTTCTGAAGGCAGGCTAAAGAACAAGAAACTTTGCGAAGTACTGAAGTCCTAAGAGAAAACTGGGTACACCACACCCAACCGTTCTTTCAGTTCTTGCCAGTGATTGGACACATGCAGCTGCATCCACCATTCCCCTATTAGCAGAGGCATCACCTTGCCCTTTGATTTGATTTAAAAGAGAAGAAACTTATCCTCTCCTCTGCAAGGGCAGCTGTCTCTAATTTCTAAGCAAGAACCATGACACATGACAGCTCCTAGGAATGATGGAACTTACCAAAATGTTGAAGCTTATGCTACCTGCCCATAAGGCCACAGCACTTTCTAACAGGACACCTATGGTGTCAAGATACCCTCTTCGTCTTCACAGTTACTACTCACATCCACACAGTGAGGTCTGAATTATTTCTCCGAGGCTGGGATCAGCATTGGTACTAATGTTAAGCTGCAAAAAGTGCTGCTGGTACAATGGGAAGGGGTATAAGAATTGGTTGGAGCAGTTTTAGTTGTTCTTTAAGAGTCCCCAGTCCCCCAAGAGTCATTGCCAGAGAACTTGCAACACCTGCAGCACTGAAAGCCACAAGCTGCAGCACACCACAAAACAGTGCATAACACAAGGGCATGTCTGCTGCGCTTCAGGCCTGTTCAAAGTCTCTGAGGGACTACGCAGGAAGAGCGCGCCACGAGGATGCTAGCCAGCTGGCACACACCGGGTATACTGGTTATTCATGTTCCAAGCCCAGCCCAAGAGACACCTCCATTCAAGCAGAGGTAAGTCTGTCAGTGGGTGAACACACACTGATGTCTATACACACATAGTTAAGTATGTATGTGTATAGGCTGACGCAAGTGGTAGAGGTCAAGCACAAAAAAAAAGCGACCAACACCACACGCACCAAGCCAGAGCTAACACAGGACTTTTTAACAGGCCTTTGAAAAATAGCCCGACGTAATGAGCGTATTCTGTTATTCTGATTCCGGCAACATTTTAGAAAACTATGTCTTCGAACATCAGTTTCATGCCAAGTACTTCACAATTGCACTAACGTAATTTGTTGGAAATTGTGTTGACACACACTATTTCGTGGTGTTATACTGTGTCAGTACATACTTGGTTAATATACAATTTGTTAGTCACAAAATAACACCCAAACAACTTTGAGGGAAAGATGGTCTGTTTATCAGAATAAGGAAGCCTTGATGAAAATACACAACTGAGCTTCACACAGTGCAGAGCAAGTGACAGATGCAGTTCACTGTGTCCTCCTCATCTTTGTAGCTTCAACTTCAAAACCAAGTTTTCAGTATACAAAAATTACTTTGAGGAAATTCCTACATTGCTTCCTTTAAGTCATTACACCCCATGATTTAGGGCATACTGTTCATCATGTAGAGCAGACCACATCGTTACAATGTTCAACCAGGAAGAATATTCAAGGAGATACTTTAGTGCGATAGGGATCCCTGTCAACAAAACCTGTGCATATAGACAGCAGCTACTCAACTAAGCCCATAGCACTAATGCAGACATTTGTCACAAAATTAGTCAGATACAACAGTTACTAATTTTAATCAAATTCTCACAATGATTTCTCTATTTAGCTTCAGTCCATGTACACTACACATACACTGTATTCTGTAACCATTTGGTTGTAACCTGCTTTAAACAAGAGTGTATGATACACAACATGGTGAAAGACCTACACATGGAATTTACTTAGATGGTCTAAAAAGTGGGATCATGGATAACAAATGAATACACTTCCGGACTAAGTAATCTCCATCACCAGCCAGATCAACTTAACCCATCTGAAGAAATGCACAAGACTTCCAGTACTCCTGCAAGATTGATTAATGTATTCAATTTGGAGTCATTTTTGCATGTGAAGATTTTATTGAGGTATTAAAACCAATTTAATTCTGACTTGTGCTTGGAGATAACCTGTTGCTTGCATCACCGCCTTATTTAAAAAAAAAAAAAAAAAAAGTTTAATTCTACCCACAGACCTACCAGCTTTAACTTGTTCCTAAGAATAGCTAAGGCAGCATAGTAATTGTGTGAGAAGTCAGGAACAAAAAAAGAAGAGTGAAAGGAAAAGAGGTATCATTTTACAAAGAACATCTACGCAGAAACTCTTTTTAGACAAAAAAAAAAAAAAAAAAAAAGAGCAATGGAAAAATGGTTTTGCCTGGCATCAGTTTTTACTGTCCTGATTCTCTTTGGAATACACTATCTTAAAAGGTAACTTACGTGCTCAGTTCTCCTCTCTTTTTATCTAATAATACATACAAGCAACAGTCTTTTGAAACTTTTACAGAAACACTGTCAGGTACTTAGTTCCTGCTGAAGACACAAAGTATTGAACTACACAAAAGAAAACCAGCATGATAGAAGTTATATGCGTCTTAACTTTTGGGGATAACAAAAAGGCAGAAATAAATAGCCACAGTGAAGAGGAAGTAACACAAAAGGATGGTCGCAAGCAAAGAGCTCTTACCAAATACAAAAGGATACAAGGCATACTCGACAACAGGTCAAATCAAGCATTAAAACAGTTGAGTGCATTCTAAATTCGGCAGGGGGGCAGGGACAGGGGGTGTTGCCTATTACAGGTACTATGTAATCTACCACCAAATTTCATTAATACTTGACACATGATATAAAGCTTCCCACTGAAAAACATATAAAAGTCCCAGCACAGGCAACCTTACATACATTAAAATACATCATTAACTGTATTAAATATTCTAAAAACACATACAGAATGATCGCTTACCTCTATTTTTTGTTTAATGAAATTCCTTTAAATAAAGATTTTTACAATGCTATCTTGGCACACAAGGTCAAAGGATGTTTTGCTCCTGACTTCAGTCAACACATAAGTTAGTTAAATCTCAGAGAAAAGTATGATAGGAAGGGAAGTGAATAAACAAATGATCAAGTAACTATTATTGTTCTAGTCAGCTTATCTTCACATTCAGGCCTCAAGTTCCACCGGGACATGAAACACCCAAGAGGACTGGAGGAGTCCATGCAGGAGGACTCGGTCAATAGACTAACAGTTATTTTCTTTTATTTATTAATGGTACCAAAATAAAAAAATCTTTTTCCTGCAATGGATTGTACACACACCCCACTTTGGATACCACTGGTCTCTAAGACCAAGCCATCTCTTACCTATATACTATTCCCACAGAGGGACAAGAAAAAGGGGGCAGCATATTCAGCAATCCAAGACATTAAAGTACATGATGGAGACAGCTTTCTTGTTCTGGAGAAACAACCTTGAGTGGTACTCAACCACAACTCAATAATAGTAGAAGCTGAGAGCAGAGATTTCTCTTTGCAGCTTTTCTATGACAACTTATATAAGCAAATTATCTGGATTTTTCCAGTCTCTTTTGTTGTGTTCCAGATTTGTCCCAGATAATGAGGAACTGACAGTGGAGCTGCCTTGCTATTTCAGTCCTACTCCTGAACAGCTGGTGTGGAAATACAGACGTTGGCCGCTTTTATTCAGCTAGGGGGAAATTACATCTTATAATTCAAGTCATTGTCTTAAAAAAAAAAAAAAAAAAAAAAATCAATAGGCTACGATATCTGTTGCCATTTCACTGTCAAACTAATCACTGAACAAAACCCAGCAACCTAATTACTTCTCACTATTAAAATAACTTTAATAAGAGCAGAAACCAGGATTTCTCCCTCTGCACATGCTGCTTAAGTGTAGCTGCAACGACAAAGGGGAAGCCACACAATCAGCAGAACTCCTAAGAAAACACGCTGAACACACAACACTCCCTAGAGAAGAGCTCCCAAACAAGAGGAGGGATCATTTTTCCTCACAATTATATGCACAAACATAAAAGGGTTTTTTAATTTCAAAAGTACTCTCCAGTCCCAATTTACTGCAAAAATAATAGTACAGAACAATTTTGAAGTGTCACCATCTGTTACACGAAGTAAAAAACAGCTATCAAAACCAGCTTTTGTATTAAGCACTCAAACCAAGACAAGGCAAACCTTCACTGCAATTACCACCATGGTGCAAGGTTAATATATTAAGTGATCAAATTAAACTTGGCTTCACAGTTGGTTCTCTGCCTCAAAAGCCTCAGACTACACAATCTCTCTCAACCTTTTCAGCCATGACATAAACTGACCAGTGAAGTACAGCCTCTTACAGAAAGACTGAGCTCCAGAACCAAATGTAAACAGCATATCCCAAGCCCAAGAATGATAGTAATAAAATCCAGAGGCCTTTACACACATCCAGCATCTCCAAAGTTTATAGAAGGCGACTTTTAACACTTAGCTCCTGCTACCTCTCAGCTCTACATGACCAAAGCAGCAGGCTCAAATCAAGGAGTAGAAAGCCCCCTAACAGTCACTAGAAAGACCATCTATTTGGGCTTCATAAAATCTTTGTTTTTTTCCTAATCTCAATACCAAGTTACTCTATTTAATTTCACATTCCTTCAGTTTAATGCTTTAATAGGTATTTCTCCAAAACAAATTCAGAAAGTGAAGACATTTGGTAGAAAATTAGGCAATTTGTGTCTATTCCCACTGCTGCTTCCTCCCAACTTGTGTGTGTATAAACAAACATATAAAGTCAGTCAAAGGGAAACAGCAGCCCCAAAACATCTACTGCTTCAGCACAGGTTCTCCTCTGGTTGCACCTGACTGCACTGGAGAAGTGTGTCCCACCACAATTCCACGAACAGCATCGTCATGTCATGTAACACAACCTCATGGTCTTTACTGCTATACTGGCACAGCCAAGCCAAACCTCGTCAAATAAGGGTACTGGCATTAGCTCAGTAACAAGTGCTGTATCGATCAACTATTTGGCAGAACAGTCACTCCTACTCTCTTATGAATAGTGCTGTTCAAGAAAAATGCAGAAAATAGGTGTCATCCCTCGCAAGCAGGGAGGAAACCCAAATGAAACTAATATCAAAAACAAATAATCAGAATTATTTCCTGAAACAGCACCTTGCTCCTATGGCAAGCCTACACAGCATGCTAGTGGTGGTGAAAGGAGTATCTTCTCATAGAGACTCATCCCTTTACAATCCAGGTAAGGGTGGTTTTTAAATTACTAGTTATCCATAAGACTCCTTTTAACATTATGAACATCTACAAGTCATCTAGATATGCTTTATACATAAGGACAGTTAGACACCTCACAGCAGACTAAAAAAAAAATCAAAATTTATGCTCATTTATTCATAGCTGAGTAACTTTAAGAATGATCAGGACAGAGCAATGGGTATGAAACAATTCTCAAAAAGCTATTGCTTTCTCAGTTGCAACAACCAACTCAATTCAGACAATTCAATCTTCATTTTTCTAATTTTCAACTTTCTAATGTTCTGAAATGCTCAGTGTAAGGCTCAAAACTAATATCTCCTTATTATAACTTGATTTCAATAGCTTGCAAGAACTAGTATTTTTCTCAGCTCCATTTTAACAGGTTTGATGATATGTACAGCACAGCACACAAGAAAAATGCAGCTGTGAAAAATGATAAAACAACCCACTTGGATAGACTCAGCATCTTGCTTCCTGTGAAAGCACTGAAAGGCATGAGAGCTTCTGACTGTAACTGCATACAGGAATATGACTGTGGTGTATATGTAGATTGTAACCCCATCCTGTCCCTGTTCCCCCCCCCCCCCTTTTTTTTTTTTTTTTAATGGAAGGACAGATCAGAAATCTCAAGAGTACTAGCTTGGCATCCTCCACACTGCCACAGAATACCCCCCTGTCCAATGCACATCTAGTTCAGACACCACTGCACAGTGCAGGGTGAGTGTCTGGCAGATGTGAGAGCTAGAAGAGAATACCCTCATTTAACTACTTTCCAGGGCAGTTTGCCTCCTACATCCCTATGCACTGCACGTGCACCCATGGGTGCTCATGTTGCACAAGTTCTTTTTTTAATGAGAAGGAAAATACCAACAATGCTGAGGGAGGGAGGGAGGGAAGGAGGGAACGAAGATCAAGGACACTTAAACCGGAAAGATTATAACACAGCAGGAGAACCTCCTCTTTCACAGCTATGAAAGATACAATGAGCCAGTTGGTATCTCCTTTCTGATTTATCAGAAACAACCTACAAGTTCAGGGCAGCTAGAATACAAGGTCCAGCACAACTCTATTTGCACCAGCTATTCTTTCCCTCCACCTCCAAAACAACTTAAAAAAATCAAAAGCAAATTTAGAAGTAGCTCATTTCTGAGGCACACAGACTTGTGTGACCATCAAGAAAAAAAACACAACGATTCCCAGATCCCAAAACACAGACATTACCTTGACAGGAAAAAAAGCCCAGCCTTTTATTATATTATGCAAGGTGACCTAACATTTGAAGAGTGCAGCTAAATCCCAAGTCATTTAGGGTATTAACCTGAATACTGTTGGAGTTACTTGAAAGAGACTAATTCAGCTTATCCAACAGCGAAGCCACATACAAACACAGCTTGTCATTGTGGGAACTGGCTATGCATTCTTTGCCTCTGCAATATTTCATATTTTTTTTTCCTTTGTATATTACAATATTTTAATTGAGTTATAGATGCCAGACATGACAAAAAACTGATGAGGTAACATCCTTTCATTCTGACAACTAACTTTGTACATACTCTTTGAGAAGTCCTGTTGAATTCAAAAACTGCTCCATAATCTATTAAGTTATTACTAGATTCATCAGCTAAAAATGAAAAGAATATGAACATAGTAGATACAGATTAGAAATATATGGAATGTGGTAAACACTAAATGTCAACATTTTAGTTGTCAAATCTTGCTTTGCAGACATTTACTTACAACTCTTACTTGACATTTTTCCTTTCTCTATTGAGCTGTTTTTCCCCTAATTAAAGGCAAAGACATAGCTGAAATTATTTAGTATCTATGTGCTTTATACATTATCTAATATTAAGGAGTCATATTTCTATAAGGAAGGAATATGACAATCATGTGCAAGCATACTTAAAATCTGCTATTTTGAACTTCTTTTTGTTTGTTGCTGCAGGGTCCAAAATCCCCAAATAATTATTGGAAAGGCCCACTGCTATCTAGTTGTATAAACACAAATAAGTCTAAGATAACACCCCAAGCACCAAGAGTAATGACAGAGGTGGAAGAGATAGTTTAGTCAGGCATGAAATTGATTTTGTAATAGCAAATATCTGTTGCCTTCCATGTGCTAAGTAAATAATTCTAAAGAAGAGAGTAAAGAAAATTAAAGAAAAAAAAATCATTAACTGTTCCTACTAAATCAAATGAAAGAGAGAAACCTGTTCTCACATTGACCCTGAAACCTGTTTAATAGCTAATTAAAGCAATTACTCCAAGCATGACAAAGTCCTTAATCATCAACACCTTCAGATGCAGAGGAGATTTATTTTTCTTTTTTACTTTCCTCGAAGATATCAGTATTTTATTTAAATGAGAAGTTCGTGCCAGCAGAACTTTCACCACTTAGTCGCTACATTGTTAATCACCGACACAGTCCCCAAACTTTGACTAGTCTGGTTAAGCAAAGATACTCTGCACAGACTCTACCAGATTTGATTACTCAGCAAAAGGAATGTTACAGTATTCAGTAATTTCATTGCTTTTATAAAAAGATTTCTCTAAAACACTTGAAGGTAGCACTAAAATTGACTTTTTTCTTCACATTCAGCAACAAGCTTGATAGCCAATGGAAATCAAGTATTATTGCAAGGCAACTACAAAAATGACTCTACCGGACCCCGCCTCCACCCCGCCCCAGCATCTGGAATTCTGCACTCCTTTGCATCACTTGGTCTTCTAAGCTTACCTCAGTTACTTTTCTCCTCTGCCCCAAAGCCATTTGACACAGCCTTAACTTGGATTCCATCATTTGTAAGTTCCAGCCACAATGCTTTATTTTTAAATAAAGCTTTATATTCAATAACTTTTCACAGCGTTTTAATAATTACTTATCTAGTACCATTCCTAGTGCTCTACTGGAGTTAATTAGGCTGCTGAATCGAACACTGATCATTTTCAAGTTACTAAACATTTCTGCGCTGTAACAGTACACAGAACAATATGCTGAACTCATGGCTTGACCATTGTGAAGTGTTGAGCTTGATAGTTTGTCCAATTGTAAATTAGATAACCAAAAATTTAACAAAAAGCAAAGGCAACTGTATTAGACTTTACCTTGAGCTTTGCTATTTCTACCCACGCTTAAGCTCCAAAAAACCTAAGTATCCTTGTGTAGATCACAAAAAGATGGAAATACAGTATTAAAACCACAAAGGAAACTCATTCCGTCCTATTTAGGAAAGATCTAGAGCAATTATGAGTTGAGGCAGGGGAAGCTCCCAAATAAATTCCAAGCTGGAGTAAATAACCACATTACTGAAACAGAAATGCTCAAAACACCGCATTGGATGACACTGCTGCCAATAACACAATAAATGGAGGTATGGCCTTTGTAAGAACTAGATATTCCCAAAAACCTGAAAATTGCATTTAACTATCATAGCAGAGCACCCTGCCTTTAACCAACCTGTCTTCTGACTGCTTTCTATGCCTTACTGGTTCCATATGGAATTTTCTTCTGGCAGCTGATTTTAACGAGCACCATTTGTGTGGGGTTTCTTCTTTATACCTGTGAATTTGCATAGCTATGAAAGTATTATTCAGATAAGCTGGTGACGTATATTCCCCCTACTCACCCACCCAGTTTACCCCTCTCCTACCATCCTGACAGGTTTTTTGCAGATGCGCTGCAAATATTTCAACAGGAAGCTACAACAAAATCCATTCCCCCTTGCCTATGATGAGCCTCGTACCAGGGCTAGATGTGCTGAGAAGGAATTGAGGAGACTGTTTATCTTCCCAATAAAATAAATATGCTTTCATAGCCAAAGAAAATAGCACAATTTGACAAACTTATGTTAAAAGCATCTTGCAATAGACATTTACATTCTGTTCCTGAAAATTAACCTAACACAGCGATAAAGCAAAACAATATTCAACTTACATACCAGAAAACAGCCAAGAAAGAGAAAAAAATGCTAAGGATGACACAGATCTAGGATAAGAGGTCATTTTATAAGAATATCTTGATTCTTAAAAAAGTGTGCCTTATATCCACTTCAGAATTGAACTGAATTTAATTCAAACAAGTAATTTTGGAAGACTCCCTTTAACAACCTGTACTTCAGTCTAAGTTGTCCTCAATTACTCCTAAGTTATTATCTTATTTCTTCATACATTTCTAAGGGTCCTCTTCCTTCTGGATTTTGCCAGGTTATACAAAAAGATCACCATACATTTTTGTGCATATCAAATACAGACATCTTTAGCATTTATTTTAAAAATCCTATAATCTGGCTCTCTACAGAAAAAAAAAAAATACAAAAATACTGACTGATAAATACTCCCACTAACTTGGGCTCACTGACAATCTTCAAACAAGTTTGACAAAAACAAGAGTCCTCACACACATCAAGTTACTACATATTTTATTTTAAGCAGTATTTTTCAGTACCTGGAAGAAATAGAAAGCACTGATGCTTCTAAAAGAAAGGCGAAGATGGACGATCTTTATTGTAACTTCAGGTATTATCACATTTTAAAATAAAAATAGGAGAATCCAAACCTACTTTTTAGAGTTTTACCATTACTTCTTGGTTGATTCAAACTATACCAGAAAAGGCAAGCTTGAAATCTCTGGCCAGTAAGAAAAAAAACTTCACAGATCTCCTTTCTGACCTGTATCTCTATAACAGCAAAATACATGCTTATCATATATAAAATATTTTTTTCTGCAGTCATTCAAAACAACTCTAGTACGCCCTGAGGTTGCTGACCAAAACCTGAGAGACAGCTGCCAGATCTATCTTCATCACAGAAGGGACACAGGACATTTACTTACACACACCCTCACCCTAACAAACGGGGAAGGAGGAGGAAGGGAGAAGGGAACCATTTTAAAAGAAGAGTAGCATGTGACAGTTTGTCAGAAAGACTAATTGTTGAAAAGAGAGTCAGTAGTGAGCTGCATCTCATTATTGCTTACATACTACATTCTGAAGACCCAAACTTATTTTAAGAGGTAGATAAGCCTTCACTCCTGTAAGAAATAAGCAGTAGCATATGACATACTTTGTACACACACAGAGATCATCTTTACTAAGGTAAACACAAAAGACTGCTGTAACAAAGGTAAGGGAAGTCTTTACTACTTTGCAATCTGTTTTCCATTTCATTTGTTCACCCTGGAAGAACTCCAGGGGCCATGGTGAAGAGCACAACAAAACACAAACTCGAAGACAAGCTTTAGCTTCCCTCTTTTACAGTCCAAAATGGAAAAATAAACCAAAGTTTTCTGAGCCATCTAGGCTTGTCCTCCTCAAAGCCAAGCTTATTAACCAGTACCATTGCAAAATTCACTGGAGTAGTTTCAGAAACTGTTTCCTATAATGGATACCTCTAAGTATCAAGCAAACATCTGAAAAAAGTAAAATGAAGCTTTATGGTTTCAGTGCAATACAAATATGCCTCAGGTGTAAATTTTCATTTCCTGCATCAAACCTTTCAGCAATCCCAGAAAGCCCCAGTCATCACTACCGAGTCCGAATTTCGTCCTTCTCTTCTGCCCACATTGTGGGGGTACATGTGTGGGACATGGTCGATTGCTATGTAGGATTCCCATGACAATTTCTCCTAGACTTACACTGCCAGTAGGTATCACACCCCTTCCTAAACACACACAGATGCTCTCTCCAGGTACCAAATCCAACTAGAACTAGCACGTTCAGTTAACGTTATTTCAGAAACTACAGATCAGAAATAACTGTCTTAAAATTCCTACTCCTTTACCTCACAGCCATATACACTATTCCCTAGAATATGACATGTTTGCAATGCCAGCATGAAAAGAGTTTTTTAAAAAAAGAAAATGCTCTGAAGAAAAACTGCCTGTACTTCAGAAATGCTACTTGAGCTGCCAGCAAAGGTTGCAATACCATGCATAAAGGTACTATACCTCGCTTGTTTCATATAGGATGGAAAATCTCCTGTTGCATTGACCTTGACAAAATTCTCCTTACTACACCCTGGAGACAAGTATTTGTATGTACCCCGAAGCATAGTGCTCACTTCTAGACTTACAAAAAGTTAAAAACTGGCCCTTAGATTCACTTTGACGCACCTAAGGCATCTGCTCTGTGAACTAAAGTGATCAGGGCCACAAGACAAGATCACAGCTGGCATGCCCAGAAATACGCATAAACTTTAAATCTTTCTGCTACTTTCATACCTTTTCAGCTCTCTGCATCTTTCGTATCTCTTCAAACATAGCTCTCAGGGGAAATCCATACATCCGAGCTACAAAAAAGTAGGGGCAACAGTCAGATCAATATATACCTATATGCTTGCATGTTCTGATCACACTGACAGACCACTCCATGTGTCTGCTTCAATGCTACACTCCTTGCCAACAGTGGCCTTTTTCCCCCCTCAGAACTGCCCCACATACACAATAACTTTCAACATGAAACCTAAATACTGTAGACTGCGAAGACTGAGCACACTGGAAGGAAGAGCTGGTTGGAAGGAACAGGGTGCTACACAATGTTTCCACCATTGATCTAAAATTAGAGCCAAGGCAGGAAATCAAACTTGTCACTGAAATAAATTTTAGTACTTACGTATTTATATTTTTATTTATTTTCCCCAGAAAAAGTTTGCCCTCAGTGAGCAGTCTTCTCTTCTAGTTAGTATCCAAACTACAACACTGACATTTCTCTGATGGCCCAGACTGAAAAGAAAACAAACATTCTGACGGAAGCAAAGCATTCTCTAGGGAGACGCACAGCAATCTCTGATCTCTATCCAGAATAATTCTGTCTTCTGAATTTAGCTGGCAGTAACTGCTACCTGACTGTGCGAACCTCTGAGCTAACTGAAACTTTTCTATGTTTGGCAAGACAGGTGAGATACAGAAACTTCATAACTCACCAGCTTCTGGGTCTGGGAAGCAGGAAACATGACAAAACACAAAACACTTTGCTTCCTGATGAAAGATGTAAACCAGGACATTTAAGAATTATGTCCCTCTCAATAAAAGCTTATTTATCTTTCAAAAAGAGTTAAAAATTCACTTGTAGCTAAAAAGCTAGCATAATAACACTCATTTTTGTGACTAATCATTGGGATTTGCATATTGTTTATTTTACAAAGCTAAACGGAAGAAATCCTAAATTCAATTATCATCACTTTTAAATTTAGAGAAATTATTTCTGAAACACTGACTGGTTAAGTGGCTGGAACTCCTTACCAATTCCACTGTCTTTCCAAAAGCTATCACACTACTCCAGTATTCAGGTGTAAAGGAGCAAGGATAACCTGGCACCCTTATTGCAATCAAAAAGAATGGAATATATTCCATTTGCTACCCCATTTAATAACTACATTTCTACCTCATTCTCCATTTCTCTTAGGAAGAAATGTTCTAAGAGACTACGACGTTTTAACAGAAAGACAACAGCTTCTGCTTGGTGCTCTGATTTTCCATATCTGGCATGCATTTATGTACAAACACGCTCCTCTTACAAGTTTAAAAATACTCAAGAAATATCCAGGTAGGAAGGTAAATCTCAAAACTGTACACAAAAACCAATAAATCGTGAAGTTGTGTTAATTAGTGGTGCTTGGTTTTGGGGGGAGGGAAGTTGTGTTTCCTTTAAGGTAAACCCTAACTACATCCTTATGCTGTTCATAGCCATTAAGGGGAAATTCCGCGCTTGAAACAAGAAAAGACCCAGACATCAAACAACAGATGACAGGATTTAGTTTTTAGTCAGTTATCTTCCCCAAAGAACTAACAACTAGTGTAATGCAACTCGTGAAGTTGATTTAGATAAATTCTATACCATACTCTAACAACAACAACAAAAAAAAAGTACAAATTGCACAACCACACTAACAAGAGAGAAGATTAATGATGCAATACAAACCCTCTTTTGGCTTTAGGCTATACCTCATTCTGTCGAGAATTCCTGTCACTCCTGCCTTGACTTGCAAGGAAAAGGAAAATGTGTGGGGTTTTTTCAAAGTATCCATATTATGCATAAGTAACACAAGTGTCAAGTACAACTACAAAGAGCTGAAGTTTCCTTCAGACTAACAGAAGGAAATCAGGGGAGCAAGGGCACCAGTCCCAAGGCTGGACTTCCTCAAATCTGTCTACCAAAGGAAAGAGATACAGACTCACTGAATCACCTAGACTGCACAGAAACTCAGCCTGCAGGTTCATCTATGGAAGAAATTCACAGCAGCACCGTGAAATGGTAACCAGCCCTCCAGTTAACCATCTCATAAGTTATTATTAGTTTATTATTGCTGTATCAGATTACAGACTTTCCCTTGCTCCCTCTTGGCCTCTCCTTCCTCTCCAGATATAAAATCATAGAATCATTTAGGCTGGAAAAGACCCTTAAGATCATCGAGTCCAACTCTTAACCTAACACTGCCAAGTCCACCACTAAACCGTGTCCCTAAGTGCCACATCACGTCTTTTAAATACCTCCAGGGATGGTGACTCAAACACTTCCCTGGGCAGCCTGTTCCAGTGCTTGACAACCCTT
>JAVKLA010000008.1:6087316-6099160 GCA_034782735.1 Sagittarius serpentarius
CTGGGGTGGATCCCATCCAGCCCCAAAGACTGGCGTTTGTCTATGCGGTGTAGCAGGTCACTAACCATTTCCCCTTGGGTTATGGGGGCTTCACATTATTACCCTTTCAAGAGGCAAGCAACACCCCCAACACACACATTCAGCTATTCACTGACATCTCCAGCAAGAGGCAAGTATAAGGCTTTGGGAAACACTGAAAGCGATCAGCTTTTGGCAGACAGCGACATCCTTCATTGGCAATAAATTCACTTTTCAAAAGTTTCTGTACCAAAACCTTTAACTGGCAACTAAGTCCTGTTGCCTTCTCCTCTCTCCTTTAAGGTGGCCATGCGGTGGCTACAGCTGATTCAGTACAAGTTCTAATTAGGGGAATGGAAATCTGCAGACAAGTAAATGTTCATCTGAAAAAACATTAAATACTTTTTAAAAAGAGATCAACTACCATTTTTCTCTATGACAGTCACCTATTTCTAATGTCTCCCCCCCCCGCAAAAAGTCACAATAGAATCCAGAGAGATTTAATAAGCTCTCATGAAAGCTCCATCAGCTACTTCATTACTGCAACAACAGTCTAAAAAGACAGTTTAATAGTTTATTTAACGAACAAATGTAACTGATTACTCAAAGGAACAAATATCTGTCTTTT
The DNA here is from genome assembly GCA_034782735.1 of Sagittarius serpentarius. NCBI lineage: Eukaryota > Metazoa > Chordata > Aves > Accipitriformes > Sagittariidae > Sagittarius > Sagittarius serpentarius. Next base: position 6,087,963 of record JAVKLA010000008.1, read on the forward strand.
TATGAGCAAATAAAGACAAGACTAAGGAAAAGTCTGACTTTAAAGGCCCCATTTGGGGGGGGGGGGGCTGGAGGTTTTTTTTTTGTTTTAATATTTTCTATATAGTGCTGCCTTATTAGATTTAGAGGCTCAGGTAACTCGTTCCCAAAGTTAATCCTCAACAGGTTCTTCCAGTGTCACCAGAGAATTTGAGAGACACAAGGACACAAGACAATTCCACTGTCCCTTAATAACCTACGTCAATTCAGTTCTGCTTTGCAACTCTACTTTTTACAAGTGGCAATAAATCATCCTAAGAGTTTATTTGCCCTCCCCCCGCCACCTTTTTTAAAAAAAAAAAACAAAAAAAAAACCCACACCACCTTCAAAGTTGATTTTGAGGTCACTGACTATGTACCCACCAAAAGATACTAGTACATCTCCAAGCAGAACCAAAGCCCTAGACAGTCATGCTTCAGGAACAAAAAAGCAAACAGCACGTGCTGTTCATCTTTCTTCAAGCTAACTTGATACCTCTTTATTTTTCAATTGTTAAGAGCAAAGATTTCCTTCTGCTTCCAATCCAGTTTCTTCTAGTGAAATACATACTGTAGATAGGTCTAAAAGAACAGGCCCAGGGCTCCTGCACGTCATTTCCAAATTAAAGTCCATTCAAAACCAAGCTTTTATCTTACTGTTTCAATAACATCACGTAAGTATCATCTATATAAAATCCCAATGAACTTTCTTTCATAGCAGTAATGAATGTCATCATAGCTACTTTCCTACTACATGAATTTCACTTTGAATTTTTAGTACCGCAATTACATTCACAGGAAGTGAATTATCCCAATCTCTATCATTTCAGGCATGACAGCTTTAGTTACGATAGAAATGACTTCTTTTCATGGGATATTACAGTAAACACGTGCCACTAGATTGTCTATTACAGGATGTTCTTGATATGATTAAACTGTTCTAATTTTTTATCAAAATAAAGTGATTTCCAATTTCACCCCCCTCTCACGCAAAGCAGCATCTCTATCATACAAACGTAAACTTTTTTTAATCTCATATATACTCCTAACTACCCTACCAATCCTCCACAACCTTCACAGCATTGTGGATGGATCAATAGTCCTAGCTTGTAAATTCGGTAAAAGGCACATTGTAGATGCGTATCAGGACTCGGAAAGAAAAGAAAGATCTAGTGCTGTGTTGGCATTCTTGCTAAATCAGGTTTTAGTGGGCAGTGTTAACTTTGAGAAGCTAGGGTCTCTCTCCACTCCACTGACTCCTTAAATTCATACTGTTGGCAATGAAGATTGCTGTTCTACGTATGCAGGTTTACCTGAAAGAGCAAGGGAGGAAACATAGCATTCAGTGGAGCCACAAAAACATGAAATGAGAAAAGGAAAGATTTAGACATTAAGATCATTAAATTAATATTATTTTTTATGTGTTTGCAACCTTCTATAAGGAACTCAGAGAACTTCAAGGAAGGCACGTTTTCATGATCAAGTAGGGTCGAAATATTAAGCAAACTACTAGTTAGCTGCTCACACATTTTCAAGGCAAAACAACTCAACTTGCTGACAGGATGGGACTGTTGCATCCCAAACACCTTTGGAAGAAATATTTCCAAGCAGCACCCAGGATGAAAGTAGGTTCTTCACTAGATCATGTCTTCTGTCCTATCATAAAAAAGATTTCATAGATAAGACAACTAAAGACTTCAAATTTTATACATTACTGGAGTACAATGTATTTCAGAGTATTAAAAATAACAATTCTAAAGAAAAGACTAATGGTAACACAGTAAGTGTGAAGATATCCTCTAATGCTGTGCAGTCTGGAAAAAGTTCTTAAAACCCACTGCTCTGAACGGTGCTATTGTATCTGGTATAGATAGTAACTTCTGGCATTCACTTACCAATAACTACAAAGGAAACTGATAATACTGCAAAGTTCAGCAGGGACTTCAACTGTATGCATTAAAAATAAATAAATTACCTTTAACAGTGACAAACTCAGTGATAAAACCATTCAAACATCTCCATCCTCAATAAAAGGACTGTCTTGGAAATCTTTAAAAGGTATTTTCTGTGCCAAAACCCAAAATCCAATACCAAGCAAAAAACATTGTGTCACATTATTTCATCTTCTGCAGCTTCTACACAATAGCTAAGTGTTGCTACAATCAGGAAAAGCAGTGCTAACACAGTCCTTGTACACATAGATTAAAATAGTCTATAGTAAACAAAAATTTATCTGAAAAGGGCTTAGGCTAACACATTTTGGTTCATAGAAACATTTCAACAACATCAATTACCTGCCAACCAGAGACCCCAACTTTCTGGGGACTGCTCATGATAAATCACCTGTTTTCACTGCTAGTTTTCTAAATTTCTTCTCCTGGCCCTTCAGACCATGGACTGCAAACAACAGAAGACACTTGGCATCTGAAAGCAAAAGCCAAAGCGTCTTTTCATGAGAAACCACTGAAGCAAGCAACTGCCTTTTTTCCCCAGATGCATTTCTGGTACATTTTTTTGAGCAGCAAAGAAGTTGCACTGACATACTACCCATACACAAAGCAAAGTTAACATTACCCCTCTGCTAAACATTTTAATATAAAGAATTCCATTTTTGTTTTTAAAGTTCTACAAAATACTCCACACAACGCTTAGGATGGAAAAAGGCTGACCAAATAGGCAGGACTGATCTGGAAGCTACTAGTTGTCATGAAGGATGACAAATTACAAGCTAGTTAGTCTATCAGGTAATCTTAGAGACCATCCTCCAAAATGGCTTTTGCTAGAAAATGTTTTTGGAAAGCAAGAAAACATTTTCTTGGTTTAAATGTTAATAAACAAAACGCCAAAAGCTACTCTATTCACTCTTTACAAAACAGGCTACCAACACAACTTAACTTAATAGACTCCTTCGCAAGATCTGGGTATTACCCCCCAAAAGTCATCCAAAGCAAAGATCTTAGAATCTGAGGGGGTGAACGCCCCCAGAACCATGCATTTTTATCAGATCATTTCCTCCCCACAGTATCAGAACCAGCAGAAAGAAATACCATTCTTCAAGTCCCCTGCACTAATCAGTTCCATTGAAAATTCACCTCACACATTTCAAACTCTGGAAATTAGACAACTAGAAGAGGGTTTACAGGGGAAACATACCTGAACTGCAGACGGATACTATCTGTTCTAGCAAATTTTATGGGTTAATGCTGTGAAATGACACAACTACAGCTTTGTTCTTTTATCTAGATTCTATCCTGTTTATCTGTTAAGCAAATATCTCTGAAAGAGACTTGCAAGCTTTTCTGGGTACTTCAATTCTAGCCCCATGATATGACGACAGCAGCCTTGACATGAACACAGACCTTAATGTTTCAGTCACTCTGTTTAATCAGGCATATCATTTTAAATCTCTGGTGCTGATGGATTTGCATTCTGGAGGATTCCCATGAAGCAAAGTGGATGTGTACCACACTCGGCCTTTTCCAGTGCTCATACAAACGATGGAAAGTTTCAAACCAGGACAGTTGCAGGCGGTCAGGCTGCTCATCTCTTCAAAATGCCAATCCTTGTTGCTCAAGAAATAGGAGTCAGAGTCCTAATTCTCACACTGAAGAACACCTCAGTGGGTCTACACTGATAGAATCATTTAGGTTGGAAAAGACCCTTAAGATGATCTGAGTCCAACCATTAACCTAGCACTGCCAAGTCCACCACTAAACCATGTCCCTAAGTGTCATGTCTACACTTCTTTTAAATACCTCCAGGGATGGTGACTCAAACACTTCCCTGGACAGCTGGTTCGAGCACTTGATAACCCTTTCAGTGAAGAAATTTTTCCTAATATCCAATCTAGATCTCCCCGGCACAACTTGAGGCTGTTTTCTCTCATCCCATCACTTGTTACTTGGGAGAAGAGACTGACACCCACCTCGCTACAACCTCCTTTCAGGTAGTTGTAGAGAGCGAGAAGGTCTCCCCTCAGCCTCCTTTTCTCCAGGCTAAACAAGCCCAGTTCCCTCAGCTGCTCCTCACAGGACTTGTGCTCTAGAGCCTTCACCAGCTTCACTGCTCTTCTTTGGACACACTCCATTAATTGATATGCAGGACACTTCAGCCACTGGACATGTGAAAAGCAATACAACAAACAAAGGGCTAAGTTCCTCCACAATAAGGCAAAACCAGTAGGTAAACAAGACATCAGTGCAGAAAAATTATCAACAGGGCAATTCACCAAGTGATGTGAGAGCAATAGAAAAGTCTCTTCTGACAGTTTTGATGCAGATTCATGCATTGATGGAATAGCCCAAACAAGCAGCATGGGTATTGCTTGTTTTAATAGTTTGCTAGGGTGAAGTGGTATTTTGCTAGAGGCAAAAAGAACCAAAGAGAAAGAATTAAAAATAAATAGGCCAGAACAAAGCATATTTTCAATTTCAGTTGCAAAACCAACATAGCAACAATTTTCTTTTCTTTTAGTATGAAAAATAATGCTGGCAAATTGCAATGTCACCAACGTAAAACAAAGACTGAACACCAAAGTGGTTTTGGTGCTTGCTTTTTTCATTATTTCAAGAGAAAACTGTTTGCTATACTGAGAAGTTTCTTTACATGTAGTGAAGGCAAAGTACAAGACCAATATGTAAATCTAATGTGCTCAATCTCTATATTTGAGTTTCCACTGAAATAAAACAAATTAATCTTCAGAACTATTTGAACACTTAAAGAAGTCTCAAAAATAAGGCTCACACTTGCTTCATTTGCTTGCAGTCACTTGGATTTTATTTACGCATGGGTTAGTGTTTGTTCCAAAGTGACTGTACATAGGTCCCAAAAAGCAGTAATTTACATCATGAAGGTCAAATAAAATTCAAAGATCAGACAAATAGATTTGGGAGGGACCTTAAGCTATCAAACATAACAAATGTGTTTTCTATTTTGCTCCTGAAGACCTCAGACACTGGAAACAAATCTCTGGGCAAAACATGCCAGTGGTTTGCTTGTATTGCTATTAAGGGTCTGCCAATCCCTAAGAGAGAAACAAAAAAGTTTTCTTGCAATTTACTGTTGTTACTTTTTGGCAGGTCTGATAGAGACAAATGGAGTTCTTTCCTGTCCACATTGCAATATTATTACCACATCACTTCTTAGTTGTATTTTTATAGGTTAGGATAAACTATCTCCACTCTTCACTTCTCCTTTGGAAGTCCCATACTTTACACATTTTTCTGAATAAGGTAGTGTTTCCTCTTTAAAGATGAGGGCTTCAATGATGAGAAGGAGTCCATTTCAGAGCTGGGACTTGAGTCTCCTGACTTTTCCTTCCCAAATTTTGGTGAAAGTATGAAAAGAAACACTGTCTGTCATCCACATCAGCTCTGTAAGCTCCTGAAATGAGATATTCACCAGGTAAGCATAGAAAAAATGGCTTAGAGGAAAAAGGGTATGAAAATAGGTATAAATATAAATATTTTTCTAAATATTCACATTTTATAGGTTAGGATAAATTATCTCTGCTCTTCATTTCTCCTTTGGAAGTCACATACTCCAGACCCTGTGTATTCTTATTCCTCTCTTCCGCATTGCGTTTATCTGGTACTTCTCTCTACTAAAATATGGTGCCCAAAATGGGGCAGAATAATGCAGAAGGTTTACCGATGCTGAACAGAGCAGAAACTTTACTTCACGTGCAGCATGCCTGCAGATGATGCTCCTCTTTATACAGCCCAATATAACTTGCCTTTCATCAAAAGAGCTTGACATCACTGAATTACATTCAACTTGTGATCAGCTACAGCCTCATACCTTTTTCTGCAGAACTGAAAAGTAAATGAGTTATTCCAGTCTTTCATCTTTGGGGTTCATGTTAGCAGCTTAGGCAGGGAGTAGTGCAGAACCAATCCTGAACTCAGCCCCTCATTTACTTCAGACCGCTTCTCCAAACTACCAAGCTCCCTTGAAATTCTGAAACCACCCCTTCAGCATCCCAGCAGATGCTCTCAACTCTGTCACAAACATCCATATCATTAACACACTAACAACTGCTCTATTCAGACAGATGAGCCTCAGCACTACACAGTAACTCTCTGCAAAAGTGGAATGCTGAAACCTGTGCTGGATACAGTTTGCAAACCAATTCTGGACCTGACTTGCATTCCTCTCCTCTAAGCCATTCTTCCCATGTTTACCTTGTGAATACCCCATTTCAAAAGCTCACTAGAGGTCACGCGGATGGCATCTAATGTTTCTTTTCATACCTTCACTAAAATTTGGTAAGCAAGAGTCAGGAGACTCAATCCCACCTCTGAAATGGACTCCTTCCCACCACTGAGCTCCTCGTCTTGAAACAGGAAACATTACCTTATTCAGAACGGCAATACTCTTTCTCTGTTAGCTGGGTTTTTATTAGATTTACTTAACCACGCAGATTCCCCCAGATGCTTCTACCCACTTTTTAAAGTTCAAATTCTGACTTACCAAGGGAACTGGAGGGCTGATAGGGTCACTCTGACTTCATAACCTTACACATACAAAGTCTAAACACATGTATGTCAGGTCACGGGTGGCATTCAGACAATACTGTTCAACAGGTTTCAAGCACGCAGCACATGACATTAGCACATCTAGAAGAGGATCCAAATGGATTTCATTTTAAAGAAACATCACTATTAAGTATAGCCTTGATTCATACACTAGAAGAGCACCCTGTTGTAAAGTAAATCAGTACTTTAGCTGTTTGAACTTCAAATAGTTTTTTTTGTTTGAGTAGCATTTTCCCAAAACATGAAATACTTAGTTGGACTTCAGTTGATCTTCAGGTCACTTAAATCCCGAACCTTGGGAGATAAATAGATACTTAACTCCTAGTCTCATCAAAAGCCATTAAGGTGACTAAAGGCATTTGGAAGTCTGAGCCTTGATCTCTCTGATTCTCAAGTCCCCATCTGCAAAATGGTGACAATTTTTCCCTGCTATTTCCCATAGTATGAGGGCAAACTAGTCAGATAAGATGATCACAGAGACTAGGCAACTGCATTGGTTTGGGTTTTGTATTTTCTTTTATTGGTTTCAATACTTTAAAAATGTTTGGGCTTCCTCTAGCAGTACATTTTCATGCAACATGAGATACATATTTATACTTTTGTTTCTGAAAGTATTGCTTCTAATGTTGGTAAAAGTGCAGCAGAAACAACAATAATCAATTTGATTTGGCCTTATGAAACAAGTGTCATTTTGATAAATGATCCTAATTAAGTTGATATTTCAGGTAGAAAGTGTATTGAGTTAATGTGTTGGCACCTCTCTAGTTATAGTCAGACAAGTACAGATGTTGCAATAAAGTAGCAGTAGTACATTATTAACTTTGCAAGTCACTCAGTTTGCATTCACAGAGTTTGACCAAAGCCACACAACTCAGCAACTGAAAGAAAATGCTGATTTTAAGTTTTAATTATTCAGCAAAGTGCACAAGTAGTAGCTCCAGGAAGTTTCAAAGCTATAGGTCATTCCTTGATGATCCCTCTCCAGCACGGAAATGATTAATTAGTCTAGTGGCTGCACAGTACTTAGGGCAGAGAGTTACGTTTGTTTAGAAAACCTTGCTCAAACAGCAAAAGACAAAACTTGTGTTTCTTCTCTTTTACATAAATCTAATTACAGAATGTCCTGTTAAGGCTAAAAGATACCATACATTTACATAAATCTAATTACAAGATGTCTTGTTAAGGCTAAAAGACATCATATGTTTATGCAGTGCTTTCTTATGCTGTGGAAGTCTTTGATACATAGCTCATGGTTAGCAAATAGAAGTTGGTTTTCCATTTAGCAAGGGTAGCAGATAAAGAAACACAACAGTCACCTGCTCTGAAGTCAAAGCAGTCTTCCATTTTCCCCATTTTTCTACTGAGTCCTTTTTAGCCTTAAACCGATTTATTGCACTTACCAATTTATACAGACTTGCAGCTACACTTGCTATTAAAACACAACTCTCTTGCAGTGAGGGAGCTACTTTCCTACCTAGCTCTCCCACAACAGTTATGACTGTAGAGTATCAGCTTGCAGCTCAAGCACCGGTAAGAACAGTTATGGCATAGTCAGATAGGTAACCACAAGCACCAGTGAGACTCCATGCACATCTGTCACCACAAGTTTGTGGCACTCCAACACAGGCTTGAGCTAAGTTCAGAGATAACAGTTTCCTCTCTCTGACACCACAGGGCTACACGTTGCTTCTGGAATTGACAATGAGCTGCCAGCCTGCTGCGCGGCAAGAGCAACCTAACTTGAAGGCTCCTTCCCACTCTCAAAACACATCTTCTTGGAAACATTTCCAGAAGCATAGAGATTGAAAGGGACAAAGCACTGCCTACCTGCAGCAAGTTTCAAAGGAGCTCCAAGAACGATGCCACAGCTACTCAAACCCTGGCCCTTTGGAAACTGTCTTCTCTTCTTTTATCAAGTTTGACCTGCTAAAAACAAGCGTGCGCTGAAAATATTTTCTGATGTTTCTTGTATCCAATTACCTGTCTCCTCAGGGGTTTCCTCTTGCAAGACAGCTGAGAGAAACGGTTTATCGTATTTTCTTCAGAGCCACAGAAAAGGTCCCTCTGGAGTACAGAAGAAGATTCTGTTCTTGATATCTACTTGTCAAAAGTCAGGATATACCTCCAGTAGGTGTTTACCCCACAGAAACAAATCTTGACATTAGATTAGTCTGCTTTCATGTTGTAGACCGTGAGGTGGGGGATCAGTCACCATGGCTGTAACATCTTTCAGGCTGACACATCAACTAAGCCAGGCTAGAAATGGATGTACCATGGGCATGACAACAGCAGAAAATTACTTCAGGCAGCCATGCTTCTGTCAAATTCAGATAACTCAATTAAAATAAAAAAAAAAAATTGCACACTATATAAAAATACATACTTCTACACTGTAATGAGAACAGTCACATAAAGAGCAGAGACAGGGAAGAAAAGAACAATAAATTCAGTTGAATGCAACAGTAAAATACTCCGGGTCACAACACAATGGGATATTCTAGAAAACAAGGCAAATTATATACCTATTTCTTCAATGAAACTATATAATTAGTAGCATTGCCAGTCTTAAATAAAAATTATTTATATCCACAAAATAACCATGAGAACACCAAGGAAATGTCACTTTTAAGCAGACATGTAAGGACATAGTTAATTTGCTCAATTTTCCCCATAACTGTGTATTCTAAGAAATTTTAGCCACACACAAAAATTCTAGAGCAATCAGGATGTGGGGTATGGAAAAAAAGCCACATGTACTGTTACATTTATCACAAGATGAAAAAGACATGTAAGTAGCATGGGATGTATTGATAATTAATATTTGCAGAAATACAGCATGAAAACAGCCAGGTCATCCACCTGGTGCAGAACTTAAAGTATCCTTCAACTATGAAGCATCTTTCTAGCAGACACTAATATCTGACAACTCCACTTAGGTTTGAAAACCTCTATCAGGATTTCAACAACAGAAGCAAGTCAAATACATTAAAATGACACAACTCCAGAGTGGTGTGTACTCTCTCTCTCTCTCTTTCACTCACAAGAAAAAATGTTTTGACTTGTCATTTTGCATGTTTAGCACAAATACAAATGCCAGACAGGCACTGGAAGCCTATGAATTTGCTCATATGATTTTTCTCAGAATGTCACTTTAAAAAAAAAAAAGCTTTCACTTTCTGCCAATTTTGCCAAAAAGGCAGGGTATCTAGCAGCACCATAAAATCTTGCTGGATGGATGAGGAATCTTAGGCATCAAATAATTCTCCTCCCTCACAACAGTTGTTCCAATGTAGACAGATCTGGTAAGGCAGTCAAATAACAATGCTTTAAGATCATTAAGCAGTAGTACTAGAGCCAAACAGACTGACTCGTGCAAGAACATAAGCAGTCCTAGCAAATGAGTGCTCTGTGCACTCATATCCACTCCTCAGAGATCTGTTCATGCTCAGTCTTGCCATCAGACAGGGAACTACAAAGAAAAACAATAGACAAAGCTTTGTTCAACAGCACCGAAGCATTGCAGGTAGTACCAGGTGAAGCTACCAATGTTGTTGCTATAATAATGATAGATACAAGGATTTCCAAGAGTCTCATTTATAAAAATGGCTCTACTTGTCAACATCTGGAATCTCAGCAATTTTTGTAAAACCTGTGTTTTTCCTTAGCTGTGGGAAAAAAAAAAAGAGTACTTTGAGATAACTGATGTTTTCTATGCATCGAAGATATTTCCTGGTGCTTTTCTTAGAGGGACTGACCCTGGTTACATGGTTGCTTCCTGCAAAAAGGAACAACTAAATACTAGGTCCTGCCAGTAATAATGACACCACTGCTGATGCAGAGAATTAAAGAATTATCACCATCAACCACAGCTCTGAGCTACTGGCATCTGCAAGCACAGCTTGAGGGAAGCATGTCATGTAGAAGCTGACCTGGAGACTGTACCAACTACCAACCACTCTTACAGGAAGAGGCTTCTAACTGTTCTGAGGATAAACATTTTCACTTCTTCCCAAACCAGCATCAGGTTACACATTCACCTAACACGCAACTTTGTCTGGCTCTGATGCAGAGACAGTGCCAGTCTGCAGTGCTGGAGTGGTAGCCTGCATAAGGGAGGCAAGAGTGGTTCATCTCTGCTCAATGCCAAAGATGTTTTACTGACACAGTCGCCATGAGTTTTGCAGACACTGGCTGGCTAAAAGCTTAGATGAATAGTATTTTGCCCCCAAAATGACCCATCCAAGTTAAGAGTTGGAATCTCTTCTTGTGGACTGTGAGAAAATACAGGTGCTGACAGCTATCTCTGAACTTTCCTGTCTTCACTGAGAAGGTTCAAGACAGACACAGAGTCCAATAAAGAAAATCATTATTGAAGAACATGCAGCTTTCTATGGCTATCTGTAAAGGAGTTAAAACAGTGTCTAGGAGACCAGAAGCATTGAGAGGTCTGATGCCTTGCTTGGTGACAACCTGGCTAATACTTTTTTAGAGAGAGAAAGGGAACACATCTACTGCTCTTAAAAAAGAGAAAGGGAGAGAGAAAGGGAGAGAGAAAGGGAGAGAGAAAGGGAGAGAGAGAGGGAGAGAGAAAGGGAGAGAGAGAGGGAGAGAGAGAGGGAGAGAGAGAGGGAGAGAGAGAGGGAGA
>JAVKLA010000008.1:6099260-6112616 GCA_034782735.1 Sagittarius serpentarius
AGGGGAGAGAGAGAGGGGAGAGAGAGAGGGGAGAGAGAGAGGGGAGAGAGAGAGGGAGAGAAAGGGAGAGAGGAAAAAGAAAAGAAGAAAGTTAATGCAAAAGAGAGAGGAAAAAAGAGGGATACATCCTATTATTATTATAGCAGTAAAGCTACTGAAGACTAAAGGAGGAGACACCACTCGGCTCACGCACTACCATGCCAGCAAGATGCATTTGTCCTGCGGTGGTAGTGCAAGGGGGCACCCCTGTATGTCCGTTTGGCCCAGAATCAGCTGCTTTGTTATAAATGGATGTATGCAAGACTGGGAAAAAAGTGCAAATCATAAGGGAAATACACAGTAAAGAATTGTTTTATTCACTACAAAAGTAAAAATTACCACTGCCATAAAGATACAGGAAAAGAGTAAGAGATTTGGAATCCAGAAGAAAAAAGTTTCTGATTCACAATCACTTCCACCTTAATCATGGATAAATGGATCAATCTATTTTAAATACTCATTTACATACACTGCATCTAAAAAAGGGACAGAGTTCAATACCAATAACACTCAATGCTTAAAGAACAATCCACTATTTTAGTAATTTTGCTATTCTATTTAATCACTTTTCAATGGAAAAAGCATCTTTGCACTAAGTACCACTTAGAACATTTTCTCAAAACAGGTTATTACTACCTCTAGACTTCATCTTTACAAACTTTCTTTTGAATTTTTTTCCCCACCACAGATAGCTAAATATTCCTGCATTAGTGACTTGGGAGCAAGAATACATAAAAGTTGCAATTCATTTTGCTGCACCATCTTGTGGTTAATAGTAGCAGCCACACCAAGAATGATTCACAACAGACTGTCAGGTGTTGACAAGACCTCTGCGCTGCCCCATGCTTTTGGGATTAAAACCGACTCTTTCAAAGCATGCCACAGAAAGCTATCAGTCTCATGCCCTCAGTCAGGTTCCAACACAGGGCAGAAAACGATGACGTTTCTCAGTTACGGGGTGTTTACTTGGTTATGCAGCAAGTTTTAACTGTCCACAATCATCCAGCCTTGTCATTTTCCTTCCTTAACTCTGCCTTTTACCCTCCCCTTGACCATTTCACACTCCCTACACACAGCTCTACGTTATAAATGCAACAAATCCCACACCTGACCAAGTTCAGGCATACAAGATGAGAGTCTAGTGGCACATGGCATCGCAAAGGGGTGCACCACCTTACAGAGAAACTCAGGTCTGAGACATCAAAGCAGAGGTACTAGTTTAAGAAACTTAATGCGCAACAGCTCCTTGACTATTCACTTCATGTAGAAAACCACAAAATATTTGCAAATAGCCACAGACCCTGGCTAACACTGACCACAGTGATTATATTCCCTCCTAGAAACTCTTCCGCTTGTAGAGGAGGCAAGGACAATTTTCATACAGGTACCATCAGCATGAACACATTTTAAAAAACAGTCCAGCATTTTTATTGTTTTCCAGCATTCTTAGGCCAGACTGAAAAAACAAGCAACCAGCACTCTTACTGCCGTATTTATAAATGTCTTAATGCTGCTTTTGCAATTACATGGATTAGTGGAAGTGAATACAGCAGGGCAGTCACAGGGACGAAAACCAGTGAACACTTCACTAGGTAAGTCGATACATTCTAACAAAGATGAGTTTTTGATGACTACTAATGAATATTCAAGTAGTTAATATTTGGAAGGCATTTAAGCTTTGCAACTGAATGACAAAAAGCTAGAGTTTAATATTTTTCAATAAAATCACTTTTTAAAACTTTACAAAATATCAATAAAGTATTAACTTCCCAAGAGTAGAGAGCTATTAGCTCATTCCTAGCAGAGAACTTAAACATTCCCATCTCCTCGAAAATGATTAGCCACCAAAATATTTATGCACAAGCTGTCGTAAAAGCCAATTTACTAAAACTAGATAATTTTACTATTCAACAGTGACAAATGAAGCAGATATTGGTATAAATGAAGAAAAGTACTTAAAAGATCACTAAAGGGAAAAGGAGGGAGCACTCTCACTATTGATGATATAAATGAAGACCCCTTAATAGGCTAAGTTTTAAATGGCATAGTTATTCATGGAAAAGTTACTAACACAGTAAATCTGTATAAATAACTTTAAGTGTTCTGGTGCTGATTCAGTAACACTTAGAGCCATCAATGCAATTACTAGCTGTTAAACCTGAATAATGAGCTCTCATTTAGGCAACAAGTACAACTGAAAAAAAACCACTCTATCTTAAAACTAAGCAGATTTTTTCTTCTCAAACACAACAGTCAATTAACAAATAGTGTTTCAACACAGCATTGTTGCTCCACAAAAATCACAATACCTCTCCATTAGTCTACATATCTCCCAATCAACTTTTATCCCATAGGCTTGCTGCCTGCAATTACTTTACCTACAATATTCAAATCACTAAACTGAAACCTTTCATTACTCTACTGTGTTCATGCTCTGCACAAGATGAAGAGCATGGAGCTTTTTCAGAAACACTTGTATTTCCCTTTCAGCTGTAGATATCAAAAGCACCAGCACAAGGTACTGCCCAGACCCGTATCGAAGGCATTTAGCACCTTCCTGTGACAGCAGTATATATACTCTGACAGTCATTAAGAAAAAGTTACCATCACTACTCCATGATAGGCTAATTTGCTTCATAAAACAAGCCTATACCTTAGGTATTTCTTCCTAGAGTTTACATCAGCATCCCTGATGTTGTATTAAAATGATTGTACTGTCCAATTTGCAAAAAGCCAAGGGGATTAATATCTAAAATTTATAATGTTCTTTTAAAATAACCAATCTAAAATTACATCTAAAATTATAAAAACCTATGCTAGAAGCTAACCTAACTAAAATCTGTTCTAGAAAGCTTGAACAATGTATTAAAATGCAGTACATGTCTTCTAATGAAATTGTGAAGTTGCACCAGTGTCTGACATACATGGAACTATAAATTCCCAAAGCGGTAACCCAGTTTTGCCAGTAGCATCCTCTTCTGCAGGACAAGAGGCGGATTTTTTGCATTTTATTTTGTTCAACTGCTTCCACTCATTGCCTAGCTCCTTCGTAATTAAGGATCTGACTGGGAGCTGAACAGGCAGGAAGACTTTGTGCACTTTCACATGAAGAATGAGTATCTTGAGGCAGACGTGACAAGCCCTACACACACAGCCCCTCCACCCCAGCAGTATGAAAACATGACTGATGAGAAACAATGGAATTACTATACTGTAGCTTTAAGGAGATTTGAAAGATGAGGTAAAGGCAATTTCACAAATAGAGGAAAAAACTGCAGAGTTCTTAGTGTAGTATTAGCAGGAGTGTTACAGATATCACACAAGGAAAGACTTTTAAGAAGTAAAAGGATTACTAAGTACAAAAACATAAGACGTTTTCTTAAGTCTAACGTTTTTGAAAACATATGCAGTTTAATATGAGACAAAAAAAGAGAAGACAGGTTTAAGTGAGAGGAATGAAATATGACAGACTCTAATAAGATGTACAGAAATGCACTCCTCTATTTGTTAACTTTTCCTACAAAGGTAAATAAATGAGGGCTTGGTTTCATTCACTAACAAAAAGCATATGTACAATTTTATATTTTAACATATTTCTATTTAGGTTCACACCACCATTAAGCTTTGATGAGCACTGTGTATATTTCACATCCAACTTAACATCACAGTTAATAAGACAAAGTAATTTTACAGCAGCTTCTCAATTTAATCAATCCATATTAGGTTCCAATATGGATGTAAAGACAAGATTTGTTACTTTGAGTGCTATCGCTGAAATACCATTAAAGCCTCATTTGCTGAAAAGCACTTTAAGGTACACATACAACCCAGGATCCGATGGACATGCAATGAAATAAATTAGACTTCCAAAATAGTAGAATAACTCCAAGTGTTAAGAAATGCATTTAACATAAAAACAGCCTTCCAGAAAAATCAACTGTGTGCAGGCATTTTCAAACATCAAAAAGAACGTCTGAACGTCATTTTACTTGCATCAACTAAAAGCCCTTTTGGTCAAGTAAGTGGCAATATTACATCCCTTCCTAGCTCGTTCTTGTCAAATATTTTGCATTACTCTTCCAGGCTCTGGATTAGGATGAAGAATGTTTCCAAACACCTCTGGAGAAGTAAGGGAAAACAAAAAAGTGGAATCCGACATCTAAAACAAGGCATTAGAATCATCTTATCTCACAGTCCTTCCCGTCTGTGCTGGTTTTGGCTGTGGTGGAGTTTATTTTCTTTATAGCTAGTATGAGGCTATGTTTTGGATTTGTGCTGAAAACAGTGTTGATAATGCAGAGATGTTTTCATTCTTGCTGAGCAGGGCTTACCCAGAGCCAAGGCCTTTTCTGCTCCTCACCCCACCCCACCAGCAAGGAGTCGGGAGGGGACACAGCCGGGACGGTTGACCCCAACTGACCCAAGGGGTATCCTAGACTGTATGGCGTCATGCTCAGCATATAAAGCTGGGGGAAGAAGGAAGGAAGGGGGGGGGGGACGTTCGGAGTGATGGCAGTTGTCTTCCCCCGTAACGGTTAG
Organism: Sagittarius serpentarius; assembly: GCA_034782735.1. Lineage (NCBI taxonomy): Eukaryota > Metazoa > Chordata > Aves > Accipitriformes > Sagittariidae > Sagittarius > Sagittarius serpentarius. The sequence goes on from JAVKLA010000008.1 coordinate 6,103,839, forward strand.
GCATGATGGAGCCCGGCTGTCCTGGAGATGGCTGAGCACCGGTCTGCCCGTGGGAAGTGGTGAAGGAATTCCTTGTTTTGCTTGCGTGCACGGCTTTTGCTTTACCTATTACACTGTCTTTATCTCAAGCTACCAAGATTTCTCACTTTTACTCTTCTGATTCTCTCCCGCATCCCACCGCAGGGGGGGAGTGAACGAGCGGCTGTGTGGGGCTTAGTTGCCAGCTGGAGTTAAACCGCGACACCATCATGACCCATACTGGGTTGGATTTATTATTTTTAATCTTTTTTTAAAATAGATATCATATTCTATTTTTGATACTCAGTCCTACTTAAGACAAGAAAAATGCCTAGACAAAACTTGAGAGGAATGTTCAAGACTGCTGAATACAAAGTAAGTTCAGAGTTACTTTGATAAAATAAGTCTGCGGTTTCTTATTACCACATATAGATGCGCACACTTGTGTTACTGTCACTTTTGATCCCCCCTACCGCCCCCTACAGCGATTAGCATATCTGGAAAGGAACGAGGGGTATGTGTGGGAGGGAGGGAGAGTCTAGATTCCAAGTAGTAACTATACTGAATTAAAACTCAAACAACTTCAGGATTTTTATGCTTCATGACATAGAATTTTCATTATCAAAGAATCAGATGTGGATCTCTTTTGTTATGAATTTCATGCTTCCTTTTTCTTGAATTTGGATTACTTACCCTATACACAGGGCATACAATGAAAGTTAACAAAAAACACATGGCAATGTATTTAGAAGAGTCACTGTCCAGAAGTGAATTATGAAAATAGAAATATATGCATACTATATCAGAATTAATATTAATCTTAACTATATCCAGAAAGCAACTATCAAGATAAATGACATCCAAATGGGCAAGACATTCCTACTTCTTAATTCTTTCTGACAGTACTGGAGGCTCCTTGGAGCGAAAATTTAAGCTTTTTATAGCCTATTAAAGATTATAAATTCACAGCTATCAAACAAGGTAAAGGGACTTCAGTTCCCATGTGAACGGCTCAATGAAACTGAAGTGCAGGTGCTGTTTAGAACAAACTTGATCTAAGCAAACAAAAATAAAGGACTGGAGAATAACAGGGGATGTGTAGCAAATTACGGCACGGACTCCCATCGTGGTGAATTGAAGACAATTTTCTTAGCAAACCTCAGCTATACTTATAGTTCAGCTTAGCAGATATCTGCAGCTATAGGAGTCACTGTTCATGCATAAGCTAGCCAATAGTCTTCTTGATCACACGATGATCATGCGTCTTTTTGTTTGTGTCTTCTACTTCTTATCTCCTTGTTTTCACATAGTTCACAATCCGTAAGTTTCCACTTGCTTCTCTTTTACTCAGCTGTCTTTCTAGAAGCTTCTTTTGCTCAGCTGTCGTTCTTCAGGATCTCAGTAATTTTCATCAGCTTAACCTTAACATTACCTTTACATTTCAGTGAATTAGCTTAGCTTTCTCATGACTCTCCACAAGGATGCACATATACCATTATGTAATTCATTGGTGTGGCCTCCTTTATAACACCACATACTATAAATCTCTAAAAATCCTGACAGAGTTAACTCAAAGCAATGCCATGCAACAGATCTAACACAGGGACTGAAGAAAATTAGAAGGGTTACCATAAGAGAAGTAAAGGCAAACAGGAACAATCTATTTTGTTATTAAAAAGTTTTAAGTCTCTCTGGTATGTGTGTGGATAAATAGATACCCATCTGTTCTCCATGCAGAAGAGGGCAGTCAATAAAATAAGCCAATAAAAAGTCAACAAAATAAGCGGCAAACAGTAAAAACCATTACATGCTTCAGCAGTGATTGCCAAAGTTAGTCAACATCAAAACTCAGAAGGGACCGACATTAATGGACTTACCACAATTAATGAAACATAGGTGCCCAACTGCTTCTAGCAAAATGGAATTGAGGAAGAGAGCGTAATCATATCCCATACTGACCCTACAGAGTCCTTTGGCTTTTTTCTCCCCCCCGCCCCGGTTTTGCTGTGTGGTTGTTTGGGGTTTTTTTTTTTTCTTTTAAAGGACTGGTAGTGAACACAATAAGCTAGCAGCCATCTAGACAGACAAGAGGATTTCACCCAGCATGGCAAATCCTATTTTTCTGTATGCTTTTCTCTGTGCTAATCTTGGCAACAATGACATAATTCGCAAACATCCATAAACCAAGTTGTGTATGTGACATTAGAAAACCCCCTAATTAGAAAAAGGCCACTAAAAATATAACCTATCCAGCAAGTCTGCTTTGTACATCACTGAATCACAAAGCGATTTCGGTTGGACAGGACCTCTGGAAATCACCTAGATCCAAACACCTGCCCAAAGCCAGTCTGGTAAGATGGTGCTGGGCGGTGTCCACTTTTGAACATTTCCAAGCACAGAGACTCCACCACTGCATGCAACAACCCACGTGGCTAAAACAAAAACCAAAAACCACTAAAGTTTTCTAGTCCCCAGCCACAACGTCTCACACGCCTCGCTAGCTGCCGAGCCCCTTCACAGGTCCCTGAGGCCTGACACTGCAGCCCTGCTCATCGCCCACAGGGAGGCACCCCTGACACCACCAGCTGTGGTCCCAGACAAGGTTACCCCAGCAGCAGGCAGCACCAGGGCCAAGGCTCTCCCAGCACCATGCTGCTGAGGCCTCTCGACGCCTGCACCGCCATCTCATCACCCCTGAGACCTCCCTGACCACCCGGGGGGCTATGGCCACTAACAAATACCCCCACATCTGACCTCTGGAGCTGCTCTTAAAACCCTTCTCTGGATCACCAGCAGGTCTGGGGCTCAGGCCTCCCAAACAGCCTCCAACCTGAACCACCTTCCCTTCTCGCCAACCTATGAGCCCACCTGAAAGATTCACCGCTCACTTTACTTGTGCTTATGGGGCTGAGGTGCCCCTGTATCCCTCCCAGCCTGCCCCAGCACCCCATGCCCACCACTCAGCACACCTGACCACTTTGTATGCGTCCTTGGAATCTTCTTTTTCACTGAGGTAGCAATCTTGAAATATAATTAATGTGCATGGTAACAACAGCAACATCTATGCAAAACGATGGAGAATTTTCCTCCATCATCAGAGCTCTGCAAGCAGTAACAAAACCCACAGAAAATCCCAAGTTGTCTAGAACAGCTGATGGAAAGGGGGAAGACAAAATGTATTTGCTAATGATGGCCCAGGCAGTAAGGCGATGACCAACACAGGAATACAAGCTCAATGCTGTATGGAGAGCCAAAAAAAAAAAAAAAAAGCAAGCACCTCTTGCTTACGAGCGGAAAAGGAGCATATATTTAATTAGACACTAGCCAGAAGCTAGGAGAGTTTGAAAGTGCACAGCCCTGTCCCTTTTCTGATAGCTATGAGAAGAGGGTTGGGGGTTTTTTTGGTGGCTCTCTTGAGCATTGCCTCTAGACAGCATGGCTTTCTATTTCAAATACCGACTGCATCTAGTCTTCAGACTGGTAGGCTTTTCAAACCTTGTGACTGGGTAGTGGGATTGATGCTTGGGTGGGTGGGAGATACATGGAGACAGAAGGAGCAAGGAACTAACAGGACTAAAACAGGAAATAAGAGTGAGGTAGGAATATGACACTGAAAAAAGACAGCAAGAATAGCAAGACCATGGCATAGAAAACCAGGGAAGAGATTCTGCAAATTGTAACCAGGAATAAAAAAAGAGGAGGTGGAAAAAAGCAGAAAAAAAAACCACAACAAAGAGACAGCAAAAATCTCTGGTTATGAAACGATTAGACATTTTTCCTGTACCAAAGTTGATGTACAATGCCACCCATTAAACACAACACTCCAAAATCAACTCAACCTTTATATTCTCTGGGGTAAAGGACTTCAGCCTTTTTTTTTTTTCTTCCTTCGTATTTTGAGTCTATTTCTTCACAGTGAAGGAAGAAATTAGTCAGAAATTTTCAAGGACAGGAGATTTCTCTAATGCTTTTTGACTCCCTAGGACTGTATGCGTGATGCATCCATACGCATGCTTCTCCCATGCTTGAAACCATCACCTGTGAAAACTGGTGACTCCTAACTGCAGATTGTGATGGCAAACACCAAAACATGACGGAGGCATAATTACATATCAAATTTGATCTGAGTGCTATCTAAAGCTGCAACTGTATAGTATATTTCTACAACTACTAAGCTCAACTGGTTAATTATAATCCACGGCACTAATCAAGCTGGCAGAAGCAGCAACAGTCTCAGCCCTCCTGGCCCCAGTTGTTATCATCCCGCTGTCTTCCTTCCCTTATATGCAGCTGCATGAACATAAATATAGCTAATTTTATTTGAGATAGATCTCCAAACCAGTTCAACTCACAGCTACACAAGCTTTGGGAAGTTGGGGGAGGCAGGGGAAAGAGAAACAAGCACTGGCACAATAACTGAGATGAAGGAAAAGAGCACAGGACTTTTTTTGAGAGAATGCCAGTTTATCCTGGCTTGAAGTCTTCTGCTGTAGTTTCACACCCATTTTAAAGCAGCTCACAGGACTATCATGTATGTGAACACCTACACGATCTCCTCTGAGACAGTAAAGATACAATAATGTGCTTAACCATAGCAGAATGACTTTTTAAAGATAAAATAGTAACAAAGACATCTTGTACCATGTACCTAGTCCCATAACAACTCATCATCAGCTTCCTTAATTATAAAAATGAGGGATCTTTCCTTTACAAGACCACATGTCCAGAAGCAGCTGTGAAGAGCTAATGGCGCACTGGAAATGAAGGCATCTAGTTGTTTAGAAGTCACAGGCACAGATAGACAGCTTCACAGACTGGGAAGAAGAGAGGGAACCTAGACAAACCAAATCCAGGTATAATATAAACCCTACATAAATTAGGCATAGTGGGTTTTGCATATTCGGCATGTAGAAACATAGTGGAGAAAATAAATGTCAGTGATGCTTCTCACTGAGGAACACAGAAATTCCCAAGCTAGTGTTAATACAGATTTCTCACCTGGATTCAGATGCACTGTTTTGGATTAAGTAAGCCCTACCAGGCCTGGTTTGTGCAGAAGCTGTGTGACCAGCACTGCTTATCTGCTTTTAAATCACTTGCCATTCTGAGGTTTGCATGTGTGCAAGGAAACAATTTACTTTTTCTGCACTGACAGTATATTTCATTCACACTAGGATAATCCAGATGTGGGACTACAACCATTTCTGTAAGAGAAATAAATGACAGAAGATAGTGTATGTCTGTATCAGCCCAGACTAAGATGGGGGGGGGGGAGGGGGGGGGAACAAACACAGTTTAAGTTTTAGGGAAGCATAAGTGTTACCATACCCAGGTCTCGGAAAAGTCAAAACCACACTGAGCTGAGAAAGCAAACCGAACACTTGCAAGTGCCAAGAAGTTCTTTCAAGAGTTTTGCCTCAGTGGAAAAACCTTCTCCTCCTACCGTCATCAAAAGCAACCAAAGTCATACAGTAATTAAACAGTTGTATTAGTCCTGCAACCAGTCACTAGTTATTCAAACTCTTCATAATGCTATGAAGCAGGTTGCTCCCCCTAGCTATATGACTAAGGAGTCTGAACAAAGGAACAAAGAGTTGCCTTTTCCTCTCCACATTATCAGTGCTTTGAACTTATGCTAAGGATACACTGAATGTTTTTCCTGCACACTCTACCACCACAAACTACCACAAATGAGAAGGGAGTTAACAGGTATAGTTACACTGACATTAACTGCAATGGGGAACCAGTCCACGAAAATTTCTTACAGCTAGAGGTAAACACAATAAAACTACAGCATACCAACAGTTTTATTTGATCTAGCATCCCAATATATGAAAACACTGCAGGATAAAACTAGAAAAGCTTCTCCTGTGACAGGTATTTTATTATAGAACAGGTCAAACAATGAGGTCTTCTCAAAGACTCCTGTAACAGCATCCTTAACATTTCAAGGATCTGAATTAACACCTTGTAGAACTAAAGCATTAATTAGGCAACAGTTTGAGAGTTGTCAACTACTATAATAAACTGCTATGGGCATGAAGGGCTTTGATTAATCTTACTCTCCATATGCTTATGCATAAAATTAATTAATGATATCTTTCAAATAAAATCCTGCTGCATTTCAATAATCTTCCAACTAAACATTTTTAAATGGTGCGTAATTTTTTTAGAAGTTATCCATGGCAGATTGAGAGCAGATATTAATACATTTTATCACAAAAAATAAGTTTTACTATTCTGCTATTCAGGGTGGTAACTTAACTTTCCTACATAAGGAATTCTTATTATGTGATTCAAACAAATCTTTGATCTTCTAAAATGTACTTTTTTCATGACTCACTCTAGCTAAAGAAAGTAATGCTGACATTCACATGCAAAAAATACTTGATTAGTTTTGGGGGGTTAAGTGATTTTTTAATTTGTTGTCAGCTAGGTAGACAGGAGGCTTGGGTTCATTTGGTTGGGGGATGGGGGTGGAGTTGTTTTATTAGGAGATAATTCTTACCACATTTTGCAAACTACTTCACAATACAATACTACATCGGACACAGAAGCATACAGGCACACCAAGAAGCGTATGTGCCTGTCCTGGTTTCGGCTGGCACAGAGTCAATTTTCTTCCTAGTAGCTGGTACGGCGCTGTGTTTTGGGGTTAGGATGAGAATAATGTTGGTAACAGCCTGACGGTTTCAGTTGTTGCTAAGTCGTGTTTAGACTAAGTCGAGGACTTTTCACCTTCTCCTGCCCAGCCAGCAAGAAGGCTGGAGGGGCACAGGAAACGTGGAAGGGGACACAGCCAGGACAGCTGACCCCAACTGGCCAGAGGGGTATTCCATACCATGGGATGTCATGCCCAGTATGTAAACTGGAGGGAGTGGGCCTGGGGTGGGGGAGTGCGGCTTGGGCATCAGTCGGCGAGTGATGAGCTGTTGCACTGTGCATCACTTGTCTGGTGTATTCCAATCCTTTTGTTATGATTGTCACTTTCTTGTTGTTATTAGTGTCACTGTTAGCTTCTTCCTTTCTGTTCTATTAAACTGTTCTATCTCAACCCAGGAGCTTTACTTTATTTTTCGATTCTCTCCCCCATCCCACTGGGTGGGGGGGAAGTGAGTGAGCAGCTGCGTGGGGCTGAGTTGCTGGCTGGGGTTAAACCATGGGAGTGCCACAGATGACTAGATACGAAAAATCTTCAAAGAATTCATCTTTGTAAATAAGTGAATGTTATAAAAAATAATTGCACACCAAAATGCTTCAGAGGTAGACACAGGCAGCAGCAGAACAACCCAAAGCAACCTATATAAACTGGTTACTCCTGAGAAACACAATAAAAATTCTAAACTTGTAACAAGAAGCTTCCTATCTGGGACCTCTTGGGCTGATGATCTCCAGAGGACCCTCCCAACCTAGACCATAGAGTCATAGAATGGTTTGGGTTGGAAGGGACCTTTGAAGATCAACTAGGCCAACCCCCTGCAATGAGCAGGGACATCTTTCACTAGATCAGGTTGCTCAGCGCCCAAGACCATTCTGTGATACTAAGAGATTCCCATATGATAAGGTCTTAAAAAGCAAATCACAGACTGAACAAACGGAAGAAAACTATATTGTGTAGAGCAGAAAATTTCAGAGTATAGTCACTTGTTCATAAATGCTTAAATACTCGTATAACCAAAATGAAAAGCAAAATTTTAAAGTAACAGAAACAGTATGCAGGTCACACCTATTCGCAACTTTATAGTTTCTTCCTCCATTAGTTACACTGTACACAGATTACTTCAAAGTTTGGCTAACATTTTAACAATGGATTCACAGAAGGGCAAACATTATGTAATTTCAATAGCTTTTATCTGCTTTAAGGTATAAGAAAAGGCACTGACCATCCTTTCACAACACTGGCAACCAGAATCTGCTTTTTGTATCTATGACAGCCGGAGAGTAGCCAAGGCTTTTTGATTAATATTATACTGAATAAAAAACGTGAAAAAACACTAGCTCCGATTTTGTTTCAGCCTTCAGCAGGATACTCAAGTGACAAAAATACAATAGTTACATAAAGCAGACAGAACAGTCGGAATACCTTCTTAGCCTTAATTCCAAAAGCATTACTTAACTGTTAAACTGTTCCCAAGTTATTGTCTACTGAGTCAATACACTTCCCACTGAGAGGTGTTTAAAAAAAAAAAAAAAACACAGTTCCATTCAGTAATGTCAGTTCTACCAGGAATGGACTTCAATACTGATACAAAGATGACTGCTAATATGATCACCTCCTATTACATCTATTTAAATTTATAACATAGTAGCATCTAAAACGTAGCAAAGGCAAAAGACTTACCAGAGTTTTTCTTTTCTGCAAGTACACTATGAACACCTACTTTATAAATCCAGAAGATTATTTCATCAAATCACCTTCCCATACATTTTATGCAAAGAAAGTCCCTCTCAAATAGTTTTATCTATTTAAATTATATTTAATTTAAAATAATTTTTGAAATTGAAACGATGATAATAAGAATTGCTGGTCTTACTGAAGATTCAGTAACTGGAGATACAGCTTGGGCTACACAGGTACGTAGGAAAACAATGAAAATGCAGGCTGTGGGTAACAGTGCCTCCCCTGTGTCGTGGTTTAACCCCAGCCGGCAACTCAGCCCCACACAGCCGCTCACTCACTTCCCCCCCCACCCAGTGGGATGGGGGAGAGAATCGGAAAATAAAGTAAAGCTCCTGGGTTGAGATAAGAACAGTTTAACA
>JAVKLA010000008.1:6112716-6126279 GCA_034782735.1 Sagittarius serpentarius
TCTTCTCATCCTAACCCCAAAACACAGCGCTGTACCAGCTGCTAGGAAGACAATTAACTCTGTCCCAGCCGAAACCAGGATGACCTGAAAACTCTCAGTGCCCCGTGATACTGCCACAGAAGTGCCTCAAGCACTTCTAGCACCTTTGTGTAGCCCTCGGTAAGTTTTCTTTTCAAGGAGCAAAGCCTAAGGTACATAACTAAGTTACTCCTTTGGTTTTTCTCAAAGCACTAAGAAAAGTCATTTTTAAACCCACAGAAACACACTAAGAATACTGAAACAGGTGTTTTCTTCTTTTTAAGTTACACTGAAGTCTTCATGTAAATTCCAGGGAAGTCTACAGATGAAGAATTTGTTTTAAAGAAGCTAAGGGTTACCTCCCTGTCAGATTTACTTGTAGAGACAGAAAGCTTGCTTCCTTCTTGAAGTGCTGTGGTGGCATTAAAAGTATTTTCTACAATACACATTTGAAAATGTTTTTATCTAATGATAAGCATTTCCATAATAATTTCATGATGATACTCTCATAGGAACAATAAAATGTTATAAATACAAGATGAGTTGATGTTGTAAGTGATTACCAACATTTCTATCAGACAAGAAATAAACTGCATGCTGTTCTTCATACAACTCCTAATCAAAGACAAGAATCTCTTAAGAACTGCCTAAAAGAAAATACTCTTGCTGGTGAAGTATAAAACTAAGAAATATAACGTAAGTCTTTAAAATGCAAAAGAGCTAGGAAATTAAGATTTTCTATGAATTAAATATGACAACAGATTATCTTTCAAGCACAACCAAGCCCTCAGAAGTGGCATACCTTACAGCTTTGAAAAAGGCTGTGGAGAGCATACTATTTTTCACACTTTTCTTCACTCTTACAAACAGTATACACCTAGTACGTCTGTTTGCATCACAACAGGCAACAAGGGGCTAAAACATGAAGAGCAGGAAGTAAGCTATTTGGTATGTATCACACTATGGGGAAGAGGGAGGCAATGGAATAACTTCTTGAAAAGATAAAGAAGATTTCGAAGTAGTAATTTGAACAGGATAATGACTCACTACATTCAACTCAGCTTGTCTGACCTGGAGAAAATGACTCAACCTAGCATCTGGAAGCAAAGAACCACCACAAAATTTAATTTTATTTTTAAATTGGTAAGCTGGCCTATTTCAAAAACTACACATTTAACAGTTTCACATATATGAAATATTTTTTTCTGATTTTTCAGAACACTTAAAGCTACTAACCTCTTTTCTTTTGCATATTTTCTAGTTACACATGAGATAAGGTGAACATTCACAGACATTTTGATTAAACTTACTTATCCAAGTTTGCTTCAGTTGCTGACAACACACTAACACAGGACTTCCTACCAGTTCATGGAAGAACATCTATTTTGGTCCAAATTTACCTTGAGAAGAACATCCTAACTAGAGGTAAACCCATCACCAAGGATGTAATATATGTAGAACAGTCTTTCACGCAAGACATAGATCAGATATTTACCAAAGCAACCATTTGCAACGGTTACTCATTTATTCCAACATCGATTTTTAACTCCCTTAAGTAGTTAGTGGCAGTATTTTTTATAGTATACAATAAAACCTGGCAAGGAGTATGCAAGAAATTAAGTCTAGAACAACAGGTTCACATCTCTGATTTGGCAATGAAACATTAATGGGAATCTCTTTTAACTCCAGGCTATATGTGTCTATTGATTTAGGCCCAAACATTGTAAACACAAGTTTCCTCAAGCCACTGAATTTCTCTATTTTATTAGTAGAAGAAAGTAGGTTATGCAGTATGGCTAAATGACTCCTATCATACCCCATTATCGTTTGCTAATAAGCTTTGTCAAGCTTTCACCAATAAGGCTAAAATTTATCTTACTTACTGTCTGTATGAAGCTTAGGGAATATTTTGAGAATGAACAGCAGACCAATAAAATGAGACACAACCGTACAGGAAGTTTCTGTGAAACCAGTTTGGTTCCCCCCCCCCCCCCCAAGAGAAAGATTAATTAAAAAAAAAAAGCTGTCTGTACTTAAGAAAAAACTTGAAATCCTTAACCTATGAAATGGGAACTTTCATAGAAGATGACTTGGATGTCAGGAATTTGCCTTCTTCTAATCTCAATGAGAACTCACGCAAACACGAGAAAGTTTAGAAAAAATCACAGCTGATAGATGCTAACAGTCCTCTAAGGCATCTAGAATTTAACAGCATCTTCAGATATCTTCATTTAAAACAAAGTTTTATTGAAACAAAGCACCTATGATTACACTCTGGCTTGCCAGGGCTTTTTTTTTTTTGGTAGCTGTCACATCAGCTGCCCCTGTTGAACATGCTGTCTACACACCTTCAGCCACTACCAGAGAAACAGAAGGTGCACTACTTACAGCTCTGGGACTTACCACCAACTATTCTTCTGCCTCAACCACAAAGTCATTGAACTTAACCTATCATGGTTTCTCACTCTACTGATATGAGAGGGGAATGTCAACATATAATTCCTCTTCACATCTTTTCTACTGTAATTGTTGCTCCCAGCTCTACAGAGGCCAAAAGCTAGTTCACACACTGCACTCACAGTAACTTTTTACCAGCTGCATGCTGGAAGAAGTGATCTGACTAGGGATAAAATCTGGACAAAGAAAGATTGCTTAAATGTAAAGTTAATGACAAGCTTTATTAAGGTTTCTAATATCCAAGTTCTGCCAATAAGTTTTATTGTATACACCTAGATCTGACTCCCTGTGCGCCTATACTTTAGGAGCATCCTCTGTGATCTGCAGAGAACCCTTGCCCTGATCACTGGTGAGGAAATATCCACCCTAGGGATAAATCAGAACTGAACAGAAGCCAGAGGTCCTGAACATGGAACGTGATGCTTTTTACTTCTCTTGCCTCCATGTTCATAAGCTCTCTTCCTTATGCACATTGTCTTTTATCTCTTTCAGTCTGTGGTTTAATTGGAGTCTTCTTCAGGCAAGACTAAATCTTTTTCTGTGAGTCTGCAACTATAGAGGCTATCAAAAACAGCATCTTAAAAAGCCAGATGCTGCAACAAGTTTGGCATGTCTCCAAGAGGCTAACAAAACTGTATTCTGCACCAACCTAGGCCAGAAGCTGCAGAGTAAAGGGTCAAACAGTAAAACATAGTATTTTTCCTTTAAGTCTTTCATATTGGATTGAGAGCAGCCCTGCAGAGGAGGACATGGAGATACTGGTAGATGAAAAATTGGACATGAGCCAGCAATGTATGCTTGCAGCCCAGAAAGCCAACTGTATCCTGGGCTGCATCAAAAGAAACGTGGCCGGCAGATCGAGGGAGGCGATTCTGCCCTCTGTTCTGCTCTCGTGAGACTCCACCAGGAGTGCTGCCTCCAGCTCAGGGGTCCCCAGTCTCCAGCACAAGAAATGGACCTATTAGAGCAGGTCCAGAGGAGGGCCATGAAAATGGTCAGAGGGCTGGAACACCTCTCTGAAGAAAGGCAGAGAGAGTTGGGCTTGTTTATCCCGGAGAAGAGAAGGTTCCAGGGAGACGTCATCGCAGCCTTTCAAAACTTAAAAGCGGGCTTATAAGAAAGATGGAGAGAGGCTTTTTACCAGTAGCAGTGACACTGTAGTGACAGAACAAGGGGTAACAGTTTTAAACTAAAAGAGGGTAGATTTAGATTGCATATGAAGAAGTGAGGGTGGTGAGGCACCACAGGTTTCACAGGGGAACAGTCTGCCCAGAGAAGTTGTGGATGTCCCATCCCTGGAAACATTCAAGGTCAAGTTGGACAGGGCTTTGAATAACCTGGTCTAGTCAAAAATGTCCCTGCCCATGGCAGGGGGATTGGACTAGATGATCTGTGAAGGTCCCTTCCAACCCAAACCATTCCATGATTCTGTCGTTCTATATTCTTGTGCTATCCAGATCATCCCTTGACCTCAAAACGGTGTTGAATTTTTTTTGTGAGGTACTCCAACATTACAGCAATCAGCACCACAGAAAAGTCCACACAGAAATTAATAGCCTACAGTAAACAGAGCCTGAGGCTCACAATGAGGCTAAGGTAAAATGTTGATTAGTGTCTTAGGAAGTGATTATCGTCTGTCCTCTTCACTGAACGAGGCAGAACTGTGAGGGGAAAGAAATGCACAAGTGATTATGCAACTGGAGGTTGTATCATGCTGCCTATGCACAAGAGGACAAAGGGCTAAATTAAAAACACACCCATCACCTTAGTTATGGGATTTCTTAAGTGTTTGATGTCAGTTTAATATAGTCTGTGCTTATAACTAGCACTGCTGCCTTTCTACCATTAAAATGAATTTAGAAACTTCATTAATCATCTCATAACATTCATTATATTACTATGCAAGCAGGTGGAAGACATCAAAATACTGAAGACTATTATTCCACTCCTATTTTTTATCAACATTTTATCCTTCAGTTTTAAAAGTGCTCAAATGTAACCTATTAAAAAAAAGCATTTTAGAGTTCTTGTTTGAATGCATTAGTCTTCACGTAATTTATTTGTGCAAACATTCACACTATCATAATGATCAAGCATTAAAGGAAAACAAGCATTTTGCCTGAAGAACATTTATGTACTTACAGATGTGTACAAAACTAAACTAAATGTGCCTGCTTTTCTCCACAGACACAGACGCAGCCTCCACTGGTAAGACACAGGGTGTAAACAGAAAGACTTCAAAATGTTGAAACACTCAGTATTGCCTCTTAGGTAGTATCTTTCCTTCTGGCCATATTTCAGTTTTTCCAAAATACATAAAAGATATTTAACTTATTAACATACAAAAAACCCAAATTAACTACAGATTCTACAAAACACATTCTGAATTCCATTCTCAGGTATTATATTTTTCTGTCTGCAGTTAAATCACAACAGCATCTCGGATATGTAATGTGACCTTGAAATCATGAGACATCAATAATATATACCTTGTAGAAACAGAAATTAATGTGGTCCTGGAAAATCCATGAAGTCAAACTTTTGGGGGTGGAATAGAAGCACAATTACTTCTCTGCCTACATATACATTACTGTAATATTTAAGACCACTTCAAAACTGGACTTGGACTGTGTGTTAACTGGGCATGCAAAGTCAGTTTTACTCAATCCAGTGATTCCTAGAAGACATTTGGGGCCAAATAAGATACAGTAGTTCAAATGCGGACAATCAGTTCTGTTTCAGGCATCCTAAGGTAACACACCCTCCGGCCCAGCCTCCAGGTTTTGCTCTTAAAGAATTGCAGGTCTCCTCGAAAAATCTGCATCTCCTCTACCAGCCAGCTGCAAGTGCCTAGTATACCCTAAGGGAACTAGAACGATCAGCTAGTGGACTAGGTGGAATATTTTAAAAGACACTTAAAAAGCCTCTCAACAACAATGTTTATATAACCGATTCCTGCCTTCAGCTTTGAAAATTCAGTCCCTGTTTGAAGGTAGGCACCCACAATTTCCAGTCACTTTGAAAAAATGTTACTTAAAAAGAAGTTAATAATTCCAGTCTTATCCTCACATATTCTTCAAGCTATTACAGGTTTGGTTTAGATTGCATACAGCAGGGTTTTCCTCTTCGCTTGGTGCTTCTGTCATTCACTTTCTTCTTTTTTGTTAAGTGACTGACTGTTTTCCCCTGGAGTATATTCTGCTGTCCTCTCTCAATCCCTCAACTGCCTTTACACTTATAAAAAGTTATGCATAACAGACCATCATCAGTGAGCAAGTAAACCAGATTAATTCCACATATAAACAAAATACATTTAATGACTTTTAAACCAACATATCCAAAGCTTAACTGCCACTTGCAGTCATCAAAGCACAGGTATTTTATAAAGCTGGCTTCCTTAGTAATGCCAAACAAGGATAAATAAGTAATAAAAAAACCCCAAAGGGCTGAACATTTTGGGAACTGTGCAAATCAGTACTCATTTTTAAGGGCCATAACTATTCACTCTCACTTCCAATCTTCAACAAAATCATCCTCCTGACCTCAGTGCAAATTCAAAGATGTCTGCTCATTTCTAGAAACATTTGTACTGAAAATTATTAATTCCTGAAACTGTAATGCTATTCTTTGTGGTCAAAAGAGTAGATTACCATGAACATTAGTTCACTCTGCATAAAAAAAAAAACCTGTTCAATATTTTGCGTTTTATAATATTTAAAGTTACAGAAAAGCTATGTCGTTATCTAGTATCTCACCACAGATTTATTTTCTGCTCTATTCCATAATGTCCAGCAACAGAGAACAAAAAGTGATCTGACAGCTAGTTTACAAAGCAGAGCAAACATATTTTCTACAAATTTTCTCTAACAAGAAAATAATTACTGCTATTGTAAATCAACTAGACCTTTGAATAGTAGCTTGCAAACCCTCCTCTGAAAAAAAATCAGTGATTCACATAAAAAAATTATTGTAAAAGGATAAAAGATTTTATGTGGACTTGCAGCTATGTCATTCTAGAAGAACATTGTTCCATGTTTTACAAATGTCATATTTAAAGAAAAACAGATTCAAAACCTGGAATACTATAGTACATACTGAAAGAAACCAGCTGAAATTTGTAACACTGAAACAGACTATCATTACGCTTACTTCCCAATGAAAGAAAAAGGACAAAGCTCCCTACCTGTTCACTGTGTTTGTCAGTTATGGAAACTTCACTACTACAAAGAGGGCAGTAAATCTTCATGCCATTAGGACTATATTTTAAAAGTTTGTTCTGGGTTGATTTTGAAGTATTCATAATTGCAGATTTTGAAAAATTCCAATATATTTTTTAAAAATGCAGTTGAGACTATAGGTCCCTCATATTCCTAAAACACACACACACCCTTACTCAAAGATTATTTTGCTGCTAGTATCACCTACAAGTCAGCGAAGTCTGAGCCACTACCCATTTTACTGAAGTGCTGGCAGCATGTCAACACTGCCAGTTGCCTTCTAGTCCCTTGCCAAAACAGTTAGCTTAAAACACAGATTTGTGTAAATCCGTAATTTCAACACCCTCCAGAAAACTGTCAGTATCAGATTAGGTGGTCAACAAAGCATAGGTTTAAAGAATCTGCTCCTCAGTCATTTTAGGTCCTACTTGAGAGGATAAAGTTGCTGAAGACTCATCAAATAATCTGAAACCCATGGTTCTGTGATATCTCTGAAGTAGTTAGTTGAGGTTTTTCAGAAGAGAGGGGTAAACAGATCTTGTTTTCAGAGGAAGAAGGAAGTTATTTTGACTAATGGGCAAATTATTTTTGGATCACTGTATGAAGATTTCTATTAGAAGGTGAGTATACCTCATTGTATCAAGGAAACCAAGTAAGAGCAAACCTCTAATTTTTTTTTATTTGAGAAGAGTTTCCTTCCACTGCTATCACTGATGGAGATCCCAGGGTGGCCTTTGAATCTTCATAGCATAAACTGTAAGTTTAGTTAGTGTGATTTGTTCCAGATGAAGCATTTGAGTTAAGTAAAGTAGTCTGAAAAACTGAGTTAAGTGGAAGCAAGCAATAAAGCAGTTAAGATTGCTCAGTGACCTGACCTCACCATTTATTATCATTTCTCAATAGCAACACAGGAATATGGGAATATAGATAAGCATTCATTCCACCTTCTGAAACAAGGAGATGCTGCTGACATTGTGATTTTAAATCTTATCCAACTGTGGAAATTTGCATTCTCTGCTACATGTAAAAAGTATTTAAAAAACAAACAAACAAAAAACCCACTCTCTTTTGAGGAAACCGTTTCCCCTTCCCTTTCACCCAGCAGCCTGAAGATGCAAATGTAGGATACGTTATTTGATAGGACTGCACAACATATGTGACTAAATTGCAAAGGCATGCAGCAGGGACACTTACGCAATTGTAAATAAAACACTATGTGTGTGCTGGGGGAATAGTTTGCCTACAGGCTAGGCAATAACAGACATATTTAGCATTTCCTAAATTAGAACAGATGAACTTTAGAGTTTCATTTACCCCGTCTATAAACATGAATGGCCCTTAATTCCATATAAATCACAATTTATATTTTTCTTAATTTGTCAGCATTGAAACACCATTCTTTTGAGAAGTTCTGCCTCCTTAAAACACAGCAGTGAGCCAGTAAACACCTAGATATATTGTCTCTGTGCCATTAGGGATTTCTGTTGTTGTTGTTCTCGAGCATGATGTGTGATTTTGTCATGTACTCACACATAACCATAATCTTTTCCTGGACTCTTCTCTGTTGGGAGGGTGGGGGTGGGTGGTGTGCAGAATAGGGGTTCTGCCACTATTGGACTGCAGCTACAAGGCAGTGTGAGAGATACAGGAGAGCTATTTCACTATGTATGCAACAACTGTCAATTGATTTATCTTTTCACAATAGCTAATATTGTTCCTTCCTTTCTGAAAGTCACAAAGCTGGAGTCTGTTAATGAGACTGAACTGAATCTTTCCAAGTCCTTCCCAGATGTGCAAAGCAAGTCACTATGCTAAGATAGTTACTGTAAAATACCATGGTAATCGGCAGTCATCCTTTCACCGAGATGATGCCTAGGTGCATCTTCCTCAAAACTGAAGATCAAATAACCTACAGCAACACTAATCTGTGAGAATATAAACATTCTCAGGTTTAAACAAAATGAAGTCTCAAGTCCCACAATAAAATATGCATGCAACTTTTGCATAAGCAGCGTATGATGTAATTAAAGTTTACACCCACTAAACTTGTCAGTTAATTGTAGATTTGATCAATTCTCAAGAAATTTAGGAGAAGAGAAACTGTCAGTGGAAGCATTAGACATTCATACCATCAACTGCAGGTACAAAGTTTGCTTCCATTAACGTCAAATTAAAAGGTTTTATAGTGTCATTACACCATTGCTATTTACTTCCAAAACAATCATTAATGATGTCAGCACATATGTCGCAGTGGAGAAACAGAAATAAAGCAAGGGATTTCTCACCTAAGTTCCTAGGAAACACACAGAAGCCTTGTACTATTACTCCAGCTCTGGAGCTGCTCACCCACCTGCCCCTCCTTGGCTGTTCCCCCTGCAGGCAATTCAGCTTGAGAGAGACACGGTACCAAACAACACTAAGAACAGCTGTGTCTGGAAAGCAGGAGCAGGGAAGTACTTTGGCCTTTTCTCCCCATTCCCTTCTCTATACTCTGAGTAGCCAGTAACCTTTATATAAGAAAATAATCTACTCTTATTTTAACAGGGCCAAAATCAGTCTCGACCTACTTTCAACAGAAAAAATTGAATGAGACATCATAAGCTTAAAATTCTTTCCTGTACACTTCCAAAATATTAAGGACTGTGTTTTGCAGTAAGTTCTTCTCCGCAATACACTTCTTACCTCCTCTCTCAAAATACATACATATATATATATACACATATATATATGTAAGAACAACATAAGAGGTGCAAAGGAATATGAGCTGACATAATCTTAAATAAGAAGACCTAACTGCTTTGATCAAAGTTAAAGAAAAAAAAAAGTCACTTAATAGCTGTGAAAAACGTAAAGCCACTGGGGGAATACTGAGAGTAAACAAACACTATTTTCCTGTGTGTAACCAGTGTAAATGGCTGAGTACCAGCATCTGCAGGCAAGCACACAAGAGAACAGGAGCATGGTGAACCCACGTTTAACGTTACACTAAGAAGATACAAACTCCTGTTTCCGCTTTACAAAATTCGGTATCTTCATTCCTTCATGCGGTTACATTTTACAGAACACGATAAAACTTTCTGCAGTTCATAAAATGTCATGTGACAAAGACAACTAAAACAGCAGTTTTAGGGAATGAGTTGGTAGAGAAGAAAGGAGACTTCTTCCCTAAACATTGAACACTCTTAGCCATTAAAAATACAGACAAGAAGCACACAAATGACAGAGAGGGACAGATGGCAAGTACAGAAGCTACAGGGCAGCTAAGATTGACAGTGTCTTGACAGCTTCAGAAAGCAGAACCACAGTCAAGCCTCAAAAGGCGATTGAACAAGATTTTCTCAGGGACTCTGAGGAAAAATCTCAAGATGGAAAGGCAGATTGTCTCAAGCTGAGCAAGCACTGGGAGAGGGAAGAATGAACAGGGTTTGAAAGAAGGACTAAGAAAAAGCCAACACACTCGAACGACATGTGAAGCGAGCAGTAATTTGTTTTCCAGCCTTATAACTAACTCCTCCCCACCCTGAGGTTTTCCTATTTTTAGCCTGGTCAGATTTGTTGTGTTCTAATAAAGTCTTTAGTTTCAGAGATTGAAAAGTTCAGTCTCTTTTGGCATGCTCTATATAAAAATGGAGATGGGGATGCATAGAGGAAGTAATTCCACCTAAATGTGCTGTCCGATTCAGGGTCCTAAGGGATTACACTGCATTTCTGGAAAAAAAACAAAAAAAAAACGAAAAGAAATCCAAACATTTTTTAAAAAGCCTTTTAGTTGAAGATTTAAAATTACAGTTTCAAGAGCCAGTGTAGTTTATCTTAAAAGTGCCAAATGAAGGTAAAGGATTTCTTTGCTTTATACATATTTAAGAACTCACAGGTAGTATTTCTAAGCATCGCCACCATATGTACCTATGCTAACAGCTGTACCACTGAATAAAAAGCTGTCAGAATTTGCAGATTCAGAACTTCAGCTGAATAGGATTTACCATAGCAGATGTATCTAAGCACATCTTTTTATGTGCAAGTACTTTTCGTACCGACATCTCATCAAGCCAAAAATGCCTTTTCATTATGGAAAGGATTAAAAGTGCATATACATGCAGCTCACAGAAATTTCACACAAAGTTTACTGTATTCCATGATGATTATTTTGATTCAATGGATTTATAATCCATCCATTGCAGTGCAAGTGTCTGCATAAGCCTGAGTTTGAGTACTATATGGGCAACCATGGCCAAGAAACTTGAAACTGATGTGACAAACCAAGTACCTGTAGTAAGGCAGGAAAGAATTAGGGCATGCAGAAACTTCTTGTCTCCTTACCTCAAGAGTTTGCATTTATTCTGAAAAGTTACAAGGATTTCACTACTGTTATTTATAAACTGTTTCTCTATCAATGATTCTCAAAGTGAGCACTGTCCTAAAAAGACTCTCTTCATGTAAAAGTTTTGGATAGGCAACTACTAAGAGTTCAAGGGTTTGAGTTGTTTCTGGAGTCAGGAAAAATATGGTAGGCTCACCTATTGTGAGTTTCAAAAGCTGGAAAGAGGAACAGGCTTCTTCCTACCCTGCTCTGCGTCCTGTGGATAGCAGTTCAATTTGGATTGAATTGCCTGTTAAAATAAATTTCTAAAATTGTAGCCAGTTTTCAAAACTCCTCTTGAAACCTCCAGTCTCTGTTCCACTTCACTGTCAAGCCACATGTATCCTTGTGCTTCTCCTCCCCACTCAGTTTCAGTTCTGAAAGGCCCCAGTCTCAGTAACACCCACAGCCCTACCACCCGCCCCATCTGCTCCAATTCCACCACTGCAATCCACTTACGTTTACAATGCAACGCATCGCATGTCCTTTTCCTTTTTCAACCGTCCTCCCTCACACACTCCTAAAACAAGGGTCCTCCAGACATTTTACATTTAAGCAAAGCCAAGAGTTTGTCAACTTTAAGAACTTCCTCTGCCTGTCTACCTCTTGCTCTGGCCACACAGAACACCTAGCGCGTACTTGCAATGAGCTAGTGAGTAACGAATCACTATATCACGTGGCTAGTGATGTCATGTCATCCTATACTTGACAAGCATTTGAAAGATCTTGCAGGTAAGGAGTACGCAGCTTCCCTCAGCATAGACCATCAATGTTGGACCGAGTCCCTATGAGCAAATGAAATAATATTATACCAGTTAAATTCTACATTTGTATCCCTTCCCTCGCAACATTCACAAATTGCTGCAGGGTAGGGAACTTGCTATTGACACAGCAGAATTGCTGCAGCCAAGAAATAAGCTTCCTTATTCGTGGTGCCTAGAAAACCTCCTTTTACTTTCATGCTAAATAAGAAAAAAATCCAGTATATATTAAGAATATATTATTCATTCACCCATTTAACTAGTCACACATCTTTCTCAGCCATTCCCTAAACTTCATCTCAAGCGTGTTCATAAATTGAACTTCAGATATACTGACCACACTCTACCACCTCTGTACCTTCCAAGTCCTTTAACTCCCGTATCAAATTCAGAATTCCTGTCTTGAAAAATTTTCCATAATTCTACCCATGCCATTACCCTTAACTGTTTCCCCCCCCCCCAGCTTCTTCTAACCCAGGTATTTCTGATTATCATCTTCTCACAACTAAATTTGTCACCTTTTTCCACACCTCACCCACCCTTCCAAACCACAAAGAATAAATAAATAAGTAAATAAACAAATCAACCAGTAGTCAAAATCACCTCCTTTATATGAATGGGTGGGTTGTTTTTTTTTTTTTTAAAGGAACCACTGTGTGAATTGCTAACTTGTCATACTAGGGTTCAATTTTATAAGACTGAATTTCACTCAGGTTTTGGACTATCAAGTCTAACATCCTGGTTTCAGTGTACAATACAGACACTTAAATTAAAGCCACACCACCAGCAATACAAAAAAACCCCTCAACAACAACAAAATAAGACAAGAGTTAAAGGTACAGCAGCAGGACAAAAAGTCTCTTCTCTGAGCAGAGTGTTATTTTACAACCAGCATAAGCACCACACTGCAAAGCCCCATTGAGACCCTTGGCTTGCCACCATAGCTGCACAAGCAATAGATAAAGTTAGTTTACAGCATGAGCTCTACACAACTTGCAGTTATATCCTTGCAACACAGTCACATAAGCATCAACAGTAACTGAAACCATTATACTGTTGGAAAAGTGCGTAGGCCATTAATCCATTCTGAATCAAAGAGAAGAAAAAGGCTAAGCCCACTCTAATAGTTTTTCAATAAAAAGATACCGCTGTTGAACTTCTCATTTAAGAGATTCTTCTCCCCACAGCAGTGTTTCAGGTCTAGGAGACTTAAACTTAAGTGAGTTACTGATGCAAAAAAAGTATATCATAAGATCTAAGATTAAATTTTTAGTTCTTCATTTGGAATCCTTTCCCAAGACTGTGACCAGAAAAAGGTTTGAGATCAGAAAAAAATTATGCAAAGATACAGTTACTGGGTTTATCATCTGCAGCCTTTGAAGAGACATCCCACTGAAAAGCAAGACTGTACTTAAAAGCATTTTCACATGCACTACTAACCAGCTTGTATCTCAGATGGTGGAAGAACCAATCGTCATTCAGGAACTGGAGGAATACCACAGGCCATAGGGCCCACATGTCTGTGGTGCCAGCAACAGGAGTGAGCAAGGATATGTACGTTAGTGTGCGATCATGCCGACGGGGAAGACACAGACAGCCAATATGGTTGATAAAAGCACCTTCACTTTATTGCAACATCAGCAGAGTATATATAGGTTCACTCCTAGTACACACGCCACACTCGACATTACAATTGGTTAATACACAATGTCCACGCGCCCTAAGCTAACATCAGACTGGCTACCTAAAT